>JAHNEJ010000881.1:0-206996 GCA_022559845.1 Amorphophallus konjac | reverse complement strand
TGCTGTGATTTCCTAGTCGGCCCCAAGGAATATGGAGACGAGAGGTCCTCACAACAAGGTAGGAAAATGCAGTCTAATATATGAAAAGATGGATGACCCTATGTGCACCGGAGTGCATGCAAAGTCTAGCCTAGAATCTAGCAAACAATGGTGGACATAATGATATGAAGATATGAATGGAATTATGGCAGAAATCAAGCAGCACCCAAGCAATAAATCACAGCCAAAAACTGCGGAAATAACTGCACCTCGGATGCGTACCTGCCAGGAGAATGACGGACGAAGGCCCCTGCGTCAGAGCCGAATAACGGTCATAGACCAGACCGCCATAAATAATGTAATGCAGGGCTTCCAGACCGTCGTATGAGCCAGGGAACCAAAAACAAACTGAAGTAACAGGAAAACCCGTGAAAGCTCACACCACAAAGACAAGCAACGGCCAGATGTCCCTGCGTCAGACCACTGTAACGCGCCGAGACAGGGCCGTCGTATGTTTCAGAAAACCAGAAAGGGGGGGAAAACAAAGGGATCAAAAGACAACTGAGCAAACAGATGATGGCAAGTTTAAACAGGAATCAGAAGCACGATTGGCACTAGTTTGTCCCACCGTGATCGCCAAAAAATTATCTGTTGATTGTTTGTTTACCTATCTCTTCTTATCTTCTTTCTTTTTTAGTAGTTGATTGTGAGGGTTTTGAAAAATGATATGGCAAGATGATAAATAAACTACCAAAGATCAGCTCAACCTATGCACATGTGAACATGAACCTAGGCAATCAAATCTGACTCTAGCATGGGCACGCTATCTCAATCAAATTACGCTAAGAGAAAAACGAAAACACACGCCGGGGCGTGGAGCAAAGATAAATAAAAACACACCGCTAGGGGTGGAACAATCAAGGAGAATAAATAGATTTGATGAAAAAGACAGCTAGTGCCCAACACTAAGGAAAGTCGTGATCGCCACCAAAGTAAACACAAGTCAAAGACTCGAATATACCTTGGAAACAGGTGGATGAAACACCCGCCCACGGGAGAGAAAACCAAGGAAAGCCTGCAGATCAACTTGCAAATAACGGTCCAAACCCTGTGCGTCGCTTGGAAGTAACGGTCGTGCAATAGACCGCCAAAAGGAAATAATGCTCCTGCACCTGACCGTCAGATAACCTGCAGTGAAAAGATATGAACTCTTTGAACTCCAACCCTTCCAGCCGGCTAGAAGGCTTGGGCCTCGTGCTAGTGATCCTGTAAAACCTGCCAAGGATGTAGAAAGTAAAACAACACAACCTCAATTAGCCCTCAACATAAGTATAGCATCAATCCCTAAAAAGCTTGAGAACATCAAAAGGAGAGGGGATTACCGGGGAGTTGTTGGTTTTTTAACCCCTCTGGGCGTTTTTTAAGTTTAGGAGGATATGTGTATGCTTAGCAACAGTGAAAACGTGGAGGAAGAGGAGGGACAATGCTTTTGATTAATAAAACCAAGGGAAACTTGAGCATGCAATGATGATGATCTTGACAAACTAAAACCCAAAATACTCCCTTGACTTGGAAGATGGACGTGGGAAGCAGCTCCTCCTGGATGTAGATGACTCCTGAATTTGGCAGCACTTCGTCGTGAATCAAACCTTCCTCCCTTGGGTTATGAAATCAAGAGTTCTATTTATAGACTCCCTCAAACTCTCAGGTCGAGTTGAAGATAAATCAGCCAAGAAAGGAGGATAATCCTTAGCAAATCCTTGAGGATAAAATCAACAAGAGTCCAAAGAAACAAACGAGAGGTCCTGAGGATTAGAATTGAAGGAGATAATGCCAATCCAAAACCCTATCTCGTCCACGGAGTAGCAGAGAAAAGGCCTGAACTGTCAGGACTCTCTGAAGGAAGTAACGGCCTTACGATAGACCGCCACTTTGAAATAACGCTCCAAGGAATGACCGTCATATTCAATCTTATCCAAAGGATAAGATCGACGGGAAGAAGATCTAAACAATAGGACTCTGCAAATAAGTAACGGCCAGGGCATAGGGCGTCATAAGGGAACAACGGCCAGGGAGTAGACCGTTATTATCAAAGGGCAACGAGACCCTAACTCTTGGGACTCTTCAAAGAGTGACGGCCTATGATTCATGCGTTATTATGAAATGACGCGCCTAGTCCAGACCGTTATTATCATTGATTTTCAAGAAAATAGAATGGAGGGATTGCCAAGCTTTTGAACGAAGTGCCACCAGGAACCAGGTCTAATCCAGGAATTGAGACCCAGAAAACAGGCTTCAACTGATTAAAAGAAATTCAATGAAGAGTGAACAACTCGGAGCACCATATTGAATAAATAAGGAGATGACCCGACTTATTGGGTATAAAACGGGTGTCAACAGATGCCCCTCCTTAACGTCCTCTTTGCAGGGGAACGAGCGGAAGTGAAGCGAAAGTGAAATGGAACATGGAGATGAAGCGGAAATGAAACGGAGTGGATCAAAAAGAGGGCGTTAAGGTAAACGACACCCGTTTTTCACCAACAAGCGATAAGAATTTTCTGGAAAAACTTCAAAACTGATCACAAGGAAATAGCTAACCAAAGGACGCAAGTCTGGAGGATTTAATTAACTAAGGAAAGGAAACACGGCTGGCCGCCGGAGGCAACGGAAAGGAAAGAGACTAAACTCCAGACAGGAATCTTCAGTCAACCAGATCAAGCGAGCAAATCGAAGGAAACCTTCAAATTCAGAGTGGAATAATTCTCCTTATCCGGGATCAAGAACACAGCTGTTCACCGTCAATGAGACCTCTTGACCAAATGAAGCTCATGAATGCTCAAAGAATGCGTATGATGCATGCTGGGCTAAAGAAAAACAAATCTTCAAAGCAAATGCAAAGAAAGATAAAATATCAAATACTCGAGAATAATATTGCTAGATTGGAGAAACCATAGTCAAGACACTATCTGCAACCACGGCGTGCAAGATAGAACCATCATCCCCAACTTTTCCAACCTAACGGCCTGTCCAACGATTATTCATGTGAACTTAGATCATCATCATTTTTGTTTAAGGGGAACATCAGATCCCAGGACACCTGAATGACCAGCCGGTTCTCGAGGTAATACATGATAGATAACATATAGTAATGCATTAAGGGATAAGGGAACGAGATACAATACCTGACTTACCTGCTTGATGGACGGCGAAGCGTGCCTTCTGTTCATAGTTCCAACAATAATCCATCAAAATAAGAGTTTAGGCATAACCATTGTCTGTGCAAAAAGTACCCATAAGGAACAACATGATAGATAATAGGAATATTCAAGTATTAATTGGACCATTCATTCATCAAGAAACTTGCAATCATATAACGGCCTGACTCAGGAGCGTCACATGAAAATGACGGATTACCCCTAGTCCGTCAACACCAAGTCGGTTCAAATTCTTCAATAAAACAGTTAGTCACAAATGACGGCCTTAGAGGGGAGCGTCAAGACGATGTGACGGTCTAACGATAGATCGTCGCTTCTCCTGAGTTTTCAAAAAAAACAAACCGAACGGCTTCGGTCTCATTCCATACACTCAACCCCCCAAAACACCAAACCAGAAAAACCCACCGGCGATCTCCACCTCCACCTTCCAATGGCCGGCGACGAGGCACCGCAGCCACCACCTCAGAAGAGAGGGAGAGGAAAGAAGATGGCTATACGGCGGCTTCGCCGCCGGATCGAACGGGAGGTGATCCCGCCGGCGGAAGCGGAACAACCGACGAGGGGAGATCAAACGGAAGAAGAAGAAGTTCCCACGACTACGGGGGACGAGGGGGAAGTTCCCTTGGGTGCAGAGGAGCCCAAGGAACCACAGAAGAAGAAGAAGAGAGCCATGGACCACGAGGTAGGCCCTCCGCCCTAATTTTCAATTTTTGATTTTTTATGTTCTTAATTCATGTGTGCATGTGGGGAATGAGGGTAGAAATGGGTCTACGAACCCACTAGGAGTCATTGTAGGCCCTTTGGCCAAAGTGGGAAACCACAAGAATGCAAGGGAAAAAATCCCAACCAGCAGACGAAGTGACGGTCCTGCCAGCGACCGTCACTACCCTGACGCTCCATCCTGGGTGCGTCAGAAACAAGTAACGCCCTATCACAGGGCCGTTACTTCTGCCAGGGATTCAAACTATTTTCTAGGGTTTTCAATTTTTAATTTTTGTTTTGTTTTCAATTATGAATGTTTATGCCATGATTATATGATGCAAAATGGACTAACTAATGATCTAATATGCAATGCAGGGAAAGAGGAGATCACGGATCTCCTGGCTTCAGATCCGGGCGGTGTACCAGGCACTGCCCGACTACCAGAGGGAGAGACTTGCCGAGATGGGATTCGCCGAGGTGCTCAGCATCGAGGTGATCCGGATGGATACGCCACTGCTATACGCACTTCATGAGAGATGGGACCCGATCAGCCGTGCTTTCATCTTCCCGTGGGGCCACATGATCCCCACATTGGAAGACATAGCGAGGATTACAGGATTAAGAGTCCACGGCTCCGCAGTGACAGGATGGACGTACGGGGACTACCGGGAGATAGCGCAGCAGCTGCTGGGGTTGGACCTGATCAGGCCGGGTCAGTCCTCTTCCCAGCTCGCGAGATCGGTGCTGCAGGAAAGTTTGGGATTGAGGGGAGCGGCAATCACCGTAGGAGAGTTGCCGGAAGAGCATCTGGGCAGGGTGATTGACCAGGTGCGCCCTCGCGTGGCGGCAGAGGCAGGGGCAGAGGGAGATAGAGTGCTCAGGCGCTTCCTGATGCTACTGTTCGGGAAGCTCCTGTTCGCGACTCGGGCAGATGTCATCAGCTGCAGATTGCTGCCGCTGCTAGAGGATCTGGGCAGAGTGAGGAAGTATGCATGGGGGGCAGCGATACTAGCATTCCTGTTCGACTCCCTGAGCACCACGGACCGGCATACCATGCTGGGTGGCTTCTCACCTTTCCTACAGGTAAATGCATTTTAAATGCTTTCTACTATGCCATGTTTATGCAATGCAGTGATTTGTGCAAAATGTCTTATGCAAATGATTCGACTGACTTGATCTCTAAATGCAGGTCTGGAGCTACATGTACCTCCCGGGCATTGGGAGAGGTACATTACTCCATCCCGGCCTCATACCAATCGCGAGGCGATGGTCGGTGGCGAGGGACACTGGATCGATCCTCAGATTGACCCGGACGATCCAGGACGACCTGGACGCCTACCCACACACATCGGTAAGCCCGAGACTCAAAATGATTTCTATATGCTTCTATATGCTGACAAATGCTGACTTTTACACATAAGACCCTAGGGAAGGTGAAGGGGTGGAGGATGAGGTGGCAGCTGAGGTGGCAGGGGGAGGGGGAGGTGAAGGGGCTAGTTCGCCCAGGGGATTAGGAAGAGAGAGAGTGGGGTTCGCCCCCTGGAGAGAGAAGAAGAGAGAGAGCTAGTGGGAGAGAGAGAGGAGCACTCAATTGGCAAATTTTCTTCAATATTTCATTAACCTTCAAAAGAGGGATTGGGGCCCTATTTTTAGAAAACCCACTTTTACACATAAGACCCTGACTTTTAACAAACTAACAGATAACCAAGGCAGGGGGGTGCGCCCATGGGCCTAGCCCAAAGAAATAGGCCCAATAGAGAGCACCATTGCCTAATGAGACTCAAACTTAGGGAAATAACTTAGTAACCTAGGTACAAGACTCAAATAGAAGGCAAATTACATGATAAAGACTCAAGTAACAAGGAGAAAACAACAAGATGACCCAATGGTAAGCACTAAGGTCCAATCCAGACGAAGGGCTGCTGCCTAGCTGCCCCTGGGAGGGAAAGAGGTGCCAAGCCAGAGGGAATCGTGAGTGATGCCCTCATCACGACTGCACTAGCGGAGCAGCTAGCGGGGGCAGTGGCACGGGCCGAGGCGGCAGAGCGTGACCTTGCCACACGGGTAAAACCAAAACTCAAAACTTATTCAAATATTGATTATTTATCATTATGCTGGCGAAAACTGTGTTTTGCAGACTGAGAAGCTTCGAGCCGCTCTTACTTGCGTCTGTGAGGGACAACAGGCGATGGCCGCGCAGGTGAGTTTTACTTCTTTTTTACAGTCATGTGTTGCTTACTTCATGAATTATTGAATTATTGCATTAAAATGTGGAACTGATGATTTGCTTACCTATTTACAGACAACTCAGTTACAGGCGGCACGTACCCAGGCTACCCTGGCGGGGGCAGAGTTGGCGATCCGTGAGCAGCGCGTCACGGAGCTGGAGAGGGCTTTGAGGCGGCGTGAGGAGCTGCCTCAGGACGTAGCGGAGCTGCGGGTCGCTCTTGAGCTGGAGCGGAGAGAGCGTGCGTGAGAGCGCGAGGAGCGTGCTTGGGAGCGTGAGGAGCACCTGGCAGACCGTGCGCGTCACCACGAGCTACAGTAGTCAGAGCGTGCCTGGTACCAGGAGCAGGTGGCAGCGCGCGAGCGTGAGCTGGCAGACTTGAGGACCCAGCTAGCCGTTACCCAGGAGCGGCTACGAGCGTCAGAGGAGCATCTTCAGCGTGGGCGGGAGCGAGCGCGAGCTGCAGGGTACAGCTTCACCAGTTCTACCTTCGTGGCGGGTTCCTCTCTTCGAGAGAGGAGCGAGGCAGGGGGCCAGGTTCGAGTTCCAGCTTCTTCACCGGGGCCCATGCCCCCTCCACCAGCGCCACCTCGGGATGGCGAGGACGAGGTAGAGAGTAGGAGAGAGGAGGGTGGAGGTGAGAGCTGAGAGAGACTTACTTGTACTCCTCCACCCTCACACCTGTACTCAGATATTTATGATGCATGTATATATGAGATCAAAAATTTTGTTACCTGAGCACTTGTGTAGTTGTGTACTTGTGGTTGTCTACTTCGCTTCTTTTCCACGTTCTTTGCTTTTGCTTCACTTTGCCCTGTACTTGCAGCTGTAGTTCACACTCGAACAAACAGGTTAATTCATCTATTCGACTTGGCCCCTTACTCAATAAGCAAGGGATGTCTTTACTTTGACCTTGATAGCGGGTCCAGGGGCCAAGCCTTTAATCAAATAAGGTGAATGAAATAACCAATAAAGGGAGATGCATCACACAAGCACACATATGCAACCCATAACAAAAGATGCCCATGTAAAAATGCAAGCACACATCATGAAGGATAAACCACCATTTTTCTCTTTTCTTTCATTTTCTTTCCTCTCTTTTTTTTTCATTTATTT
The DNA here is from genome assembly GCA_022559845.1 of Amorphophallus konjac. Taxonomy (NCBI): domain Eukaryota; kingdom Viridiplantae; phylum Streptophyta; class Magnoliopsida; order Alismatales; family Araceae; genus Amorphophallus; species Amorphophallus konjac. Next base: position 199,757 of record JAHNEJ010000881.1, on the reverse strand, counting down.
TCCAAAAAAGACGCCTTAGACTAGGTCGTTATTTGTATAGAAGACGCCCTCAGAGACGGTCGTTAATTGTGAATTTTGTTGAAAAGATGACCTATTTAAAGGCGTTATTTGGTAAAAGACGACTTCGACTCAGGCGTTAATTACATAAAAGGCGCCTTACTCAGAGGCGTTAATTTTGCTGTTTTTAGAATTAGGTTGCCAAAGCTACTAGGGCACTGGGTCATACATGGTCGTCATTGAGGATTCATTGACCTTTCTTGATTAATTAAAAGGGAGTCGATGTGCTAGTGGTTAAACTTATACGCAAGATCTCGCACGGTGCAATCTCCTAGGTCAATCTCGACCATCGTGCTGGTTTATGACTTACCACAAAGAAAGAGATGGAAGAAGATATAAGGAAGCCCATAAGGAATTTTGAAAAGCTTGAGGTAAAACCACCTCCCCCTACCCTATGCCTGTTGGGATTCGGTCTTTGGCATAGGGAAATTTTGCTGCCTTTTGCCTCTTTTATATTGCATGCATACGCCCAAGGTTTTCCTTGCGGGGACTTTGCCCTCTTGACATGCTTTTCTTTTCACAATTTGACTTTCACTTTGGAACTGATTTGTATTGATAAAGAACCTAATTGTACTTGGGCTTTTGCGACATTTTGTTCCCTTTTGGGCCCTGACTTCCACTTACTAAGGCGGCGGGTAGGCTTAGTGGGTCTACCCCGAGACCTTCCTTCCTCCCTTATGGGCCGAAGAGGAAAAGAATGGGTATTGTCTTCACCTTTAGTCAAGTTTTTGACTTTCCATCAGATTTTGCACCGCTTGAGTTCGAGGTTTAAGCGTGTAGTGTGTGTGGGTGTCGACCCCATTTTAGTTAACAAGACTGACGAATGAATACTGAAATTTGACCTTTCAGACCTTGCGTGCTTATACGCCATGACAACGATTTTTTTTGCCATTTTGGAGAATTTCTATTTTGTTTGGGATTTTGGAAAATTCTATATTTTTTTGAATTTTGAAAAATTCTATATATTTTTTTTTGGATTTTGGATAATTCTATTTTTTTTTGATTTTGGAAAATTCTATTTTTTTTATTTTGGATTAGGGGTAGTATTTCTTAAGGTACAACCCATTCCAAGGATGAGCTAGCTCTTCTCCTTCAGCATTAATCAATTTATAAGCATTGCCAGGATAAACATCTTTTATAACAAATGGTCCTTCCCAGTTTGGTTGGAGTTTCGAATGGGGTCCCCCAGGTTTTACAAAGATTCTCTTGATTACCATCTCACCGACTTTGAATTTTCTCTCAATTACTTTCTTTTGATAAAAACGTGAAAGCCTATTTTGATAAACGCGCGCATGCTCAGCGGCGACCAGACGCTTCTCATCTAGGATTTCCAACTGGGCAAGGAGCGAATCACGACGCTCATCAATAGAGAATTAATTGTCCAATTGTACTCGCAGAGATGGAATGAGAATCTCGTAGGGAACCACCGCCTCCATTCCATAAGTGAGGGCGAAAGGGGTTTGCCCTGTAGGGGTACGAATGGAAGTGCGATAGGCCCAGAGGGCTTCAACTAGCTTGTCTGGCCAATCCAAAAATTTATTAGCCTCACACGAATTTTTAACAATTTTGATCAAGGTTTTATTAGTTGCCTCTGCTTGGCCATTGCCCTGTGGATAATAGGGAGAAGAATGATGCAATGTAATGTTATACATGTTGCAGAGATCCTTGAGCTCTTGAGAGATGAATTGAGGTCCATTATCAGTGACGATAGTACTCGGGATGCCGAACCTTGTGATGATATTCTTCATTATGAATTTGCAGACGGTTGATGCTTTGATCTCCACGAATGCTTCCGCTTCCGCCCACTTGGTGAAGTACTCCGTTGCCGTGAGGATGAATGATTTTTGCTTCGTAAGGAGGTTCGAGTCACCAAGAGGTCCAATGATATCGAAAGCCCACATGGAGAAAGGCCATGGGGAGGACATAGGATGGAGTGAAGAAGCAGGGGAATGAATCTTGTCGGCGTGCAGTTGGCACTTAACACACCTTCGAACATAGATGGAACAATCCTCTTCTAGAGTTGGCCAATAGAAGCCTAGCCTAACGATCTTCTTAGCTAGCATCTGGCTGTTTACATGACCACCACACACTCCTGAATGCGCCTCTTCTACGACCTTCCAAGATTCATCATTGTCGAGGCATCTTAATAAAACACCCGTGAGCCCTCTTCTATAGAGCACACCTCCATCCAAAACATAACGTTGGGCCACTCTTCTAATTGCTTTCCTTTCTTCCACAGCGGCTTCTTCGGGATAAGATTGATCATTGCAATATTTGGCAATCTCATAATACCAAGGTTTCACTTCATCAGCCAATTCTTCTTCCCAATCTAACAACATGACCTCTTTGCTTTTAAGAGCTTCACTCCGCCTGACCTTCTCGAGCACCTTGTCCCTAATGTCGAGGAATGCACGATCCTTAATAGCTGGAGTGTCACGCTGATGAATGAGAGGAACGTGAAAATCTTGTTGGGGAGGAAAGACTAAAGTAGAGGCCAAAGAGGCAAGAGCGTCAACTAAGATGTTCTGGCTTCGAGGGACATGGACGAAGATCAACTTGGTGAAGAGTTTGGCATAAGCTGAAGCAAGTTCTTGATAGGGCTTGAGTTTAGGATTGATAGTGCGGCACTTGACAAGCACCTGGCGTAGAATGAGTTGACTGTCACCCACGATTCGTAATTGGGTAACACCATATTTATGAGCGGTTTGAAGACCGGCCAAAAGGGCCTCATACTCAGCTATATTGTTTGTGACAGGGAAAGTGAGCTGAGCAGCAAATGGGATGGTGACCCCTTCTGGTGTTAAAAGAACCATGCCGATCCCCCTTCCTTAGGAATTTAGAGCTCCATCAAAATGTAATGTCCACATAGGCTCGTGGGGTTGATTAATGGACATTAGTTCTTCATCTGGAAACTCTGAATTGACAAGATCAAATCGAGGGAGAGGGTGGTGAGCAAGATGTTCGGCAATGGCGTAGCCTTTGATTGCTTTCTGTTGAATTTAAGTGATGTCAAATTGAGAGAGAAAACTTTGCCAGCGTGCCAATCGGTCAGTGAAGATAGATTTTTCAAGAAGGAATTTAATCGGATTCATGCGAGCAATGAGGTGAACCTCGTGAGCTATGAAATAATCTTTTAACTTCTGAACTACCCAGACTAAAGCAGCGCAAGTCTTTTCCATGGCTGAGTACCTCTGCTCACAAGGGTTGAGAAGTTTAGACAAGTAGTATGATGCCCTCTCCTTCCCTTCTTCATCCACTTGAGCTAGGACAGCACCTACAGAGTCATCCAGGACAGAAACATTGAGGATAAGTGGTTTGCCCGGAATTGGCGGCCTCAGGACAGGAGGATTGACCAGATAATCCTTCAATCTGTCAAAAGCTGCCTGACACTTGTCATCCCAATTAAACTTGACCCCCGGCTTAGTAAGCTCGTAAAACGGCCTGCATCTTTGTGAGTGCTGGGAGACGAAGCGGCGAATAAATTGCAACCTCCCGATTAATCCTCGAACCTCCTTCAAATTCTTGGGAGGAGGCATATCTCTGATGGCCTTTGTCTTATTGGGATCAACTTCAATTCCTCTTTTGCTGACAATAAACCCAAGCAACTTCCCTGATGAAACACCAAATACACACTTTTTGGGGTTCATTTTCAACTGATATTCTCGTGATCTTTGCAAGACTTTAGCTAAAACCCTAGGATGCTCAATCCCTGTTCTTGATTTTACTACCAGGTCATCCACATACACCTCAATATAAATATGAATCATATCATGAAAAATTACCATCATAGCCCTCTGATAGGTGGCTCCAGCATTCTTGAGTCCAAAAGGCATGACCACATAGCAGTAAGTACCCCATGGTGTAGTGAATGACGTTTTTTCTTGATCTTCCTCAGCCAAGCGAATCTGATTATAACCCGAAAAGCCATCCATGAAGGAGAGAGTCTCAAATCCTGCCGTATTATCAATTAAAACATCAATATGAGGGAGGGGGAAGTCTTCCTTAGGACACGCACGGTTGAGGTCCCGAAAGTCTATACAAATCCGAACCTTTCCATCTTTCTTCATGACTGGGACGATGTTAGCCACCCAGTTAGGATAGAGGACAACTCTAACAAATCTAGCCTTATGAAGCTTGTCGACCTCTTCTTTCATCTTTAAAGTCATGTTAGGGTGGAAATGTCTCAACCGTTGTTTGATCGGGACAGACCCTGGCTTAAGTGTAAGCCGATGTTCAACGAGCGCAGGGTCTAATCCAGGCATATCTTCATAACTCCACGCAAACGTGTCCTTGTATTCTTGAAGTACCAAAATAAGTGCTTCCTCTTCGACAGGCGGCAAATTCTTGCTGATGAGGACAATCCTAGGGTCTTCTTCCATACCCAAATTTATTTCTTTGGTAGGCTCTTCTACTGAGGCTGATGGTTCGTCAAATCTTCTCATGCCACTAGCAAGGGCATCAGCCTCGTCCTCATATTCTTCATAACTTTCCTCCCCCTCTTCAATAGGGTCTTCATCATTCATAATCTCGTAGACACCAAAACCCTCATAAGAAGCACAAGTACCCTCATATTCTATCTCTGGCAGGATGATCGCATTCTCTAGAAATTCGGGAAGAGTTGAGCATACCTGGAACCTTTTAGCCAACTCCAACAAGAATCTACAGGGAATCTGCTTACCCTTGGATTTCTTATGTGAAGCTCCCCCATGAATTTTATTAGGAGAAGAAGAAGAGCAACTAGCTTGATCATTAGAAGAAGAAAGGAAGGAGGTGAAAAAGTGGATACAGGAGGGGATACAGATGAGGACCCCTCGCAGGAGGGGTGGAAAAGGTTTATCAATGAATCTTGGAAGAGCAGCCCCTGGGTCGGGGCACACTCAGAAAGGAGAAAAGAGGTCTCCTCAACGGAGATGGAGGATTGAAAAGTTGGAATTCTGGCATTTTTTCTTCTTCTTCATTTTTCTCTTCATTTTTATTTTCTTTTTCCAATAGAAAGCAGTGTGAAGGGAGAATAGAAGGAGGAGTGGAGATTGAAAGATTGGAGAAAGATTGAATCAAAGATGACCCACGCGGAGGTGTGATGGAGAGTTTGGAAAATTGCTCGAGGAGCAAGGGAGGAATTGGAAGAGAGACTTGCATTGAATTTGGAGAAAAGCTGATCATGATCGGAGGCGGTCTCGGTACGTGAGAAAACAATTGAGAATGCAAAGAAGAAAGAAGAGACGGATGCATAGAAGTGAGAGAGAAAAGGCCGGCCCACAGCCTGTCTATTGTAAATCCTTCTTCATATGGTGCATCTGGCTCTCCAATATCTGTGTAATCACTCAGCAGCTGCCTCTTGTCTGTTATCACCGTCGGCTTTTCAATCAAGTCGTGGATCAGTGGTGGCCATTCCGGATCTGTCGGCATGAAGAGACGGCTTAAGGCAATAGTAATGTCATTCATATCAAACCATCTATACCAATCACACTCTAGATCATCCATTTTCCTCCTCTTATCAGGCCTTAGAGATTCCAGGGCTTTGTATGTAACCAGTGGAGCAATATGTCGAGCAAACTATCTAGCATGAACATCTTGACAGTCTAACATGGAAGTGATTATTGTAGTCTGCTCATTATCTTGGACGCCACCTTTAATAAAATGTGTCTATAATGTCCAAGTAAGCGGTTGGCGATCCGTCTTCAGAGTGGATGTCATGACTGCCCATGGTTCTTCTTCATTCTTGCTCAGCCCTTTGTAGCCTAGACCGCCTCGTGCAATCAATTTCTGTGACTTGACAGGCCTAGTTTTTCCCTGACAATTGACACCCAGGCCTTTGCCGACCTGGTACCCCATCTTCATCAAAATATTCCATCCCGGGGTGTTCATTGTGTTCTTCTTCTTCTTCCCCTTTTCAATTAGGGGTGTCATGGCGACTGTTGTAACTGTCTCGGGTGGCATCGGCCGTGGGTGAGGGATATCCAGCACTGATAGCAACGGTTTGGTGGAAGGCCAAATAGAAGGAACTGACGTTGCTAAGTGTATGTCTTCATCTGGCATAATTGGCATGCTAGTGACTTTAATAATGCAGCCTTTATGTGGAAACTTGAGGCATTGATGATTTGTAGAGGGCACTGCATCTAACTGTTGAATATAGGGGTGACCCAAGATGCCATTGAATGTTGGATCCATATCCAAAATGTGAAAATCGACTGTGATTGTTACTGGACCCAAACTAACCTTTAATGTTATCATGCCCAGAGGAGGCTTCTTAGTATTGTCGTATGCTGTGACTGTTATGGTGGATGGCCGAATCTGATTTTCTGGAATGCCGCACATCTTCAAAGTGCTTGGCGGCAAAACATTGATGGATGCCCCAGTGTCCACCAAGCATTGCTTTACCGCCACCTTATTGATATCCACTGTGATGCATAAAGCATACTTTCTTGCTAGTTGAGGTGCCAGTTCATGTTCATAAAAAGTAATTGCCGGCTGACTGCTAGCAGGCGTCAAGACTGTGGTTATCTGCTCAGCAGGGATGTCTTCATTGACCATAACTTTCTGTAAATATTCCTTTAAAGCCAATTGATGAGTGGTTGACCTCTTAATCAATTCTAGAATAGAGATTCTTGCTGGAGTTCGGTCAAGATGCTTCAGTAAATCATACTGAGTGCCGGGAATAGACTCTTGCTCTTGCTCTTGCTCATTGGGCCCCTGTGCGGGCTCCTGCTCTCTCTAGGGAAAGATCCGCTGGAACATCCGTCCACTGCGAAGCGGCGCTATGGTTTGGCGCACCTCTGTCGGGGCAAGGATGGAGGGAGGATTGGAAGAAGAAGGGGTGTTAGCATTGAGAATTGGTGGAGGAGTGTTTGAAGAAGAAGCCCCCGTAGGGGGTATTGGTGAAGGGTTCAAAAGAGAAGCACCCGTAGGAGGCATAGGGGTGGAAGGGGGTGTTGGAGTGTGGGAAGGGCTAGCGGGTTGAACAAGGAGAGGTCGGGGTATAAATGGTGGTTGAACTGATGGTGGAGGTGTCCTTGCTGGAGGAGGAATGATGGTAGTGGATGTAACCGGTGCTGGTGACGGGCGAACGAGGAGCGGCCTAGATGGTGATGACGAAGGATTGGTGGCGGATGATGGAGTTTGCTGTGTCAGAGGCTGTGGTCGTGGTGGACGGGTAAGGAGAGACCGGATTGGCAAGGATGAGGAATTAGTGGGGACAGATGGGTTAACGGGGCGCAAAAGGGGGCGACTTAATTGAGGGGTAGAAGAAGAAGGAAGCGTGCGCAAGAGGCGCGGAGGTTGATTTGAATTATGATTGAATGCCCCGACAGAGGCATTTTCTCCGTGCCATCCCTGCCCTATCTCTACTTCATAGAGAGACATGACCGGGTTCACATGCTGATTTGCTTGGTGCTCCGGCAATGGGTTGTGGACAATCCCCATATCTTGCTGAGGTGCTGGAGCTTGCTGTTGTACTGGTGGAGCTGGTTGCTGCGGCTGCTGAGCCTGCTGTTGCTGAGGAGACCTTCTTACTTTCATAGCAGCGATGAACTGTCTCATCTCATCCCAATTAATGCCGCCCTGGTCATTTAAATCATAGATGTAGTCCTTGAAGTGAAAGCAATGGTCAATATTGTGACTAGGGGAGCGGTGGAAAACACAATAGCGGGACGTGTCAACATTAGCGGGCCACGCTGTCCTTTCTTTTGGTAACATGAGTAGATTAGCAGCCATCAGGGCATTAAATATATCTGGGAGACTTTCTGGCAATGGCGGATAATGGGCCCTTTTGGGGCCAAGTGGTCTCCTTTGCTGTTGTTGTTGCGGGCCATAGTTGCTGGGTGGCGATACTTGGTGGTACTGTTGCAGAGCTGAGGGATATGCATGTGGCGTTTGGTTTTGTGGAGGAGCAAGGGAAGGTTGAGGGGCAAATTGGTGTTGTGGGGGTGAGTGGAAGAGGGTGTTTTGTTGTGGAGGTGGCGGAGGTCGTGGGTTAGATTGGCGAAAAGGTGTGGGGTTGCCGACCGCGCCAACCTGCTCATTGATGACGGTACCCTCAGTCGTGGGCCCGCTATTGTTGACATTTGTATTTTTCTTGACCAACCGTGGTTTCAGTTCGAACATGCCCATGATGGGCGAATCCTTCATCTGAGTTTGAATATATCGAGCTCTTTCATAGAGCTCCTCCATGGTGGTCAATCTGTTCATGGCTAATATATGCCGGAACTGAGGGGTTGCATTTGAAATAATCATCTTAACCTGCTCTGGTTCTGACAAAGTATCTTTCAATTTATCTGCCATTGATCGCCATCTATCAGCAAATATGATGAAGTCCTCTTCGGGCTTCATTTTCTCTGCAACCAAGTCCGTAACAGATAGAGAGGGTCCAACCCGGTCCCTATACTTCTGCAGGAATTTTCTTTGAACCACATCAAAATTGCTGGCATCTGCTGGATCAAAGAATAGAACCACTCGAGGGCTGGCCCCTCTAGAGATCTTCTAAACAAATAAGCCAGTGAGGCTTTGTTACCCTGCCAAAAGGAGGTCTCATACATAAAATCCTTCAAGTGAATAAATGGATTGCCAGTTCCATTGTATCGCCAGAAATTCGGCATCTCAGAAGGTGGTAAGTGAAACACTGGTAATGTAGGCAGAGAGATCTCTGGAGCATTCTTGGCAGCAGTAACCTTGTTGAGTTGTTATTCCATGCTAGCCAATTTCTGAAGGAGTAAAGCATTAGTGTCTGACTCGACTGGGGCCGAATTTGGAATGAAGGTATTTGGCATAGGCGTCCTTAGAATTTGGGGAGGTTGAAAGAATTGGGGCCTAGCCGCGGAATAACTTGCCTATTGGGCCGGCATGGCCGCACCGGGCGTTGGTGGACAAGAGGGGGGTTTGTGCAAGACCGCCTGATCATTAACAATGTGATGGCCACTCGCGGCCAGAGGGGGATTGGAAGATGAAGAGGGAACATATTTCCCTTTCAAAGTGGCCTGAACTGCCTGCCGCTGGGAATCGTCCAATTGAGATAATGCATGAATTAAATCATTGACATTGAAAGAAGGGGAGGTGTTCCCCGATGTGTTCTGATTGGATGGTAAAGCTTGAGAGGAGGGTTCAACCTCATGAGTTGTGGTGTCAACCACATGAATTTGAGAATAATGAGCATGAGGCGGAGGGTAGTTTCCCTCATGATAGATGGAATCTTGGAGGGGTGCCTCATAGGATTGATCAAAAATATTCTCCTCCACATCATCATAGGAGTACCCGTAGCTTGCCATGTTGATAATCTTACCTGAACGGAGTTGCATGTTTAAGCAGAGAAAAGAGCTTATTTTGGAGGAATTATAATTGCAGTAATCACTCAATCCAATCAAGTTATTCAAACAAGTTGTAATGAACACAAGCTTTTAGATTCAAGTTTGAGATTAGAGTGAATTAAATTGATGCACAATCCTCTCTCTTTGTAGTGTAGAACTTAGTTGTGAGTTTTGGTTGTGATATCCGGGTTAACTAAGTTCTTTCTCTCTCCTCACCAACGGTGGGCTATCTAAACTCCGGGTACTTCAAGGTACAACCAGCCCGACGTCCGTGAGGGAATCCACGGGTGCGGGGACTGACGGAGGTCTTGGAAAAGGAATTTCCGGTCCAAAGAGACGGAATGCTCAATGGAGGGTTGTTCCAATTCCAAGAAGGGTGTGTGGAATCCTAGTGTAGAGAGAGGAGGTCTCTCAACCAAATGCCACAAAATGCAGAATAATATAAGCAGAGCAAGCAGGTATAATCAGTTAATGAATATGTGAATCAATCCAGCATGAACAAACAGATCAAGCAACTTTCTGTTAACACACAGGTAAAAAGTGACTTGGCAAAAGTCGCTAAAATAAGGAAACACGACAGCGTGGCTATCACTAATCTGTGAAGTCTTGTCGGACAGTGCTCAAGAAACACCTTGGTGTGAGGCGCGGATTGTGCAAAAGACGCCTGGGAGAAAGGCGCTGGATAGACAAAGGATGCCCACAGCAAGGGGCGTCAATTCTCAGAGAGTGAGAAAGCAGGAGACGCTATATATAAAGGCGCCTTTGCAGAAGGCGTTAAATGCAAGAAAGACGCCTTGAGTAAAGGCGTTAATTCATGAAAACGCCTTGATGTGAGGCGTTAATTAAGAAAACATAGAGAACACAAACTGGCTAATCCGAGGGGTGTGGGTGTGCAGTGTGCACAATGGAGGGTGCCCGTGAGGCACAGTGGAGGGGTACCGTGGGTACCTAAGGGAAAGGGCACACGTGGGTGCCAATGGGAAAGGGCACACGTGGGTGCCAACAGGAGAGGGTAATCAAAAAAGAAAAACAGTGGAGGTCCCACCGTGATCGCCAATTTGTGAATCGTGTTTTTCACATCAAAAATAAATAAGATGAAGATAGATAGTGAAATAAAGGGAATAAAGGGGAGCAAGAGATTGCTATTGGAGTGTGATCGTCAGAGGGGTTACCTCAAAAGAAGGGAGATTGATCGTGAATACCTGGTGAAAATAGGATGCGGGATGAGTGTAGATTCCTTCCTCCTCCTTCTACCGGCCGGCCGATGAAGGGGGTTTTCCTCTTGATTACCCTTAAACAAAGAACAAACAATCAAAAGAGGAGGGATTAGCCAAACGTGTGTGTAGTATCAATCCAAAAGAGTAATATGATGATGAAAGTGGAGCATAAAGTGTGCACCTTTTGGTTCTTTAAAAACCCCTAAGAATATTAGGGAAGGAAAGAGATATGATGTAGAGCTAATGCAAACTAACTATGATGAATAATGATGAAGTAGCAAATTGATGCAAAGAACTCCCTGCTATTCCTGACAATAGTAAAGGGGAAACCAATTGATACGACTGATGCACTAGGAAGAAGAAGACCACTACAGGAGCACGGATTCGCAAAGAAAATGAGAGTAGAAAGGCTTCAGTGCACAAAGAAAACTGCTAATCTCTCCTCTCTTCTATTGCCAACCTTCCTATCAAGCTTCTGCTTACCTCGCTATCAAGCTTCTGCTAACCTCGCTATCAAGCTTCTGCTAACCTCGCGCGAACTCGACCCAGGGACGTATTTATAGGGTAGAAAACATAAATCTAATGGGATAAGAACTAGCAAGACCCTTCTATGGCAAGGTCTCTAGTTCCCTAATCGAGCAAGATGACCAAACAGAGCAGGGGACTCTCCAGGAAAGGGCAGTTCAAGCAGGACATGGAATGAAAAGAGACGACTCTCATCAAGGCGTTACTTGAAATTGACGACCCGGTCAAAGGCGTTAATTGAAATAACGACTGGCATAAAGACGTCAATTCTTGGATTTAATTTTAGTAAGAAAAACCTTCCTTATTTAAAAATTATAAAGAGACGCCTATAGGAGAGACGTTAATTCAAAACACGACCCAGGGAGGGACGTTAATTTTTGATTTCAATTAGGGTAGGATACGTCAAATATCAGAAACTGACGCCTCTTGCTCCAGTCGTTCTTTCTTTGAAAAACGCCCTAGCTCAAGTCGCTATTTAAAACACGTCCCTCTTCGAGTCGTTAATTACAAAAATGCAAGAAAAATCATAAAAACCCACACAAAAATAGAAAAACTTTATATTATAGAAATATTGAAGTTCACTTTGGGGCGTTAACATAGTGACATGAGATTTGATCAACATAGTATCAATTTTAGCGTGTCTACATACGTCCTTGCATAGATTACATCCTTTCAGGGGGAGTTTGTCTTTCATGACAAATCAGTCAAAACTCTACCCTACTGTTAGAAAGGTTGACCTCACAACCTGACAGGTCAAACCCTCAGTTCAGCCTGGCTGAAAACTGCATTCTGTCTGAGCTCAAGTGTCGACATATTCCTCTGCAAGTGTCGACACTTCCTTACATATGTTGAACATATCATTTTCATTCCAGTCTGAGCTCAATGCATCATCCTCAGGGGGAGTGTTCATCACCAATTCCTACTTTCAATTCACGCTACACTCTCTTCTTGAACCAATCCACCACATCATAATGCCTATCTCTGTTGTGGTTCAACTTGGATTCAAATTATCTTGAACTTCTTGGAGGATTCTATATCTGCTATCAATGATTGTTTATCAGAGTAAATCTTTAAGAGGAATCTTCTTTTATAGAGATTTGTGACTGTCTCGAACATGAATGAATCTGGTTTAACATTAATGATTTCATGTGTCTTAAAGTCTAATTGTCTTGAAAATGTTTGTGATCAGGCTTCATAGACTTAAACCAATTTGTCATGTTATTGTCCAGTTATGCCTTCTGAAATCTGAAAGTTTACTTTAAGTACAAAGGCAATTATGATTGAGAAACTTCTGTCCAAGTATTGTTTTTAAACAATCTATTTTTGTGGGATTTCTAATGGCAAAAATAGTCAGAGCAATGACATTGGCTCATTGAGAAATATGTCTCCTCATAAATGAATTGAGATAAGGCATGTCATCAAGTGCCCTTGTTAACTCTGCTATGTTTTAAGGTATATCATGAGGTAGGGCAATGGCTAGTTGCTGAGAAGCATGTCCCCTCATCAAGAATATGTAGAACGATATGTCATGAGGTGACAATGCTATCTCTGCTCTATTCGAAGCATGACAGTCAATCTTACCAATTACCTAGGGATACTTGCATCTAAACAATGTGTGTCCTTATGGATATGAGGCATGCACTAGACTTAATTTCTCGTAAAATCTTCTCCTGTACTCATTGAATATTTTGGTTGAGATTGCAAAGCTAAATGCACATCGATCGAAATTCTAAAATTTCATTTAGTCTTCATGTTTGTTTAATTTCAATACTTTTTAGAAGTTTCTCTCAAAGGAGCCAATGGAATTGAATGAGTAAGATAAGAGGAGGTTAATCTAACGTTGATATGAATTTTTGGTTCATCTCTATCAAAGTTGAATACAAATATTTTCATGTGATTCTACTGAGTAGGCCAAAATTCATTAACATTAAACAAATCTAAGTGTAAGGGCTAGTTCATTAGGGTTCTATAACTAAAAATTTTGAAAATTCCATAACTCTGATTTATGAACTTGGTCTCAGGTTAAAGAACCTCAATCTTCTATAAAGACAAGTTGTCTTTCTATATCTCCTGATCTTTGCCCTCTCTAGTCAAATGGCATCAATGCTCTTTGATGACTTCTAACATTAGAAATCATTACACTCCTATAAATTATGGTCAGAGCATGCCATCCCTTCTTGAAATATCACTTTTTGATGCTCCTTGGTGTTTACCTTGCATGAAACATATTTGCATCAGTCATTGCTAGCATTGTTGCATGTGTATACCTTTGCAATCATGCATTGGACATAACAATTGGAATCATCATCCATGCGCAACTGACATAAGTTCTAGCATAATTGCCATTATGGTAACAACTTAACTGGTTTTAGTTTTTCATGCAATTGGGTGGATTGCATTCTTCAACTGTGTACACACAGATCTTGCATAGAAAACCCAAAAAGTCCCATGCATTGCATAGAAAACCCCAAAAGTCTGAAAAATAGAAAACCACTAAAAATCTTGAAAAATCTGAAATCAAAAATGTGCTCTTTGGCTGCTATATTGCATCATGTTGCTGCAACCATGCCTTCAAATTTCAACTATCTTTGGCAAGCCAACGGACAATACCATTGATTCTAACATTTGGCCATGTTCGATAAATCCATATCACTCTTTGGTGTTTGTCCTAAAACTACCTCTCCAAGTTTGGTTGTACACATCGATTAACTTGCCAACTTTAATAAGTGTACAATCATTGGCATGTATTTCCACATCATTTTCTGGAATTCTAGTATATTGACTGCACTGCTTGTGATCATACCTGCCCATAATTTGCCTACAAAAGATATATCTTTCCATCAATTGGCATTCGAAAGGAGCAGAGATTTAGGCATCTTCGGAAAGGTATCTCAGGTTGCTGCACTTTAAGTTGCTCCCTCCAGGTATCTAATCTCTTTTACACTGTACATCCTGTGCTAATAATTTCCAACAATTGATGTGCTGTAATTTCCTTCACTCCTACCTTCCTAATTATGCCATATATTCTCTCTAATATGATATTTTGATGATGTCAAAGGGGGAGAGAATGTATGTGTCATTAACTAAGGAATGCATAGGGGAGAAAGTCTTGAATACTTGGATAAGTTTATGTGAGGAGGAAATTGTATGGAGAGATAATCATTGAAGGTCTTTGTGCTTTTATTCACGATTACATTCTTGTAATATCTGACATTCAATATACTGATAATGACTCAAAGCTGGACATCATAATGACTGATAGCTCATAGTTTCCATCATCAAAAAGGGGGAAAATGTTGGACAAGCGTATAACATGTGTAACTCCATTGTTTTGATAATGGCTGACTATTTATGTTGGGCTTATGTATAATATTCTTTTGTTTCAGTGATGTCTGACTATGATTCATTAATATAGTTTGACCTACATTTTATAAAGACAAACACTCATGCATTTTAGGTCAAGCCCACACCAGCAACAAAGTGTGTCTGCAAAGATAGAAAGAAATCAAGTAAGGCACACAGCTGAGGCTTTAGGCTGCACAAGAAAGAAGGACCAAGGTTGATGCAAGAAGGCCAAGGAAAATGACTAAGGTCCGTGCATGTCTTTATTGCGATACAACAAAGGAAGATCGGTGCACATCCAAGGCTAATTAGTATCAGGTCAGTGCAAGTTTCTGTTACAATGAACTAAGGTCTGAGCACATAAGAAGATCAAGGTCTGTGCAACCCCTGGCCAACACATATCAGGCCTGTGCATGTTTACCTTATGGCAAGACAAAGTTTGTGCATGTTACTCAAGGTCCAAACATCAAGGTCTGAGCATACTCCAATCAAGGGCTGAATTAGAAAGAAAATATCTCGACACCTTCGGATGACAACTCTGCACATAAAGCATGTGTCGACACATCTGAAAAATGTCTCGATACCTCAAGAAGAAATCAGCTGAAGCAGAAGCCGTCCTCAAGACCGTTCAAAGGAATGTCTCGACACATTGACAGGAAAGTGTCGACACGTCTAGGTTCAACTAGAAAGTGTATGAAATCAAACCAAAGCTGTTCTGTCTAAAACTCTGGACTCACTAAATGTCCCGACACACTGACAGGGAAGTCTTGACACATCCAGAAGAAATCAAGCCGAAGCCGTTCTGTCTAAGACTCTAGACTCACTAATGTCTCGACACCCTCATGCAAGAACTCTGCTCATGGCTCACATGTCCCGACTCCTTTTGGTGTTGTCTCGACACATCAGCCATGGATCCACAAGACACTCACTAAATGTCCCGACACACTGAGTGTAAAGCATGGACACATCAACGTTCAACCAGAACGTGTTTTGAAATCGGCAGAAGCTATCTTCAAGGCCTTCAAAGGGATGTCTCGACACACTGACAGGGAAGTGTTGACACATCCACGTTCAACTAGAATGATTCTTCAAGGCTTTCAATGGGATGTCTCGAAACACTGCTAGGAAAGTGTCGACACACCCTTGTTATTCTAGAAATCCTCAAGCCAATACACTATCAGATCAGTGGGCCATCTAGAGAGAGAAAAAGGAACCGTAAATCATTAAAGATAAGGATTTTGGGGTCTGAACCACGTTCCGAGGTCTGACCCTTGCTCTACCATCATATCACTCATTTTTTGACCTTTTGGAGATGGTTTTGTCAGAAATCCAACTAGAAGAGCAACTTCAGTCTGTCGTGATGTCAGCCTTATCTGTCTGCCTATCCAGACTGTCTATAGGACACTCCGCAATCTGCCACTATCTTGATGTCGACCAATGAGCTATCCAACTAGCCATTGTACACAAAAGAGTACACTTGAGCAGATTGAGAAGACTGCATTTCTGAGGGAGAGTTATTGTAAATATCTGATGCCGTCTAAAGGGAGATATGGTCTGCTTCTTCCCACTGTCTGCCAACGTACCTTCCTTGTACTAAAAGCATGGCTCAGCCAATGGAAGACAGTAGGCCTATAGGAGCATTTAATGAAAAGATCTCCAAGCATCCAAATGAGAAGACTCGGTCACTTCTTCCAGGTGCTGCCACCGTCGAACTTGGAACTTGCCTGGAAGACTCTCACCCTGGCGCATGCTTCAAGGGAAATTATGGAGGGAGAAATACAGCCGGTACAATGGTCCATCAGAGACTTCTGGGCGCCACTTTCTCCGTGGCTTTACAACTAGTTTTTACCTATTCATACCAAGCTTCCTCAACTGAAGAAGCTGCTACTGCTGCCGTCCACACAGTGCCACGCTCTGGACCATCCACCAAAAACATTCCTAAGAAAGCGTGAGAGCAGCCCTAGCACTTGGTTGACATAGTCCAATGCTGTGAGTAGATAAGAAGAAGAGAGAGCAGCCTTGAGGGAGAAGACAAACCCTGCAGTCTACCAGTGTTTGAAGAAAAGGATCTTTGGATCCAATCTTGTAGCTGCACCCACCAGCTCCGTTGTGTTGATCCATTTTCTTAGCTGGTGTCTACAAAATATCTATTCCATCTCCACTGCACTTGCAGTATTCAACTTCTATTTGTTACAGTTCATCTATCACCAATACATCTAGCTTTTCTGATCCCATGTTTATGGATCGGGTTCCCTCTGTGGTTTCAGAGGAAGAGAGGATCAGATCCCTTGGATAATTTAAGTTGTTAATCAGCAGAAAGCAAGTTATGTTGCTTAGCCGTGAAAGCAAGCTGTGTTGCTCAGCTGCGTAAGCAAGCTGTGCTGCTCAACGGATTAAGCTGTGTGTCTGCCGAAAAGCCACACCGAGTTTGGTGTGGGGTGGACGTAGGTTGTGAGCTAACAACTGAACCATCATAAAATCCTTGTGTTATGGGTTGTATACATTGTGAGCTTGTTCTATAACTTCTATCCCCATTTCATAGGTTCGTGTGCTACTTACGCTATTTATTTTCTCTGTACACTCAAGCGTTCCGCCTTCACAACTGTCTCATCTTGATCCTCCTGCTATCGTTGCCAACGTGCATCTTCTCAAGTGTCTGCAACACTCTTGCTTACAGACACTTTGAAGCATCTCCCTAGCAGAGGAAGGTATCACGATGGGTGAGTAGCCCTCTCTCCTGTGTCTTTAAATGCATTAGCTCCTTGGGTGGCATGCTGCACCATTACACATAGGTACCAAGGTGAAAGCTCTGCCAAGGGAATTCACCTCGTTTGACACTCATGCACCTTAGTGATCACCTCAGCTCTCACACACTAAGCAAGTCATCTAACAATCAGCTACTCTGATTTAAGATCTCTGTGGTTCATTGCATTACATCTCATTTGGATCTTAGTTGCTCATAGAAGGTGTGTCGACCTGCCCGCTGGGAGTATCTACCTGTGTTGATTCATATACCCAGGATCCATAGAAGGTGTGTCGACCTGCCCGTTGAAAGTGTCGACATGTTTGAACTGAGCATCGTGCTTTAACATTATTACTTGCTCCATTCCTATCTATTCCGCTGAACTATGTGTCTAAGTGTTTTATTGGTTTATCGGAGTGAGTCATGTACTTAGGGGTCAAGATTTAAATAGGCCATCATTATCGATAGGATCTATTCAACCCCCCCTTCTAGATCCGATTGCACTCCGTGGGACCCAACACTATCAACTTCGGCCTAGAGGTCATCAATGGGCTCCGAAGAAGATGAAGGCAGTGCCGATATGGAGACAAGGGGTGTCATACGCCCCTCTGTCTGTGCGACGGAGTCGATAGCCATCGAGGTAGGCACTTCAAGTCCTCCATCCAACCGAGGGACAAGGTCTGTAGTTTCGAAGCCCGCACTTTCAGAAGTAAACTCCAGCTGCCCCGTCGGTTTTGACATTTCCTTCAATTCGGTCCCGGGGGTGATAGATAAGACAGTTGTTTCTCCCAGGAGCTCTATATTTTCCGGAGGAGGCTCTTCATGCCATTTAATCTGGGCCGCCTGCTCTGACTCGGACTCCGCTATAGATGGCAGGACTATTGTCCCACTGCCCACTTCTTCGGGAATTCCGACACCTTCTGAGGAAGGCGGTTCGTGCTGTCCCACTGGTGTTGGCTGCTCCAATTCAACGCTGGCTGTGGTGGTCAAAGCAATGGCATCATCGGCTGTTTCCTCTGCAGGCTCCACTCCTGATGCACCCTCGGTAATGGCCACATCAGCTGGTTCTGGCCCGGACTCCACTGACTGGAGCTGAAGTTGTTTTACCAAAGACTCACTTGTGTCCAACATAAAGTCGGAGCCTCCCGGGAATTTCAAAGTAATGGGCTTTAATATGGGCACCATGCCCACGATGGGAGTGAAGGCCGTCCCTGTTGCTTGAAAAGGGGAGAAAGCAGTGGTAGCAGTCATTGCTGGCAAATTCAACCCCACTGAAATAATGGGCTCCTGAGAAAGGGAACAAAGGAAGCAAACCAAGAAGCTATGTCAGACATTCGGATATGAATGCTAGAAGACATGACTAAAGCTCACATAAAAGAGTGCAAGGACTACCTCCAAAGAAACGAGGCTTGAATCAGTGGCCCCCGGGGCTCCTAAGTCTGGCTGCGTCAAGGTTGAGTAAATCTCCAGCTCGGGGCTTAGCGCGCCTGAGGGGCCCAATGCCAATCGGGGTGGGCTGAATGCAGCAAAGTCGCTCCCATAGGATAGGGAAGGAGTGCTATCCTCTGACCCTACATCCTACTCATCCTCATCACTGGAGGGTTCATAGTCTACAAGTTTCTCCTCCGAAGAACTTTCGGCTAATTCTGCTGCCGCCGTGCCTGGGCCCGTAAGGCACATTGAACTGTCAAGCGACGCCCCTAAAGAGACTTTCTAAAGGGCTAACAAGGCCAGCTGTTCGGAGCACCGTTGGGTTGGATGGGTACTCTGGGCAAGAGATGTTGTAGGAGGAACATCGGCAGGTTCCGAAGGGACAATATCTGAATGATTAAACAGATAAGAATGATGAGTAAGGAGAAGAGCAGTAAAATGAGGTGCCTGCAATAGAGGTCCCGCATGCTATAATATATTACCTCCATCGCCATGACTAGGCGTTGGAGAAGGAAGGTTCATGGTGATCGGAACGGTGGGTGTCGTAGTGCCCCCAACTTCTTCCACACCGCCACTAGTTACCGCTTCATCGACAACTGAGACAGAAAAAGTCGTGGTGCTTAAATAAAAGAAGAAGAAGAAGAAAGAAAAGCAAGAATAGTAGAGCCCCGAGGTTATACCCCGGGAGGGAGTTCAAAGGAGATATACATGTTGTAGGAATAGCTTGCTCCTGTGCTATCTCGAACTCTCGGAAGGTTGGAATAGCGGGCAATAAGATGGCGGGCTCTGCAGGCGCAGTCCTCTTTTCCACTGCAACTTTTGCTCGGGCCCTCTTACCCTGGGAAACTGCCTCCTTGACCTTAGACCTCTCCTGCTTCCAAGAACCCCTGGTGGGTAAAGGCGTGGTAGTCGGGGCAGCAGGCGAAGACTCGAAATAGCTTGGCTTCTGGGCCTTAGAAATTAAAGACCGATACTATAAAGTTGTTTTGGAGGTTGGGAAGTCTACAGAGAAATAGTGTGTCCACAGGGTGACTATGTGAATAAGACGCATATATGGGTAAAGGAGCAAGCAAGAATTAAATAGTATGTACCTGGTGGGCCCGAATACAATGGAGAGAGAGTCCAGTAATATAAGGAGGGCTCCTTGTTCCTAGAGGATCCCTCTCGAACCAGCCAGCAAATATCACCTATCTTGATGCAATGTTCGGCTAGGAGTGCCAAGTCTTCGTGGCCGCGGGCTGATAGGCAGTAATAGAGGCCAAGATGGTCCATACCCCATCCATCGGCATACTTAAAGGCGATGAAGAGAGGTCTCTCCAATATAGCCTCGGCCTTATCACTAATAGAAAGGCCGTGAATGTGCAACAGGACAAAGAGCCAAGAAGTTCGGCTATACAGGGTGGGACCCTGATCTTCTTTCCTCACAAAACTCATATACGGACACATGCGATCAGTCTCTGGATGCCATGAGGCCGGGGCTGTGATGGGCTCTTCCACTGGTAGCGGAAACTGCTGAAGAGCAATCCTTTCACTACTAACTTTACATAGGCCCCGAAGAGTCTCCGTGAAGCAGTCTTTATTAATCTCTGGAAGAACCGGCTGTGGCTTGGACTTCTCCCGTTTGATAGCTTTCCACGCCGCCAAATAAGCCCGCACCTTAGCATCTTTGCGAGACTTCAGTCTCTGCAGATGATAAGGATCAATTTCAAACACGGTGGAAGGTTGGGAGCTTAAGACTCGACGCTCGACAATGTCCCAGCAATCGTTCCGAGAAAGCCGATAGAAGCCAATACGAGCATTCCACCATTCTGGCATCACTCGGGGAAAACGCCCAGGGACTGGCATCCGAAAAGAAGCAGCCTCACGGCGATGAAAATAATCCCACTACGTACGGGCTTCTTCGACAACGGCTGATCCTCTTCTCGATCGACTCTCCAATGGGAACTGTGCTGAAGAGGAAGGAATCTGTTGATCATAACCAAAATTTCTGCTAAACCTGAAGGGGTAATAGTGCTCTAAGAAAGTGATGATGCCCTTTCTAAATACCAAAACACTGGTTCTAATGGACAAAGCCCAGTCTACCAACTCTGGCTCCAATGACGGCTTATCACTTAGCTGGCCCGAGATAGGGTGAACATATTGCTCAAATTCGCCAAATTTGCATTCTCTTAGTCGATTCGCCAATTGGCTTGAATGAGCAGCTAGACACCAGAAATGCAAGGCCCCAGGAGCATTCATAGGCACTTTTGTCAATTGCCTCCTGATTGAGAAAAGCTAATCTAATACCTGCTGTGGCTCGGCATCAGTGAACTCTAACATTCTCGGGAACAAGTTTGGAGACTACAGTGATCTGGGTGCAAACTTCAGAAATAGTGAACACACCCAGGCATCCAAGAAATGAAGAGGGCCAACGGTCCGCAAGGTCCTTGGGAGGCGGCTACGGTGGATATCTCCCAACATCTTGTAAATCAAACATAATGATGCAGGGCAGAGGGACAACTTCAAACCTCATGCCATTAAACACGCCAGATATATGGCTTCGGCACGGATAACTATTTCATCACCTTGCGGCATAGCAAATGTGCACAGCCCATATGTCAAGTAGGCTGCACAATGAGTAATGGGATCCAGTCCCGCTGGGTTAGGGCCACTCTGGCGCCCATTGCGAAGAGAAGAAGATAAATGAGTCTTCCGGCGAGACCGCATCTTCAGTCTGTTTGGAGCCATTCTGACAGAAGGAAAGTCTTTGTACTTTGGCTTGCCTGCAAAGAAGTATTCCTGCCATAAGCCCAGGCGCACTCGTTTCCGCTCCTTGCGTGAACGGGACGAAGAAGACTCTGCAGTACCCTGAATGGATAGCCACAGTGTACGGTACACCTTCATGAGGTACCGATAGGCAAACCCAATATAATAGTGGCCCTCGCCGTCAGTGCGGTCTTTAATGTAGTCAGGCCATCAGACCTCCTCATATGGCTCGCCATCAATTGGAAGACCAGAAAGTTGATGTAAACTCCACAAGTCTAAGGAAGTCTCCCCTTCTGCAGTATAGAAGGTGTTGTACTCGGGATAAAACCTCTCCATCATGCTGCAGCACAAGCCCTTCGAGATGGGATAACGAAAGCGGGATGCATATACACTCTGGTACACTCCAGCCTTCATCAGGATGGGACCATAATTCTGGAGCACGTACTCAGTAAATTCAACAGCCCCGTCTCTGAAAGCATGAGCATCAGTGGCTTTACAATCAGTAAACCAGCCCACGGCAATCTAATGTTTGAACCTGACTGCCAAACAATCTAGAAGAAACGGCTCTTCTCTGAACCCCCACTTCAACGGGGCTAGGAAAAGGCCAAATATTGGCTTCTCCTTGTGAACAATTCCTGCTGATAGGTCCCACCTGGCCGGAGTAAATTCAGGGGTGCAAGTCAACATGCCATGTTCCGGACTCAGTTCTAGCACGCCAGTAACGGCGTCCCATTGCCAGGTGTCTCCCGGGAAATAAATCGGTTCACTTCTCACTATCGAACCGATCAGGCTGTCTCGGTTTGAGAGAATATTATACTCGGCTGCTCACACTGTGAGGATATCCCGCTTTCCCATTAAGTTGAAAGCATGGAGGAAAGCCATCAAGTGCTTGTCCTTCGGAAAATCAACCCGATAATTTTGACTCCGATCGAAGGAGAAGTTATTCTTGTCAGAAATGGTCAGACGACCGGCGTCCATCGAATCGATCTCTGAATCTGATGATTTTGAAACAATGGCCAGGCGTTCCCATCCTCGATCGAGTTCATTAATGTTATGCCATGTCACTACTGGTCACTTCGCAGAGGAGCCGCTTGCCTCTTGCCCGGCCATTGAAGAGGTTGACGAAGCCATTAGCTACGATTGAGAAAGGGGAAAGTCAGGAAAGAAAAATAATATCAAAAGAAGTTCTTGAAGAAATTTTGGCAGAGTCTCCCCTTAGTCGGGAGCATCTGAGAACAAACGAGAGCACGTCCACTGGCTAGGCCGGGACGGTCCCTAAAAATAGGGTCACATGTGATGAACACTTGGGCCGAATGGATGACAGGGATATTAGTTATGAGGGCTAGCCTTCTAGGAACCTCCCGAAGCCATTTTATCAAATGAAGGAATGAACCCCTCGAAGCTTGACTGGACTGGGCTTCTTAGCTCAATATTGCCTCCCGCCTTGGCGAGAGCCCAAACCCCATTAGCAGACGATGGCGGCGGCCTCCGTCTCGGTCTGCCGTTATCGCCGCTGACGGACAGAGATGAGGGGCGACCTCGGGGGTAAGAAAGAAGAAGGAAGATGGCCACGGTCGATTGCCGACCCTTCTGCGACGACCAACACTGGCAAAAGCGGTGGAGCGGAGCAACCCGCCGCCGAAATGCCCTCGCGGTCTGTGGAAGAGATGGAGGGAGATGGTGGGAGGCCCACCGCTTGTACCGACGAGCTCGCAGGAGTAGGAAAGGGTGAGGATGCCCGCCGGAACCCATCGCGAGGGAGCTCGCTGAAAAAAATGAAATGAAGGGGGAAAAGGTAAAGAGGCATCTGCTGCGGCGGTGAAGATGAGGGGTGCGAAGGAAGAAGAAAGGGTTTTCAAAAACCCCAAAATGAAAATACTTTTTAAGAAAATGAGGGAGATTTTGAGTCAGAGAGGCCGCCACCAACTCAACCCAAAATCACCACTATCTCGGAGGGTCAAGGCGCCACCGACTCGACAAGCTGAAGTCGCCACCGACTCGACGAGCTGAAGAGCCATCGATTCGGCATGCTAGAGGCGCTACCGAATCAAGGTCGCCACCGATTTAATATTTAGAGGCCACCGAATCGACTATAGTAGTCGGCCACCGACTAAGACTTCGAGTCGCCACCAACTCACATGCCCAAATCGTCTCATCGATTCATAATGAAGTGGGCCCCACGTGTCAAGCCCGATACAGCAAATACATCCGCGGACCCCGCTCCGCTCATCCTTCGCACGCGACGTCCATGGCTGGGGGGGCATTTGTTGACACATAAAATATGATTGGGCAATAACCATGTGCCCGAAGGAGTTAACCAGAACTCAAAGACAGATCCACTCGGACCGCTGAAGCCTCAGGCCACCTTACAGGAAGTGCCAGGGACTCAACTTTCCGTCATCTCGGGTTTACACACCCACCACAGCTCACTTAAGGCCCATTGATGGTCAGAGCCTACGAGACCGGCATCGAGATGATCATGCCAGATATACCTCTTACCCCGTCCGACCAGGATGAGAATGTAACAGGCGACTCCTGCCAAATGAAGAAGCCTCCCCGAGATGAAGAAATGTGTCTGGCCCCTCGGAATAGAGAACCGAAGGCAATATCAGCAGAAAACTCGAGTCACCCCACCAGAGCACCCGGGACTCCGAAGTGGTCCGTAAGCAACCGATGGATGACTCCGAAGGAGCAAGAACCCCTGGAGCGCTGGCTCATTCAATGAGAACGCTTCTACAAGCATAGGGCGGCCCTAGAGAACCAATATTCTGCAGTAATAGCGTCACTAGCGAAAAATCTGAGGTTTCCGTAAGATACACATGAAACACCAGAATGATCCGAAAGCAGTCTCGGAAGCATACGAGCCTGGCAGAAATTATCCCAGGGGTTACCACTTTAGTGAGGAAGGTCCCCGTACTCTCCGAGAGAAGGTGGCAACACAAACCGGTGTGCCGAAGGGCAAACCAGTGTAAATCTCAGGAAAATCGGTACGGGTTTTGCACGTCCCGGAAATCTGTGGAAGCCTCGAATCAAAACTCGGAAACATATTCTGGGACCACTACACTAACTCCAAAGCTACTCCGGACGGTGAGCTCTCACTGGGTTAATTTTAGGAAAAAATGATGAAATTACGAAAATACCCTTACAAGTCAGTCGGTGGCACCCTGATATTGAGTCGGCAGCACTAAGAGCTTGAGTCGGTGGCAACTCTCGTGCTTGAGGAGGAGAGAAAGGAGTCCGGAGATTGGAGAGAGGGGTCATGAGGAAGAAGGTAGGGTGCAGATATCTAAGTTTTGCCATTTTCCTCCCTCTGTATCTTCTATTCGAGAGTTCTTCCTTTCTACTCTTCTTATCTTTTCGCTTTCAACTCTCTGATTATTGTATCCTCCCCCATGTTCTTCTGCGATTATAGAGGTATATGAATAAAATATAGTAGTGGGTTTCATGAAGCGTAAGTCTCATATTTAGATCTGTTGTTTATGATGCTCTTGATACCGCCGTGATTCTCCGTCTACTCCAATTTTGAAGCTCCTCAATCTCTTTCCCCCGAGTGTGAGGAGGTCCCCCTTTTCTCTAGGGGCTAAACCTCTCATCAATCCCATGATCGCTCAGCAAGGGAGTAAGATTCGTGGAGTTTGCCATTCCTCTCCATCAAATGGTCTCTGGCCACGCCCTATTAGGGCGACATTAAATCCCTCCCCAGGGGCTGTTCTTTTACTGTTAGCGTGGATTCGTCCATGAATATGAGTTTCGCTTGAGTGGATGGTGAACAAGAGACTATTGAGTGCCCTTTTACTCGTCTCTGTCAGTTGTAAGGGTGCCAGCACACTCTGATAGTCGATGTAATAGTAGTCTACTGCTTTCTTCTGGGACTACCATATACCCCCTCTCAGTGTTTGATGATTTATCCCTGAAGGTCTCGACTCCCCCCACGTTCGTCTGATCTCTGGTGGCGGTGAGCACGAGTTGCAAGTGGCAATCATGACCGCTTGTAGAACATGGCATGTCTCACGGTGAAGCATAATGGTATATCATGTCCCTGAAAGTGTTGCTAATCGATGAACAGTTTTCTCCGATTGTTTCTAATTGTCCCTGACTCAGGAGGGGTACAACTCTTTCGTTCGTCTGCTTAATTTCTTTGAACCAACGCCACTCTAGGTTCCAGGGGGTCTGTCGTCTTGTCACATGTTCCCCTCGAAGCCCTTTGCACTGAGTGAGCAAATGAAATCGCCATCTGTATGGATACAATCAAAGGCCCGTTGCAGCCCTGCATCATCACGAGTCTCTAGTAGGCTGGCCCTCGAGACTCTATTCGTGATGACCTCAGGGACTCAGGCAGTCCACCTGGGCTCCTCAGTATTTACGATTTGGCACCGTCTACCGTGTGCCATGCCACTTGTCTAATTGAACATCTCCCTATGCTGGGGAGATGCTGCCCAAATTTCTTCAAACGAGACTGTGTTTTCACGATGATTTGCCTTTAAGCTCTGACAGATCGTGGGGCTAGTTTATATGATTGTGCATGGTACTCATAAGGCCTATACATTGACGGCTGCCCAGTGCTGGAGTATGAACCTCGCACAAGCAAGCCAAGAAGGAGAACAAACTAGCAAAGCCAAAAAAGAATATACATATAGAAATAAACACTGGCATAATCTCTTCTAAATGCCCAGGCAGTCATGCCTTTGGGTTCTCAAGCCTCATAAGATACCCTCACTCAAATGCCCCATTTGGTGCAAAACTAGGCTCAGACGGCGAAGACTTGTGACTCGGTGGCGTTGCCACCGAATTAACCCCCACGAGCTTCGATTTGGTGGTGACGCCACCGAATCATGTTTTTTCTCTCTGCCCGTCACCGACTCTACATATCGCCTTCTTATCCACTAACACCGACCCAGCTCGCACCCCTCTCCGCCATTAGCATCGACGCCCATCGCCTCTCCGCCACTAGCACCAACCCTCTCCACTAGCACCGACCCAGCCCTCACTCCCCTTTGCCACTAGCACCGACCATCCTCTTCACTAGCACCGACTCGGCCAGCACCCTTCACCGCCACTAGCACCGACCCTCCTCTCCGCTAGCACCGACTTGGCCATCGCCTCTCCGCCACTTGCACTGACCTTGCATCGCCTTCCTCAGCATTTGCACCGACCTCCCATCTACATAACCAAAACATGCACCGACCCCCTCCCATATGCACCGACCTCCCATCTACATAACCCAAACATGCACCGACCCCCTCCCCTATGCTTCGACCTCAACCCAAACGTGCACAGGCCTTCCTAAACCTGCACCGACCCCAAAACCTGCACATCCGTCACCCTAGGCATTGCACCGACCTTTTGAAGGACCCAAGGTAGGCGAGTTGACAAGAAGGGGGGGTTGAATGGTCCCCTACGCTAGATGGCAAATTAAAATTCTTAGGCAATAAAATTAATTACTTTTAACAAGATTAAAACAATTAACTAAACAATCTAGCTAATTCACTCAATCTCACCGTGCTCACACATTGACGTAAACATATTAAGCCATTAAACAAACACCCACAATGCAAGCCACAAGACAAAGGGATTTTTAAGGTGGTTCGGGACCATGACGGGCTCCCTACGTCCACCCCTCACTAAACCAAGTGAGGCTACACTCGGGGATAAATCCCTAAAACGGAGACGACGCTCCAAACACACACGCAGGATGAAACCTGCACACACACACGGGGACACGCCCCAACACACACACATACACACATACACACACAGACACACACACACAGAGAGAGAGAGAGAGAGAGACAAGGTCTCCAACACGATCCGATGATCGGATCACAACATGCACACACACGCTGCAACAAACGCAGCACAACAACACACATGCTGCAACAAAAGCAACACAACGACACACTCGTTGTAACAAACATAGCACAATGACACACACGCTGCAACAAACGCAACACAACGACACACACGACCGCACGCAGGTGATCAAACACGATCGTATACACAGATGGTCATACACACACAAATATTTCTATGAGTTCAGGAAATAAACATGCCTAGACCAAAATATGAACCACAAATAACATCACAAAACACATGGATAAAGAATGAATAGATAATTCCCCTTTGTTCACAATGGCCGGAGAACGATATTCCTTGAGCTTCAGGTCGGAGGGAAGATGAACGGTGACGATTTGAACATCAACGCATTCCTTTCTTCAATCCCCTTTACTTTCTCTTCATGCACGACCTCCAAATCCTTTCCCCTTTTCTTCACCTGCAAGATAGATACAATAAGCTCATTAGGGTTCACTACTCTGCCTTCTAGAATCCTCCAAAGGACCCCTAATAAGTCTACCACCAACCCAGGGACAAAAGAACAAAAGGTTAGGCACATGTTGACTTAGTTTAGATGGGTTTCGGAAACACATTTTTGAATTTCGCCGGTGCCGGTCGACCTACACGGGATGGGCGGTCGACTGGAATTTTACAGACTGAAAACACCCCTAGCTGGGAATTTCGATCGACCGAAACCCCAGGGGCGGTCGATCGAAATCTAGGAAAATCCCAGATTTTGTGTAGTTCAGTCCGATAAGATAAAAGCTAGTGAAAGACTGAAATGGTTAGATGATAAATGACTAACAACTAAGTGTTCCTTGGTATTTAAGCAATGTAAACACATATACCAACCACTTCCATCAAGATCAAAAACTCTAAATGAGAACTTGCCATTTTTCCCACAAATGCACATATGCAAAGTGCGAAGTTCTTACCATGAGTCTTGATACCTTTGCATATAGAAATGGCATTGCTTTCTAAACCTGCATAAGGGATTGAATGAAGTTAAAACAATGCAAGTTCAATCACTTTGAAGCCAAGATTCCTATTGATATGCTTATTCACATTCAAGCTCAAAAGCCTCATATAGAAATTGCATGACAAACCCATTCACAGCAGAAGTCGACTCTTGCCAAGATTGAAGAACATGATATGTGTACATTGTTGACACCCATTTTTTGCCTTTGAATTGGGTCATTCGTTTTACCCTTTATTTTGATGCCTCAAGTTATTCATTACTCATTGGGCCATTCTTGAGCATGTCTTCGGGCTTATTTTTATGGATATTTCCTCTCTGGTTAGGTTCGCTCTTGAATTTGGGCTTAATGGGCCTTAATTTCACTTGGTCTTTGGGGTAAATGGGCTTATCTATCCCATTTCATTAATTTCCAACGCCCAGACTAATGGCGGTCTAGCGATAGATCGTTTCGCAAGTTGGGCGGTCGCTTTGGAGACCGTTTATATCACTCTGGATTAATTATCTATTTTTTTAATTTCCACCGAAAAACCAATACACGGTCTTTTATTGTGTCGTTTATTCATATTGAACGGTTCATCTTTAGACTGTTTAGTGGCTAGAGTCCTAAACGAGTTAGCTTTTCAGATAATTATCTATTTATCTCGTTTTATTGATTTATCACCGATACCAGGTACACGGTCTGGCAATGAGCCGTTTGACTGGTGGGGCCGTCTATCGATCGACCGTTTATATCCTGAGAGTCCTACGCCGTATCAGTTGGTCTGTTCTCTGGGATAAATGGCTTATTTATCTTATTTTCTATTTACCACCGACATCTATAGGCGGTCTAGCAATGGGCCGTGTATTGGCGTGGGCGGCCCATCGAGAGACTGCTTATAGGCCCGAGATCCTTGGGCTGGTTGGGTTTTCTCTCTCCATCCGTGGTTAAATGAGTTGCTTCATCCTCAACTTTCTCTACGGATTCTCAACCAAATTCAATTCCGTTTGATCCTAGTGAAAGCTGTGAGTATTATCTTTGATTTATCCTTCAGAATCTCGGCCTAATTATGACTGGAAAATCCTCAATTTCGAGTGGACTTTCAAGGGTCTATAAATAGTACCCTTGGCCCAAGCTTGAAAAGGGGGAGAGATCTTGCGTTCGCGATGAAGTACTGCCGAATTCTTGAGCGAACCACTACCAGAGAGGAAGGCTTTCTACGTCCGTTTGAGCCTTCGGTTCAGGGAGTGGTAGTTTTTTTGTGTTTTGGTCTAGTGTTTGGTAAGCTGTTCATCATTTGCATGCTCATTTCCTTCACCTCATCCCCCCATTTTTCACTGGCATTCTCATTTTCTCACCCCTCCTATTGCTTTTCACGCCCCATAGGGGTTAAAAACCCAACCCCCAGGTATTCCCCATTCCATTAATGAGTTTGGTTTCTCGTTTGCTCTTATAGATACTACACTTCATAAAGCTAATTTGGGTTGTGTTTTTAGTTGTTTACTTTTTTTTGCAGGTCAACAGAAGCTTTAGCACGAGGCCCATTCCCTCTGGCCGGCCGGAAGGGGTGGAGGAATACGTTCCACATCTCGGGGTTTGGACGTTCTATGCGGTCTACCTTGGTCCATTTGCAGACGTGCAAGGTCCTCCATAGGCCGTCCAAATCTGTCAGCGGCCTACTACGGACCGTGTGAGCGTCAGTCGAGCCTTCCTCCCGCATTCCTCTTCAGCACTGTACACGGCCCATCGATCAGCCATTTACGTACTTGTGCGGTCTCTAGAAGACTGCGTTCGATCTGTTCCAGCGCTGCATCATTGGTGAGTGTCCTCACTTTCTTCTCCCCTTTCCAAGGTATGTGGTACTCTCCTATTGTGCTATGTACCTTGGTGGCGATTACAACGTTTTTTTGTGTTTGAGTATTTCATTGGTTGCCCCTCCCCTTTTTTCAGTTCATCCCTTGTTCTTCATATTTACTTTTGAGTTTTGGGAGGGAAAGAAAAAACTTATCAACACCCCTTTTTTGGCGATCAAGGTGGGACACTTGTTGCCCATCGTGCTTTTGATTTCTGTGATCTGCTTATTTGTGTGGTTGGATAAGTTGTTAGTTCTCTTGGCTTTGTCGTCTTGTTCGTTGCTGGTTTCTATCCCTGGGGCTGTACACGGTCTTCTGCGGGCCGGTTACATCTTCCACCGGCCGGTCGATGGACCGCGTGGACTGAGAGGCCGTTTACAGCATCCAGCGATCGGTCGATAGACCGTCCACTGCTGCCTCCAGTACGTTTCAGTCATTTATATTTCTGTGGATTTGCTATTGTCGCACGGTCTTGTCAGGGCCGTTTCACAGGTTGAGCGGTCGTTTGCCAGACCGCCCAGATAGTTCAGGTACGCCACTGCTTTTGTTGTCTCTGTTCATTTCTTTTTTTGTGTTTTTATTTTTACATATCCCTGTCATTTAGCGGTCCAGTCCAGGGCCGTCCACACTCCCTGAGCGGTCTCCCATCAGACCGCGTTTGTGCTACAAGTGCACCCGAGATTGATATTTTGAACATTATTTCATATCATTTGACAGTTGTTTGGGTGCTTTTCATCTTCCTAGTTGTCATTTATTTTTGCATGATTGTTGCCACATATTGTCATATTGTGTGATCATTGTTTGTTAGCCCTAGTCTAGACTTTGCATGCACTCCGGTGCACATAGGCTCATACATTTCTTATCATACTAGTTGCATTCCTACCATGGTAGGGGATCCTCTCGTCTCCATATTCCTTCGAGCCGACTAGTTGACCTTACCCAGGACCTCCGCAAGCCCCCGTGAGCCGTGGATTCCCACACGGACGCCGGGCAGGTTGTACCTTACCACCCCGAGTCTAGGCTGCATCCGTGAGAGAGAGTAGACTTAGAGTCAACCAAGTCCCTATTCTACCCATATTAGGAATCCCCTTGTTGAGAGAACTCCATTTAATCGAATCCATTAAGGTTCCAAAAGGGGAAACATATAAAAATTTTCGTGCATCATTGCAACTTGGTTGATAATTGATTGCCTCTTCTCTCCTCTTTGTTTGTGCATGTTTGTTAGCTATCTCTAGTTAGGTGTTTGTTAGGTGTGATTTCTCTTGACTTAAGGTGTTTGTTGCATGTGGAGTTGCTTCACACCCATAGGATTGTCTCCTAGGGGCAATTCCCATTTCTTTTCCTACTTCAATCCGATGTTCGATTCCTCACCTACCATGTCTTCCTACAATTTCTCCCACTCCCACGAGGACTCTCTTCCTCAGGGACTTTTGGAGGACCCACATAGGGTCACCACTATGCAGGGGAGAGAGGGGTCCGCCCCTCCTCTTCCGACCATTGCTGTTGAGGGTAGTCAACCCTCCCATTCCGATTCTTCTACCCACAATTTGGCCAATCATGTTCTTCACATGATGGCTCAGTTGGATCCCACCTAGCTCCACCTTCTTCGTCAGGCTTTGCAGGGGCAGGACGCCCCATCCTCAACTCCTCTCCACGGCATGTCTGCTGTCGCCACTTCTTCATCTTTTGTTAGTGGGCCGGGGGCCTCGTCTGTTGCTCCCCTCTATCTTATTCCCGTCCAGTGTAGGGTCCTCCGCTTTACCAATCCGGAGGTGGGCCATGCTTCTAGCTCGGCCCATCAGATGCCTGATAAGGGGAAGACCCCGCTTCTTTCATCTTCTTATGCTGATCTATATGGACCCATCCCTCCAGCGCCGCAGGCTCTTGCAGTCCCGATCGATTTCTTACGCACTGAAGCAGGGGCCGCCCAATTTGCTCACGCGGATATGGGCCCATCCTTGACCCATTATCCCTCTTACGGGCTACCCCCTCCGTTTGTCCATCCTTCGGCCCCTTACATTGGGTCCGCCCTCCCAGTTTTGCCTCCTCCATCCCGGGAAAGGGAACTCCTTGATAAGTGGGTGACCATGCAGCAACAACTTGACCTCCTTCACACACGGGTCGGCCCACAATCCCTTGCCGATATCCCCATTCCCAATTTCCACGATATCCATTTTCCTCCCCAGTCGAAGCTCCCCACGTACTGCAAGTACGATGGGAATGGCAACCCCTTCATTCTCATAAGGGAGTTCTTATACGGGTCGGCACAGTTCCAATACGACGATCGCCTCATGGCGTATCTTTTCTGCCGATCATTGGACGGGGTAGCGTAGGAATGGTTTTATACTCTGCCACTGGAGGAGGCAGAGAGTTTTAAAATTGTGAAAGAGAAATTTATAGAGAGATTCCAAGACCGGGTGGGCCCAAAATATTCTGTTACTGATCTAGTGTCCGAGAAGATGAAGGACGATGAAGACTTTGCAACTTTTGCTGACAGATGGAGGCAGATGGCCTCTCGTGTGCCCGGGCAGATTCCGAAAGAAGAGAAAGTAAAGCTGTTAATTTCCAATGCCACACCCACGTTCCAGAATATCTTAGCAATGAATGATATTTCCAATATGCACCAGTTGTACAGTAGGGCCCGATTTATCCAGACCCAGTTTAAGGACTCCCCCATTCATTCCTTGTTTGAGGCCCAGAAGCCCAAAACCACCAGAAAATTTTAGGGCCCAGTCACTGAAGGAGTCCAAACAAACGAGTAGGTGCAAGCTGTCCACTTTCCCAACCAATCTGCTCCACCACGCTTCCAGCAATCTCCCCGCAACCCCCAGTTCACCGCTCCACCAGCTACTCGACTCTCATTTCCCGCTCCTCAGCTGCCACAACAACCCCCACCACCACCACAACAGCCTCAACAACCGCCATAGTACCATAATGTCCCGCCACCAAATGGCTACGCACCTGCTCGACCGGGTCCCAAGAGAGCCCACTACCCCCCACTTTCGAAAACTCTCCTAGATATTTTCTCGTCTCTGATGTACACTGGTGACCTTCAGCTCCCTCCAGAACGCCCGAATTGGAATCCGACCGCCGACCAGTCTAGATATTGCATATATCATCGGCAACCCGGGCACACTATAGAAAGGTGCTATCAGTTCCATGACCTTGTTTATGATTTGCATGAGGGATAGAGAATTGAGTGGGCACGGATGCATAAATTGATTGAAGACATGAAAGAGAGAAGAAGACAAGCGCTAAGGCCGCAGCAGCCAGCGCCGCAACAGCATCAACCTTAGCAACCTCAACCCCAACAACAATTTGCCTGCACCAGAGTTAGGGATTCATCAAGATCCAATGCCAAACCACCCGCATGCTCCTCAACAGCAACTGTCGGCACCGGCTCAGGTAAATATTGTTCACCGCCCAGCTCCCAATGCTGGGTGGTCCAATGATGATGAGACTCCTACTCATCTTTTGGCCCTCCAACATACATAACCCAACTCCCCTTCACCTTCCGTCCCCTCCATCATCCCCCGTCCACCATTTTGACCTCCGCTACACCCACCATTTTCTCTAGATCCCTCATTACACCTACCCCCTTGCCCACCATTTCACCTATCCTTGCACCTTCACCCGTCATGCCCTCCGTTGTCTCCCCCTCACCTAACCCTTCACCTATCATCCTTCCGCCAGAGCCTGTCAGACCCACCTCCACTATCACCTCTCCCACCGCTGTTCCTTCCGCTTACCCCACTGGGCCAGTCGGGAGTCCATCCAATGCCGTGCCAGCACGAAACCTAGCCCTCCGAAGCGGGCATTTATTTCAGAGAAGTTATCCCTCTACTTGTGCACCTGCACCCAACCCTCTAGTTTCCTCACCCACAGTTGAGCAAGAAGAAGCCGACCCCCTACCTGGCACGAGATATGATCTACTACAGCACTTGGACTAGATGCCAGCCAATATTTTTGCATTAGAGTTGATCAAGCGCTCCAAGCTGCACCAAGAAGCTTTGAGGACTTTTCTCCAGAAGGTTATGGTCAGCGAAGATATGGCAGTAGACAGTTTGCCGTCAGCATTGGCCACAATTACGAAGGGGCCGTCCATTTCTTTCTCAGAATCAGAATTAGCACCCCCCGAGGCACGCCAGATGCCACTTTGCATTTCTATCACATTAAATAAAGTGGCGGTCGACGCGGCTCTAGTGGACACAGGAGCTTCGATAAATGTCTGTCCCTTGAGCACTCTATGTGCCTACAATATTTCAGAAGATATGCTAAGGCCAACTCCGACGACTATTGCTGCTTACGACAACTCCAGGAGAGCATGCCACGGGGTGGTAACTGTTCAGGCTGAGCTCGAGCCTCTCACAATGGCCGTGGAATTTTATGTATTAGACATAGATCCAATGTTTAAAGCCATCTTGGGTCGACCATGGATCGACAGTCTTCATGCTGTACCATCGACCGCTCACCAATGCCTCAAATTTCCATTTCAGGGGCGGGTGGTCAAGGTAAAGAGTATTTCCAGGGTGCAGACTGTTGAAGCTATTTCCGAAAAGATTCTGCCAACTCTCTAGCCGAGCAATAGGCCGGTCCTTTCTGTGATGGACTTGGATTTTCCCTGGGCATATGCGTCACGCAAGGCCGCCACTACACCTATTAATGTCAAAGCCAAGTCCAAGATAAGAGACCCCAAGGGCTGGAACATGATTCTAAAGCTAGGTTACCAGCAAGGCATGGGTCTTGGAGCCCAATTACAAGGGCGGACTATGCCCATCCCAAGGGGTAGAAAAATGAGTAGAAGAGGCCTCGGCTACCGAGAGTCCGCATTGTCAATTTGGGAGATTCAGGGCCGCTGACATGGGACTACCGTCAGCATTTTGTGAAGGGCCCGTTGCAGCCAGGTATCCTAAAGACGCCACCTTGTTTTGATATGAAAAGTGATGCCACTTGTACCGTTGTTGACCCGCCGCCACCGCTGAAGGGGCTGGCGGGTGATATGGAAGATTTTTGTAATAATTTTGAAAACTTGTTTTATGAAGAAGAAGTTTGTCCGAAGAAACCAGAGATTCAACTTGTGGAGTGCTCTCTGGTAGAGCCAATTTACTGGAGGCCGTGGGAAGAGGGGAGCTCCCTCATTACTTTTTCTTGGTCTCCTCCCCACCTTGCCTCCCTTTTTCAACAGTTGGAATCCATACCCCGTTCTCCTCCAATCATGATCGATCCATTTTTCACGGAAATGCCATTCGAGGTTTTGTTTGTGCCATATGCATGTGGGCAATGCCCACCTATTAATCTTTCCACCATGTGGTCCTCCTCATCCGATCTCTCGACCATGTGGTTTTCTTCATCTGATCCTTTCTTTGATGTTTTGTTTCCATCTGTCTTCCCCCCATCAACTCCCTCCTCTTCCTTCCCCCTCTAATCCCTCTTGTTGCATGATCTCCTCCAATCTCCAAAAAAAAATGTCAATTTTAAAATGGAGATTTCAATGGAGGATTATGCTATGTTTTGTTAGTCTTCTCCCCAGGGGCACGAGGCCCCTGTTTCCATTCCTATAGACTTTTATCCCCTAGGTTAGATGTAGAGTTTGATGAGTCTAGGTAAGAAGAGTCGATTGAGTCTAGTGAAGTAGGATCTTGTTCTAGTGTCTCCAGCTCTTCCACGCCTGCCACACGCCCGATGACACGTCATTCTAAAGCCATTCCTGATAGGTTACTTCAAGATCTCGTTCAACGTTGTCACTCCCTCCTTAAGTGTCCTGAGTTTGTAGAGACAGCCATCATCTTGGAGGATGATGAAGAGCTAGAGGGGGGTGTGGAGCGATGACGGTTTGGGTGTTTATGAAATCATAGATGAGAAAGACCCAATCGACTGTGAGGATAGCGACGTGGATGACACTGCCGATTTGTACGCGCAGGGTTTGAAGAAATTTGATGAACTGTCGTCGGCAGTGGATGAACCCACGAAAGAAATTAATTTTGGAACAGAAGAGGATCCCAGGCACATAATCATCTCCGCTAATCTCCCTTCTCAGATTGAAGAGGAGCTAGTCAAGGTTTTGAGGGAGTATGGCGATTCATTTGCCTGGTCCTACGAGGACATGCCGGGCCTTGACCCCGCCCTGGTGGAACATAGACTTGTACTCAAACCAGGGGCAGCGCCCATTAAGCAAAAATCAAGAAGATTCCACCCACAAATGGCCTTAATGATAAAAGAAGAAGTTGATAAATTGCATAAGGCCAAGTTCATTAGAGTTGTATTATATCCACAATGGGTGGCGAATATAGTCCATGTGCTGAAAAAGGATGGAAAAATTCAGATTTGCATTGATTTTAGGGACTTAAATAAGACATGTCCAAAAGATGATTTTCCGCTTCCTCATATCGATGTGTTAGTAGACAACACGGCTGGGTACGAAGCTCTCTCATTTATGGATGGATATTCAGGTTATAACCAAATCCGCCTAGCTCCGGAAGATCAAGAAAAGACCTCATTCACCACGTCCTGGGGCACCTACTGCTACGTGGTCATGCCATTTGGACTGAAGAATGCGGGTGCCACATACCAACGGGCGATGATGGCAATCTTCCAAGACATGATGCATGTTTATATGGAAGCCTATGTGAATGATATTCTGGTAAAGTCAAGGTTGAAAGAAGAGCACCCTACCATCCTGGCCAAGGTGTTACAAAGGGCTAGAGAGTACAAGTTCAAGATAAACCCAAAAGAAAGTGTGTTTGGGGTAGCATCAGGGAAGTTGCTAGGTTTTATAGTTAGCAAGCGGGGGATTCAAATTGATCCAAACAAAACAAATGCCATTATGGAAATGCCACCGCCTAAGAACATCACTGTGCTTCAAGGTTTGATTGGACGTTTGCAGTTTATTCGAAGGTTTATATCTCAGCATTCGTAAAGGTGCCGCCCATTCTATGAACTGTTGAAGGCGGGGGCCAAATTTGAATGGAACAAACAATGTCAGAAGGCCTACGAGGATCTTAAGGTTTATTTGTCTAATCCCCCAGTTTTACAGCCCCATGTTCCAGGAAACGCACTGATTTTATACATTTCGGTTATTGATGACTCCCTAGGATTTGTCCTGGCACAAGTGGACGACGAAGGGAAGGAAAGGGCAGCCTATTACCTCTCTAGGTTGTTCAATCCTGCTGAGTCTAAGTATACCACTATGGAGAAGACCTGCGCAGCCTTAGTTTGGGTAGCCTAGAAATTGAAACATTATTTCCTTGCCCACGAGGTTAAGTTGATCTCTAGAATGGACCCAAATCGCTATCTTTTAGAGAAATCAATCCTTTCTAGTAGGTTAGCTCGCTGGCAGAGTTTTCTCTCTCAATTCGATATTACCTTCGTCGTTCAGAAAGCTATAAAGGGATATGCCATTGCTGGACATCTTGCTCACTTACCTATCCCTTGTACATATTCAATACAGGATGAGTTCCCTGATGAACACCTGGCTGTGCTCACTCATCACCCTTTTTGGTCACTGCATTTTGATGGTGCACTTAATTCTCAGGGCCGAGGGATCGGTGCCATCCTCCTCACTCCGGAGGGAGTAACCATTCTCATTGCATACCTACTCTCTTTTCCTGCTACCAATAATATAGCTGAGTATGAGGATCTCCTTGCTGGATTGAAGCATGCCTATGTTCTGGGTGCGTGATACTTAAATATTATAGGAGATTCTCAGCTGGTACTGTGTCAACTTCTTTCCACTTATCACACCCGTGACCCTAAGCTCAAGCCTTATCAAGATTTGGTCACGATCTTGGCTAAGCAATTCCGCAAGCTGATTTACATTCACACCCCTCGGTCTCAGAATATTCTCGCTGATGCGCTTGCATCGCTTGCTTCTTCCCTCTCTTTCCCCCTCAGTCGCTCCACTGAGACCATTGTGGTCCAACGGTTAGACGCACCTTCCATTTAGGATCCGTGGTTTGGCAACCTTAGGAAATCCGTGGAGAAGAAAGCTGAGAAGGAAGACTTGAAAGAAGTGTCCTTAACTTAGCTCGAGGAGATCTTAGAAGAAGAAGAATTACCTTGGTATCACGAAATTGAGCAGTATTGCAGGGATGGGTCATTACCAGAGTCAGCCAACGCCGAGCAGCGTAAGGCCATAAGAAGGGTCGCCTCCAGATACACAATCATTGCAGGAGAATTGTATAGGCGTGCTCTTAATGGAGTTCTCATGAGATGTTTAGACGATGATGAGACTTGGAAAGTGGTCGAAGTAGCTCACTCAAGTGAATGTGGAGGGCATGTTAATGGTCAGGCCTTGGCGAAGAAGATTCTTAGGCGGGGCTATTACTGGCCAACCCTAGAAGAAGATTGTTCCACCTTTCTCCGTAGGTGTCTTCAGTGCCAAATCCATGCCGACAAGATTCATGCTCATGCTTCTTCTCTCCATCCTCTTTCTGCTCCTTGGCCATTTTCTATGTGGGCTTTTGATATTGTAGGCCCACTAGGTGATCCTAACTCTCAAACCAAACAGAAATCTTTCATTCTTACCGCTATAGAGTATTTCACCAAGTGGGCCGAAGCTGAAGCATATGCAGAGATCAAAGCTACCACAGTTTGTCGCTTCATCTTCAAGAACATCATTTAATGGTTTGGAGTGCCAAGCGACATCGTCACCAACAACTGACCATAGTTCGTGTCACAAGAACTCCAGGACCTCTGTAAGAAATTCAACATTTCATTGCATCATTAATCACCATACTACCCCCAGGGCAACGGCCAAGCCGAGGCCACCAATAAGACTCTTCTTAAAATCATCAAGAAAACATGCGAGTCGCATAAATTTGCTGATTGGGCCGATAAGTTAGTAGAAGCTCTATGGGCTTATCGCACCTCCGTCCATACTCCCACAGGGCAAACTCCTTTTGGTATCACTTATGGGATGGAGGCGGTGCTCCCATATGAGATTTTTATACCTTCCCTAAGAGTGCAACTTGACAAAGAACTTAATCTCTACGAACGTCAAGAGGCATTGCTAGTCTAGCTGGAACTCTTGGACGAGAAGAGGCTTAATGCGGCCAATCATGTCTCCGTTTATCAAAAGCGTCTCTCGCGTCATTTTCAAAAGAAGGTCATCGAGAAAAAATTTCAAGTGGGAAATATGATTTTTAAACGCAAATTTATTCGAACAGGAGGTCCAAGGTCTAAGCTGCAACCCAACTGGGAGGGTCCGTTCGTAATCAAGGAGGTATATCCTGGGAATGTGTACCGTCTAGTTAACGCAGAGGGCGAAGAATTGCCTAATCTGTGGAACGGGTTGTATTTTAAACATTTTTATCCTTAGAGTAGAGCTAGCAACGGCCCGGTGGCGGGGTATTCTTCCCCTTGATCATAAAGGGAAATCCCCGGCACGACATTCACACACTACACGACCTCCAAGGTTGGGTTTTCCTTTTTTGCGCAACACCGTTTCACCTTTGGCCATGCTTGGGGGAAAGTGAAAAATTCTTGTTTTTTTCCTTCTTCGGCTAAAAATAGGGGCAAGTGGTGAATAAGGGGGCGAGAATTGATCTAGACATCCCGATCCAAAAGAGGTCTCAAATAGGGGTAGTCTGTTATGACCTGATTCCGCATTCGCAAAAGAAAATAAAGAAAAGAAATAAATGAAAAGGGGCAAAAATCAAGGCAAAAGCTAAAAGCTCATTCAAAAGCTCGAAGCTCAAAAGGCTAACTGCTCTGAAAAATGAGACTAGGCATGGCAAGAGTGGTAGTATAGTTTCCCCACGGGACGTCATGAGCCCGGTCATATGCATGCCTAGAGCGGATGAAGGTTCGATGACGGACATAAAGCCTTGGCACAACAGACCAAATCTCTGGAAGAGGGGTTGTCGTGAGAAGAACTCAAGCCCTAAAAACCTCTATACCTATTATCGGCCTTCTTATCAAATTCTCTTTTTTGATTTCCCAAGGACTGGATCGTATCCCGGGTATGGCCTCAGCAGATGCACCGTTAAGTAGAATTGGACCCTGGCCATGGATGGTCACCCACGATGCACGTTGCACTTGGGAAGCCCCTAATGAGATATTAGGGTCCCCTGTCCTTCGGTCTGAGCCAGTTTTAAAAAAAAATCAGATATTTCAAAATCAAAAAAAAATCAGATATTTCAAAATGCAAAAAATTTAGATATTTTAAAATCCAAAAAAAAACATATATTTTAAAATAAAAAAAAAAGTTAGATATTACAGAAATCCAAAAAAATCAGATATTTCAAAAGTCCAAAAAAATCAGATATTTACAAAAGTCTAAAAAAATCAAATATCTTCAAAACTACCACAAATAATTTCAAAATCACCACATAGTCCCCTTGCATTTCATGGCATGCATTGCATTCTTTTTTTTTCATTTTGCCGATTTAATAAGGCTTACCCCCTTGACCAAAAATCGAGGATCGGTTATTCCCTAACTTGCTGTAGGCAAGGGGTTAAGCCTAAAACAGATCTAACTCATTTTTGTCTAAGTGTGTGAGCAGGGACATGTTTACAAGTGATGCTGGCACCTACAGGTAAGCGGTCTCCAGAAGACCGTTTCAATATTTCAAGCGGTCATAATGTGACCGTTCCCGTCTTCTAGACGGCCTCCATAAGGCCGCTTTCATTATACCTCACAAACCGAGTAGCTTTCCCGTGCACCCAGAGTTCCACGGTCTGAATATGATCGCTTATGAGTAAACGGCCCGTCACCAACTGTTCAAGGATTGTAGATGGTCCCTTAATAGACCGCCTAGACCTTTATTTTGAACTCCTCTCATGTGTCTATTGAGCGGTCTATCTAAGACCGTTTTATTAATTCTACGGTCACATGAAGACCGTTTAACTCATACAGCGGTCTCTTGTGGGCCGCTTCCTTCCAAAGAACCACCTCAATCCACAAATGCACAGAGACAAAGGCCAATCTCATTCAATCAAGTATTCCATTCTTTATTTCAAAATCAAACAAATCAAGATCAAATTCATTGGTCTCCATCCATCAAATATTCTAAAAATCACTCAATCCTTAGCTGGGCATCCCCGTGAGGACGGATCTCTCTAAGCTCTCTCATATATGCTCGGTACTCCTCCTGGAGCACTGTCACCTCCACGGGTAGGACGCGTGTCCTGCTAACTTCCCATATGATCAGGGTGCTCCTGACCGCCTACTCATCCTCCTCTATCCCGAGCCTCATCGCATGTAGTGCACGAAGGTGGGGTAGTGCTGGAACTGTCACCCGAGAGAGCCCAACCTGTAGAAAACACCTATGGGGGCTGTACATCGCTAGGGTGGTGTCCCCTACCAGTCTCAAGTCAAGCCCAAGCCTCCTAGGAAGCCTGAGGGTATTGTCGTGGAGGAAGGATGGGCGCATCACGAACCGTTCCAGAGGAAAAGTGTTGATGTAAAGGCGCCATTCGTCTCTGCTCTTCTTATCTGCTGTCCTGCACTTCACCTGCTTGGAAAACCCAAAGGCACCGCCAATGAAAAAGAGTGGATGGGTCCCGAAGATCCGACTGACAGAAGTGATATCATCCCTAGGTGTGAATTTCAACCTGACACCCATCCAGCACTCAAGGAGAATCATAGAGCCAAAGAGTGGGCCCCCTAAGGCTGCTGAGCTAAGACCCTCATACAAGTAAGCAAGGATGGCCTGAGAAATGGAAAGACCCCGCCATAGGCCACTAATGGTGCTAAGGTTGGGAGTGTCCAGGACATGGTCAGTAGAGG
Source organism: Amorphophallus konjac (assembly GCA_022559845.1). Classification (NCBI taxonomy): domain Eukaryota; kingdom Viridiplantae; phylum Streptophyta; class Magnoliopsida; order Alismatales; family Araceae; genus Amorphophallus; species Amorphophallus konjac. The sequence continues at coordinate 158,029 of JAHNEJ010000881.1, read as the reverse complement.
GGAAGAGTATGGCACCACATAAGCAGATAGAAACAGCCTTGGCTATGGCTTCATCCCATCAACACTTATTCCTACAATGTGCTATGACCCACTAGCTCAACGGTATCAAATGGATGTGGTGTGGGCCGACTATGGTGCGGATATCCTTGGTGCTACGTATAAACTCTCCTAGGATGAGGGTAGGATCCACAGGGGCAACCGTATGACAAACTAGGTCTTCTTCACCGACTCTAGATCTAGGAAGGGATAGATAAGTCTCTACCTCCTCTAGAAGAATGGTGGCCTCAAAGGATGGGAAGATGAAGGTATGTGTCTGAGGATGCCATATCTCCACTAGAGCTGAAATGCTATGCCAATCTAGTGAAAGTTTGGGGTAGTTCTTGGCCAACACTAGAAGAGGGTGCAAGTGCCAGGATCTAAGGATGGATATCACTGATATGGGCAGCTCACGGATCATGGGAGCCATCCACTTCAAGGTGGAATAGCGCCTAGAACTGGGGAGGAGCTGAGGTAATGGAGAAAAGAAAAAAAAAGAGAGGAAGAAGATAAGCCTTCAAAGAAAATTGAATGAAATAATAAAATTGCTTTGGCTTACCTCTCTCAAAGGGCTGGAGCTCAAATGCCCGAGGATGGCGGTGAACCTTTGTAGCACCCCATACTCTTTCCTAGCCGGCTTTGGCCCATCATAGGTGCCCCCACCCATAGAACTTTCTCCAATGGCCCTCTTCATGGTGATTTGGGAGGATTTGGCAAGGTTTTCAATGCCTAAGAGAGAGGTGTTGTGTGAGAAACGAGTTTAGACTACCCTCCTACTTATAGAGCCTAACTTGTAACCTAATACCCCTGGGATTGAGGTAGGATAACTGAAAATCAGGTTAAGATAGGCTTTGGCCCTGATTGGGACTCTTTCCCCTCGGGTTGGGACTCTCCAAGGGAGTCCCGATCGGAGCTACTAGGGATTTTTCAAACGCGGTCCATCCATCGACCGCGGGAGCCTGAAAATGGTCTTTAAGGGACCGTTTACCCACCTTCTACACACTTCTCCCCTGGCGACCTAAACGGTCATGAAGTGGCCGTTCTGTCAACTCAAACGGTCAAGGAAAAATGACTTTTATAATTTCTACGGTCCAATTGGGACCGTTTATCACCTCCTTTGGGCTCTTGGCCGAACAAGCGTCAGCGGTCCTTCATGAGACCGTCTATATCCTAGAGCGGTCGTTTGGATGACCGTTTGAAACCCTACTACCTTAGTTTTGTCTCTTTTGCACCAATTCCCACTCAAGTCCCCGTCTCTCTCTCTCCCACTCTATCACTCTGTTGTATCAGTCTAGGAGTCGTTAGTTAGTTAGCATTGAGCATACACGCATTCATTCACACATTCATTCACAAAATCAAAAACATGTCATATCACTATCATATCATATTGACCACATGTACACAAGTCACATCCAAACACATCAGGCCTGACCCTCCCCTGGGCCGCCACTCTCCCTTGAGCCCTCGTGGCGCTTCGCCGCTGGTGGCACCATGGAGGTGCTCTCCTCTACACGTCGGCGTCACCGGCGCTCCTCGTCCTTGTTCCTCCGGTAGCCGGAGGAACCCGTTAGGTAGTCCCAGTGGGAGCCGCTAGGCGCGACGCTGTGGGTCCTGCTGTGCTCGGATCTCCGGCTCATCCCCTCCACGACACCCTCCAGCTTTGCCACTTGAAGCCAGGCTCGCTCCGCCTCAGCTCGGTAGCGCTCCGTCTCTGCAGCCCCAGCCAGGAGTCGCTCCAGCTCTGCACGAAGGAGCGCCATCTCCACCGCATCCGCCGGACGGTTGCGTTCCATCTCCCCTCTAAGCCAGGTGACCTCATCTAGCGCTGATGTGCGGCTCTACTCCGTCTCCTCTCTGAGCCGGGTCAACTCGGTCGTCTGCATATACACACATCTTGGTCAGTTAATCACATTTTATAATCATAATCAATTGGGGAAGTGCAGTCATTTACTTACCCTCTTGACGAGTGCCGCCTCGGCCTCCTCAGCCTGTGTCACCATCCTCGTAAACTCTGCATCCCGTTCGGCACGGTCCGCAGATGGCTGGGAGGAGGAAGAAGGTGCGTCAGCTCCCTGATGCTGGGTCCCCTCGGCTCGCTGCATTTAGAACTCCAGGTTAGCCAATGTCATAAGCATATGCACAACTAAGTTTAGGGTTCAGTGAAACTCACAAGGAGGTCCAGCACATGTCGGAGCTCATCCTGCTGCTTGACGGTGGAGTGGAGGAGGCCCTGGAGCTCGGTAATCCACCCCTACGGGTCGAGCTACATATAGAAGTCGAGTGTCAGTGCATCATAATCATGAAGCATAATAGAAAGCATAAGGTTAAAGTCATACTGGTCGTTGAGTGACATGGAAGACCTGGTCTCCGTAGCATCTGGCATAGGCCGTCAAGTAGGCCTCCTCGCTCTCGACACGGGGCACATACCACTCCTCCAAGCCCTGTCCAGTTACGAATTTGCTCCGCTGCCCTGGTGGTCCAGTCCGTCTCCGTCGCTAGGCCTCGGGCGTGGCGTCCCACTTTCTCCTCCGGCTTCTCGGGCGCCGAGAAGTCAAACTCTGCCTGGTGGATGCCGAGGGTCCTCATCACCAGGTGGTAGTAGAGTGGCTCCACCACATTCATGCAGTGGAGGCAGATGTCCCGTCCGGCGTAGGCCAAGGCCGCCACCACCCATGGCTGGCCCTCATGCCCCTGTCCCTGGTACGGCTTCCACTGGACCTGTCAAATAGAGCAATTGCATCAGCATATAATCATTCACAAAGCTCAAGTCTTAGATCTTACCGAAGCATAGGGTAGGGTGTCGAGGTCATCCTGGATCGCCCGGACCTGGCGACGCAGGGAGCTGACCTCCCATGGCGCCATCCACCGTCTCGCGATCGACAGCCGGTTCGGATAGGTCTCCTCTCCTCTCCCCAGCCCGGGGAGGTGCACATAGGCCCACACCTGCATTGCATTGCATTAAATGTTAGCACATAAGCATTTAGAGAATTCATATAGCAATTGCATAATCATTTTGGGAATCGAGTCGTACCTGGAGTAGTGGTGAGAACCCGCCGAGCATCATCCACCGGCTCCTCGAGCTAAGGGTGTCGAAGAGGAATGCAAGGACGGCTGCTTCCCACACGTACTCCCTGACTCTGTCCACCTCCTCTAGTAGTGGCAGCAGTCGACAGCTGACCACGTCCCCCCGAGTGGCGAAGAGGAGTCTCCCGAAGAAGAGCATCAAGAACCTCCTCAGCACCCTGTCTACCTCCAGTCCCGGTGCGGCTGCCACCCGCAGTCATGCTCGGTCCATGAGCGGTGTTCGGTGCTACTCTGGCAACTCTCCTGTGGCGATCTCGGCTCCTCGTGGTCTGAGACTCTTTTGCAGCCTCGCCCTCGGTATCGTCGTCGACTGACGCTCTGGTCGTAGCAACTCCAGGCCCAGCAGCCTCTGGGCCAACTCGCGGTAGTCGGGGAAAGTCCTCCCGCTAACCGGTACCCCGTTCACGCGTAGGCTGGTGATGCGCGCGACGTCCTCCAATGTTGGGACCATGTGGCCCCACGGGAAGAGAAACGTCTGGCTCACCGGATCCCACCGATCGTGCAGGGCGTAGAGGAGCGCCGTGTCAAGCCTCGTCACCTCCACGGCGAGGAACTCACCGAACCCCATGGCTGCCAGCCGCTCTCGTTGGAAGTCTGGCAGTGCAAGGTACACTGCCCGGACCTGGAGCCATGAGATCCGGGTCCTACGCTTTCCCTGCATGCATTTAAATAAATTGCATTAGTCATACACTTCATAATGAATCATAAGCATAAACAATAAAAAAAAGAAGAAGAAGAAGAGAAAAAATGCAGTCTTTCAGGTTAACGGTCCCTTCTGGGTCGTTTATATCCGTCCAACGGTTGGTCTCCAACCATTTTATCGTTCCAATAAACCCATTTCATGATCTACATCTACACGGTCACCCCTTGACCGTTTTTTCCTTTGTTGACGGTCTGCTGAATGCCGTTCAATTTCAAAGACGGCCATGTCAGTACCATTTACCCCTCACGTGTCTATCCCAATAACGGCCATTCCTTGACCGTTTGAGCACCCAACGGTCCCCATCCGACTATTTGTCTTTTCCCTCAAACCCTCTTGATTGAAAGTCTACACGGTCATTCCATTGACCGTTTGGCTACTAGATGGTCTGCTGGAGACCATTTTATCCTCAATAGTTCAGTTTCTGGACGGCCCAATGTGGGCCGCCTAACATCTACACAGTCTTCTTCAGACCGTTTCTGCTCCCTAAAGCCCCGTCTGCTCAGCTCCCCAGTGAACGGTCACCCGTGGACAGTTCTAGCCTTTTGGGCGGTTGGTTTGCGACCGTCTTGATTCCAGCCAGTTCTAGGTGAACCGTCTAATTTGCCTAAGTGGTCACTATTGAACCACGTTCTACTCACCGTGACCGACGGCATTCCACCTGCTTCCCCACCATGTTCAATGGCCATGGAGGCCTTACAATCATCTCAAAGGGGTCGTATGCCCCATTTTGATCTTCTAAGCTAAACATGCACCCACTAAAACAATCAAATGGGGGGGGGGGTCATGGCCTACCTCGGAGGGACGAGGTTCCTTGGCCGGTCTCTCGTCCGTAGTCGTCGGGGCTTCCTCCTCCGTTGGTGCTCTGGTCTCCTCCGACACCACAGCGAGTATAGGGGGAACTTCCTCGACCGTGGGTGCATCTCCTTCGGCCATGGGCGGTGGCGGCGGAGCCTCCTCCACGGGGTTCATTGCCGGCGGCGGTGGGACGTCTCCTCTGGCCATTTGACGTGCGATGCGTCTCAGGAACTAGTGTTTGAAACGCATGAAGGGGCTGAGAAGAGTGAGAGAGAGTGTGGGCTAGAAGATAGAGAGAGTGGGGGGTGGCCTCCGTCGGTTACGGTGAGAGAGGGAATGAGAAGGGGTGAGGAGGAAGACGATGGAAGTGTCGGTTTATTTTTTTGAAACAGACGATCTAAAGGCGGTCTAACGATAGACCGTTTATACATTAGGCGGTCCCTAAAAATCTATTTTTATTTAATGCCCCACTGCCATTAACCAGTCGTTCTTTGACCGTTACTTCTTTGGGCAGTCTTCCATAGGGCCGTGTGCATGCTACGATTGCAGTTCAAATTCTCACTGCCTGAGCGATCCTCTTTGAACCGTTAGTCTCCAAAGGGGTCATCGATGGACCGTTTTTGTGCTGAAATGATAGATGATGTATTTAAGCCATATTTTTGCTGCATTGTGTGCTTAATTAATAAAGTCTTTTATGCTCAAGTGACTTATTTCATGATATATCATTGTAAAATCCTGTTCATGACTCTTTTGCAGCGTCGCTCCATTTTCACTTCTGACAGGTAAGTCAGGTAAGTATTTTGATCCATGTATCCCTTAATGCATTACTATATGGTATTTATGCTATACTATCTTGAGAATCGGCTGGTCATTCACGTGTTCTAGGATCTGACGTTCTCTTATAACAAAAATGATGATGATCTAGATTCGCATGTTTAATCATCGGGCAGGCCGTTAGGTTGGAGAAATTGGGGGATGACAATTCTGTCTCGCACACCGTGGTTGCAGACAGTATCCTGACCCTGATTATTCTAATCTAGCAATATTATTCTCGAGTATTTTCTATTTTATGACTTTCTTTGCATTCGCTTTAATGATCTCCTTTATTTTAGCGCAGCATGCATCATACACATCTTTTGAGCATTCTTGTCCCATAGTTTGCTTGAAAGTGTCTCATGAGTGATGGGCGATTGTGTGTTCATGGTTTTAGGTAGGAGAAACTATTCCACTCTGAGTTGGAAGGTTTTCTCTGGTTTGTTCACCCGGTTTGATTGACTAAGGGTTCCCGTCTGGAGTTTTAGTCTGTTTATTTACTACTTATTCCCTCATTAGTTGTGAATTGTGTCCCCTGACGAGGTTGCTCATTTTTTCCCTGCTGTTTTATTTAGTTAGTTTCTCCAGATTGGTGTCGTTTTAGTCCAATCATTCCTCGTGTTTTGGTTCAGAGTTTTTCAAAAGATTCCTATCACTCATTGGCAAGGAAACGGGTGTCTTTTTACCTTAACGCCCGCTTTTCAGTCCGCTCCGCTTCGTTTCCGCTTCATCTCCATGTTCCATTTTACCTCCACTTCACGTCCACTCGCTCCCCTGCAAAGAGGATGTTAAGGAGGGGCATCTGTTGACACCCATTTTTTGCCTTTGAATTGGGTCATTCTTTTTACCCTTTATTTTGATGCCTCAAGTTGTCCATTACTCATTGGGCCATTCTTGAGCATGTCTTTGGGCTTATTTTTATGGATATTTCCTCTCTGGCTAGGTTCGCTCTCAAATTCGGGCATAATGGGCCTTAATTTCACTTGGTCTTTGGGGTAAATGGGCTTATTTATCACATTTCATTAATTTCCACCGCCCAGACTAACGGCGGTCTAGCGATAGACCGTTTGGCAAGTTGGGCGGTCGTTTTGGAGACCGTTTATATCACTCTGGATTAATTATCTATTTTCTAAATTTCCAACGACAAACCAATACATGATCTTTTATTGGGCCGTTTATTCATATTGAACGGTTCATCTTTAGACCGTTTAGTGGCCAGAGTCCTAAACGAGTTAGCTTTTCAGATAATTATCTATTTATCTCATTTTATTGATTTATCACCGATACCAGGTACACGGTCTGGCAATGAGCCGTTTGACTAGCGGGGCAGTCTATCGATGGACCGTTTATATCATGAGAGTCCTACGCCGTATCAGTCGGTCTGTTCTATAGGATAAATGGCTTATTTATCTTGTTTTCTATTTACCACCGACACCTATAGGCGGTCTAGCAATGGGCCGGGTATTGGCGTGGGCGGCCCATCGAGAGACCCCTTATAGGCCTGAGATCCTTGGGCTGGTTGGGTTTTCTCTCTCCATCCGTGGTTAAATGAGTTGCTTCATCCTCTATTTTCTCCGCGGATTCTCAACCAAATTCAATTCCGTTTGATCCTAGTGAAAGCTGGGAGTATTATCTTTGATTTATCCTTCAGAATCTCGGCCTAATTATCGCTGGAAAATCCTCAATTTCGAGTGGACTTTCAGGGGTCTATAAATAGTACCCTTGGCCCAAGCTTAAAAAGGGAGGGAGATCTTGCGTTCACGATGAAGTACTGCCAAATTCTTGAGCGAACCACAACTAGGGAGGAAGGCTTTCTACGTCTGTTTGAGCATTCGGTTCAGGGAGTAGTAGTTTTTTTGTGTTTTGGTCTAGTGTTTAGTAAGTTGTTCATCATTTGTAGGCTCATTTCCTTCACAACATCCCCCTAATTTTCACTGGAATTCTCATTTTCTCACCCCTCCTTTTACTTTTCACACCCCATAGGGGTTAAAAACCCAACCCCCAGGTATTCCCGATTCCATTAATGAGTTTGGTTTCCCATTTACTCTTATAGATACTACACTTCATAAAGCTAATTTGGGTTGTGTTTTTTGGTTGTTTATTGTGTTTTGCAGGTCAACAGAAGCTTTAGCACAAGGCCCATCCCCTCTGGCCGGGCAGAAGGGGTGAAGGAATACGTTCCACATCTCGGGGTTTGGACGTTCTACGCGGTCTACCTCGGTCCGTTTACAGACGTGCACGATCCTCCATAGACCATCCAAATGTGTCAGCGGCCTACTACGGACCGTGTGAGCGTCAGTCGAGCCTTCCTCCCGCATTCCTTTTCAGCGCTGTACACGGCCCATCGATCGGCCATTTACGTACTTGGGCGGTCTCCAGAAGACCGCGTTCGTTCTGTTCCAGCGCTGCATCATTGGCAAGTGTCCTCACTTTCTTCTCCCCTTTCCAAGGTATGTGGTACTCTTCTATTGTGCTATGTACCTTGGTGGCGATCACATCGTTCTTTTGTGTTTGAGTATTACATTGGTTGCCCCTCCCATTTTTTCAGTTCATCCCTTGTTCTTCATATTTACTTTTGAGTTTTGGGAGGGAAAGAAAAAATGTGTCAACATACAAGAAGGTCCATTTGGACAAGGATCATTCAAGCAATATGAGAATCATTCAAACCTACAATAATGCTCCTTAAAAATAGGATCAATTGTCCAAGTTCTTAACTCACATGAATACCCAACATGATGCCAAAACACAAACAATGTTCGTTTCAGAGCCCTTCATGAAAAGTCCATGTTCAAGAAGCATGAAGGCACTTTGGGAAAAATAGCAACCACAACAAGGAATCAAGTTCATATAGCAATGAACTTTATGCAACAAGTGCAACAAGAGAAGCACTGTAAAATCAAAATTCACATGAACGATATGATTGAATCTCACATGTTCTCTTCACAGTACCATGAACCATATGCATTGGAGTGATGCTTAGGAAACATGGGGTTGGCACCATCCTTGATACGTCGACACAATGAAAGGGCATGAAGGCCCATGCTAAAGTTCAACATGTGAAAATGAATATCATTCAATGTGAGAGTTGCAATCAATTCATTTCAGCCACCAATTTCGTGAAGAATGCAACTTATGTGTCTACCATAGAGACATTAAGATGAATATGTATGAAGGCCCACTATCATCAAAAGCATATGCAAGCATAAAACCGTATGCAAGCATGCATGAAGTTCTTCCACAAACACACACAATATTTTGTTATCATCAAAACCAAAACCTAGAGGGAGCACAACAAACACAACAATTTCACCCTTTTTGACGATGGCAAAATATATATTGGGGCATCAATCTATCAATCTCCATCCAAGGTTTTCTCCCCCTTTGGCATTATCATAAAGTGGGGATGAAAGCAGGGAAGTGCAAATTTCAACAAGACAAACAAGATGGAGTCATGAATCAATGAGAGCTCAGTTAAGATTTTCAGATGATGCAATAGCAAGCCATGGGCAAGATGACATATCAAATAAGTTTCTTTGATTTTCAAATTTTTAGATTTTTAGTTTTCTTTTGAAATGCGTCAAAACTCAATGCAAACATGATGACACTATGAATGTATGCAATGCGACTAAACAGATATGCCTATGAAAAATAAATTAAGCCAATTATGGAACATATAAATTGTTGATTATTTCTATGTGAGGGCCGCAAATTTGGATTTTCATGGTTTTTAGATTTTTGAATTTTCTTGAGGAATGATGGAAGCTAAAATGATAACATATGAGATGCACATTATGCAATCAAGCAACTATGTATATATATACATGCAACATATCTCCCCCATACTTATTTAAGAAGGGAATGGGTGTAAGAAAAATGCATGAGAGTCATGACAATCGGAATGTTCATTTATAGCACCTAGGAGGTCGTGCAATCACATATAAGAGTTATACAATAGTCAATGCGGTTAATTAATTTTCTAAATACATATTAAATCAAATTTCCATATATGTAAGTGAATAACATGAAAATAGACTGTTGCAATATGGATATTCAGATTTTCTGATCAACACAAAGAGAGATTTTACAGACTGCACTATAATTTATGATAACAACATATTAGAGGCTACGCTCTGCCACAAAGAATTTTTTAGAATTTTTCAATTCAAAAATTTTCACAATGACAATCAAAATTTCGCAAGAGTGATCAAGTTCAAATATTCCTTTTTACGTGAGTAGACACAAGGAGCTCATGCTAGACTCCCCGGTTACTCATAATATTGACTATTTTACTTCATTTTGAGCAGAGATACTATAGTAGAACACTTTTCAGAAATGAACCACATCATGTCTCAGGTGACATGTGCCCAATTTATTCAGTGAAGTTAAGCATTGCTCTACCTTTTCTTTTCAAATTCTTTCTTAAAAAATTAGATAGGAATCTTTTTCTTCAACTGCCTCTTCAACATATATGCAGCAAGTTTAATATCTCTAGAGTGTTGAAAAGAAATTCTTATATCCTTATCTTTAACACTCTTTTTCATATTTTGTGCAAGATGTGTGCGAATTTGATTCAGCATGTACACCAAAAATATTATGAATACATAACAGTGCAACTCCCCCTAAATATATGCACTTATCAAAAATTTAATCCCACTAAGTGTATGACATGAAACACTCCAGTAATGACTCAAATACAATATTATTTAGCAAGAATTATGAGGTCTTAGAAATTTCAAGATGGGGGTGAATAGCATATAATAACATGCAAGCACACAACTTGAAAGTTATGCAATGTGTAATGTAAGTGTAGAATGCATCATGAATGCAAAATTTTAGATTTTTATTTGAATGTCCTGAGTGCAATGCAAAGTGCAAGACGTAGTATGGATACAAATTACACATTTTTAGTTTTTCATTTGGATGATCTAAATGTACCTAATGCATTGACTTATAATGCATGCAATCTGTAACTATATGAGAATGCAATGCAAGATGTAAAAATAAGATGGGAAAGCTTGATTCTCAGAACATTTTTTATATTCCACAAGAGGACATTCAGTTTTGAAAGATGAACAACAAGCATTTTCTAACACATGGCCTTTATGAATAAGGGTGCAGAAAGGATAAGAAATGAGTAATGCAACCCATTTTATTTTCAAACACTTATCAAAAATAGATTTTCAATAGCATTTCAGAAGTTCAGAAAGTCATCCACAAGCCAAACAGATATTTCAATGACTCTTCATAAGAAAAACAATCCAATCACAAGTTAGCTATTTGATTTCTCCAAGTTCTAGTACAAGGCGGAGTTTGAGGTCTGAAGACCCGACTCACACATGGTGAAAACTTCCAAGTGGATGTGATCCACTCTTCCACTAACACGATTTGATATACAAGGAACGTAGTTAATCTTGAATGTGATATCACACATGTAGTTTCAATCAAGAATTGTTCAAATAATCATTTGGACATTTTTGGCACAGCAGAGTAGAGGAACAATAGTTTAAGATTTTTTGACACAATTCTTGTCATAAGAACAATACCACCTAATGCCATAAGCCAATGCATGAAATTTTATTTCCATAGTGAAAGGTTGAATTACCTTAGTTCAGCAGACCGTACCATATGCCTTCAAGCATCAAAATCACTACCCTCATGAAGGTCAATATTTTAGATTTTATTTTCTTACCTTTGCCTTTAGAATCTCTTATTTTTCTCAATTTCTTCATTGTCCTCAAGTCACTCCTGTAATCAAAGTTCTCATTTTACAAATTTTGGTACCCAAGCTTTCTTGGATCCCTGGGATTCAGCAGCACCTTTGAGAGGTGCATTCCACAGTCTCACACATGCAAATATCAAGTTTCATCAACAATGTATATGCATGAGAGTTTATGCAGACTCAATGTATGCAATTCTTTGAATAGGCCAGCAATTTTCATTATAGACATTAGCACAAGATGATCTTTCTTACAAATGATCCTTAGCTTTGAGCACATATCAACCAGCTAGCAGCTCCCCCTCACAATGTGCATGAATTACCCAAATGATGTTTTAACCGAAAAACATGCATCCTATGACTTATATGAACAAGTGACTCATGGTACTAGGCGAAGGCACATTCTCACGCATGGTGATAGATTTCTGTCAGGAATGACATGCCCTTCCTCAGGTCACCATTTAATATACCATGAAATCATGCAATGATGATCAGATGGATGAACATTCAATTTCATGAAATACAATCATGCAATGGTGATTCATGAAAGATTCAATGCATTCAAATAACAAAAATAGTTTTTTTTTATTTTCATTAATGGAGATACGGTTAAAACAAATTTGAGTTTTTCAAAAAGGATTCAAAAATTTATTTTTAATACCTGTGCCTTGAGCATCCATCATCTTCCAAGCCTTCCACTTGGCCTCAAGGCAATCCTGCATCAAAATTCTCATTCAACAATTTTGGGTACCCAAACCTTCTTGGGTCCCCGATGGTTAATTGCACCTCTAGAGGGTGCCTTCTACATTCTCTGGGCATGCGTATCATCAAAATGCATCAATTCACAATCATCCATATTATACCCAAACTCATCACTATAATGACAACATCCTGACGTCTTCACAGTTTTCTTATATGCATAAGCATTTAAGTTCTGTGGTTTAACAAAATTGTTCTTAGTCTCAACATGAAATTTTTTCTTTTTCATAGCATGATTGTTGTCATTTTTTTTTCAAAGCAAGTTTTCATCAAATGACCATATTTCCTACAATAATAGCAATGGAATGGAGCAAGTCTTCCATATGATCTTCTTTCATGAACATGGGAATTTTCAAATTCATTTCTCTTCTTAGAAAGCTTCCTTGAGTTTTTGAAATCATTTTTCCTATCACATGCTTTCAAATTATTGGATTTCATAACAAAACAATCATTCATCACATGACCATGTTTACCACAATAAAAGTATGAGACATTTTTGTTGGTAACATGGTGTTTGGCATTATGCTTCCTAGCATGAGCATTTGTATAACTAGAATTATTTTTCACTTTTGAGTTTTGGTTCAATTTCTACTTAACATCACATTTTTGGGTTTTCTTGATAGCATGCTTAACCGGGTGAGCATTTGAGGTATTGGCTACATCCGAACTCGAGATAAAAGATGTATGCAATTTATTTTCAAATTTCTTTTTGTTCACCGGATTATAGCCTAGCCCTTCTTTTTGAAAATTAACCTTTATTCCTAAAATCTTATCAAGATTTTTCTTCCCTTAAACAAATGCAGACAATGAAGCATTCAAATCAATAATTTCTTTTTCAAGGGATGCAGTATGCAATTCATAGGAAACCATCTCATTTTTACAAGAATTGATTTGTTCATGTAATGTGGCATTGATGATTTTATGACTTTCAATTTCTTGCTCCAACACATGCATTTTTTCACATTCATCAACATTCACAGATTTTCATTTTTCAAAAACAAACAGTTTCTCAGACATGATTATATTCAAATGCTTCAGTTTTTCAATTTCTTCTTTCATACATGAAATGTTTTCTTCATGCCTTTTGATATCAATCAATAAAGATTCATTTTCAGAATCAAGTTCAAGGCATTTATCACATGAAGAATTTTCATGAATGGATTTTTCAAAATGTTTTAAACTACCTTCAAGCAAGGAGTTTTGAATCAACAAGGAACTATTTTCCTTGTGGAGTTCTTCTGTTTCATTTCTCAAATATGCAATGGTTCCTTTGTGACAATTTACATTATGCTTTATAAGATCACTCAACTTAACAAGCTTGGAACATTTATCACAAGAGCCATTTTCAAGAAGGGTGTTTTTAGATTTCCTTTTCAATTTTCCATTTTCAGATTTCACCTTCTTATACTTTTCAACTAGCTCTTCATAGGCATTCATCAATTCTTCATAATTAAATTCATCTACATTATCAGAATCAGAATTTGTCTTTGAGCTTTCCTCACTTGATTTATCGTGCTTGTCGGCCATCAAGCACTCACTATCCTTTGTTGGTTCATAGTCTTTGATCAGGCATTTCAATATCTCCTTGGCCATCCTGCATGATGAGATAAGTGGAAATATGTGAGGATCAATTGAACTTCTGAAAATATGCAAAAGCTTAGCATTATCTTTATCTCTCTTCACATGCTAAACTGTCCAGATAGAATCATCACTAGACATTTCATAAGAGTCATGCTTAACTGAATCCCAAAGTTTGGGATCAATGGATTTAACATAACAACTTATGTCCCTAAGCCATTCATTAAAATTTGAGCCATTAAAGTATGGAGGAGGAGAAGACATAACTCTATCAGACATGATGCTTATCAAACACGCCTACAAAGATCACTCTGAAGATCGTTAGATCTTGAAATAACAGAGCCTTGCTCTGATATCAATTGAAGGACCCGAGGTAGGCGAGTGGACAAGAAGGGGGGGTTGAATTGTCCCCTACGCTAGATGGCAAATTAAAATTCTTAGGCAACATAATTAATTACTTTTAACAAGATTAAAATAATTAATTAAAAAATCTAGCTAATTCACTCAATCTCACCGTGCTCACACATTGACGTAAATGGATTAAGAAATTAAATAAACACCCACAATGCAAGCCACAACACAAAGGGATTTTTAAGGTGGTTTGGGACTATGACGGGCTCCCTACGTCCACCCCTCACCAAACCAGGTGAGGCTACACTCAGAGATAAATCCCCAAAACTGAGACGATGCTCCAAACACACACACAGGATGACACCTGCACACATACACGGGGACACGCCCCAACACACACACACACGGAGACAAGGTCTCCAACATGATCCGACGACCGGATCACAACATGTACACACACGCTGCAACAAATGCAGCACAACGACACACACGCTGCAACAAACGCAGCACAACGACACACACGCTGTAACAAACGCAGCATAACGGCACACACGACCGCACGTAGGTGAGTAAACACGACTGTATACACAGACGGTCACACACACACAAATATTTCTATGAGTTCAGAAAATAAACATGCCTAGACCAAAATATGAACCACAAAGAACATCACAAAACAGATGGATAAAGGATGAATCGATAATTCCCCATTGTTCTCAATGGCCAGAGAATGATATTCCTTGAGCTTCAGGTCAAAGGGAAGACGAACGGTGGCAATTTGAACATCAACGCGTTACTTTCTTCAATCCCCTTCACTTTCTCTTCATGCACGACCTCCAAATCCTCTAGGATGTAGATGATATGTTCTCCACAATAGCTCCTCTTTCCTTTCCCTTTTTCTTCACTTGCAAGATAGAAACAATAAGCTCATCAGAGTTCTCTACTCTGAAATTTGTAGCTCTCATATGTATACATATAGGAGACGTCAAAAGACTAGTATATCCCTTCTAGAATCCTCCAAAGGACCCCTAATAAGTCTACCACTAACCCAGGGACAAAAGAACAAAAGGTTAGGCACATGTTGACTTGGTTTAGATGTGTTTCGGAAACACGTTTTTGAATTTCACCGGTGCCGATCGACCTACACGGGATGGGCGGTCGACCGAAATTTTACAGACTGAAAACACCCCTTGCTGGGAATTTCGGTCGACTGAAACCCCAGGGGCGGTCGACCGAAATCTGGGAAAATCCCAGATTTTGTGTAGTTCAGTCCGATAAGATAAAACCCAGTGAAAGACTGAAATGGTTAGATGATAAATGACTAACAACCAAGTGTTCCTTGGTATTTAAGCAATGTAAACACATATACCAACCACTTCCATCAAGATCAAAAACTCTAAATGGAAACTTATCATTTTTCCCACAAATGCACATATGCAAAGTGCGAAGTTCTTACCATGAGTCTTGATACCTTTACATATAGAAATGACATTGCTTTCTAAACCTGCATAAGAGATTTAATGAAGTTAAAACAATGTAAGTTCAATCACTTTGAAGCCAAGATTTCTATTGATAGGCTTAATCACATTCAAGCTCAAAAGCCTCATAAAGAAATTGCATGACAAACCCATTCACAGTAGAAGTCGACTCTTGTCAAGATTGAAGAACATGAGATGTATATATGAAGGTCCATTTGGACAAGGATCATACAAGCAATATGAGAATCATTCAAACCTACAATAATGCTCCTTAAAAATAGGATCAATTGTGCAAGTTCTTAACTCACATGAATACCCAACATGATGCCAAAACACAAACAATGTTCGTTTCAGAACCATTCATGAAAAGTCCATGTTCAAGAAGCATGAAGGCACTTTGGGAAACATAGCAACCACAACAAGGAATCAAGTTCATATAGCAATGAACTTTATGCAACAAGTGCAACAAGAGTAGCATTGTAAAACCAAAATCCACATGAACGATATGATTGAATATCACATGTTCTCTTCACAGTACCATTAACCATATGTATTGGAGTGATGCTTAGGAAACATGGGGTCGGCACCATCCTTGATGAGTCGACATAATGAAAGGCCATGAAGGCCCATGCTAAAGTTCAACATGTGAAAACGAATATTATTCAATGTGAGAGTTGCAATCAATTCATTTCAGCCACCAATTTTATGAAGAATGCAACTTATGTATCTATCATAGAGACATTAAGATGAATATGCATGAAGGCCCACTATCATCAAAAGCATATGCAAGCATAAAATCGTATGCAAGCATGCATGGAGTTCTTCCACAAACACACATAATATTTTGTTATCATCAAAACCAAAACCAAGAGGGAGCACAACGAACCCAACACCTTTGTGGTGCCCGTTGCCGGCTCGGCTCCCCTGTCTGCCCTTCCTGTTAAATACTCCTAAATAAATAACCGAATATATTATATGTATGTATATATGTGTAAATATACATATATGTCGATATAAACATGCTGATATCATGTGTTTTCCATGCTCCGGGTAAATAACATTTCCTAATCACCCATGTTAGGGTCATAATTCACGCTTGTGTGTTTAGCCAAACTTCAGTATATAAAATGGCGTATAACAGAAGGTCGGGTCCCACCCGGCTGGAAGTGTCGCTATGCGTGATGGTGGTCTTCGGACCCGAAGTTCTGATGGAAATGTAAGTCACGGATTCTGAGGGGGGTGAATGAAGCCCCTTTTAAAAATTATTGCGGAATTAGAAACTAGAACAACTTAGGGACAAATAGTTAAGGGTGCAGAATCAATAGCTCAATCTTTAAGAGTATCTCTGCCCTAATCAAAACCAAGAGCATAGTCTGCTCACAACTTGAAATAATATTGGACGCATTCGACACACTCAAAAGGGCAAGTCTCACAGCGTACAGAAACAGAAATGGCTTGGAATCAAAACCTGTGAAGGGGATAGATGAAATGGATTCACACACACAAAGAAAACCACTAACACAGGATTTTTAGGTGGTTCGACCAAACACCAAGTCTACCTACATCCACCCCTCACTAAACTCAGTGAGGATTACCGCTGACAAACAGCTTGAAACGCTGAGCCTCACAGCTTGCTAATAGAGGAACAAATCCTCAATGCTGAGCCTCACAGCTTGCTAACAGAGGAGCAAATCCTCAACGCTGAGCCTCACAGCTTGTTACACATGCTGAGCCTCACAGCTTGCTAACAGAGGAACAAATCCTCAACGCTGAGCCACACAGCTTGCTAACACTGCTAACTAACAGCTTGATGAAAGGAATCAAAGGAAAACGGAAAACAAAAAACCAATAGGAACAATAACAATGGTAGCTATGAAACTGAAAAATAGGTTGGCTTGGATTTGATCTAGAGGCCAAGAAAGAACACACAGTTCTTAAAGGGAAATCCAGGCTACACACTTTTCTTCCACGGGCTCTCTCTTTCTTTTCTTCTTCTCACTTTTCTTCTCTCGAGCTTCTCCTACCCTTCTTCTGTGCTTCAGAGACGCCGCATTTGATCGCAGGAGCGGCCTTCTTATAGGGCTGTCGACAGGGTTTCTACGACCTTACACGTCCGGCGTGTGTAGGGCTCGTCCCAGCCTTTTCCAGAGAAGCCACGTGTCAAGAGAGGATTGGGGCATTGATCCACGTGGTAGAATGTCAGAAGTATTCTCCCTTGGGATCACGTGCCAATCATTGAGTCTGTTATCCCCCACGCGCTCATACTTCAGGCGTGATGTGAGGAAGACCATGTGCATTGCAGACACTCGATCATGTGCCAGTCTGCAAGACATAAGTGTCAAAGTAAAAACATGCACATACATATAAGACTTTGCACATACCGTGAATGTAAACGAACAAGGTAAAACTTGCACCGACCGTGTCTTGCCTAGACAAAATCATGCACCTACGTTGATATGCACCGACCAGCATAAATCCGAGAGAGATGGAGAATGATATGAGAAATCCGAAGGTTCCGGAGGGAGATGGGAGACGGATAAAGATAAAGAATTAAACATGGAGGGGTCCGGAGGTTCCGGACAGGGTGGAACGTAAGGGTAGGATAAAGACAAGGAACCAAACAGAGAGGGGTCCGGAGGTTCCGGACGGGAAGACAATGAATTAAACAGAGTGGGGTTCGGAGGTTCCGGATGAGGACGATGATGAGGGATGGATAAAAAGATGGAATTAAATAGGGAGGGGTCCGGAGGTTCCGGACGGAGATGAATATATGGGTCCGGAGGTTCCGGACGAGGTAGAAGGTAAGGGTCCGGAGGTTCCGGAGGGAGATGAGAGACGGATAAAGGTAAGGAATTAAACATGGAGGGGTCCGAAGGTTCTGGACGGGATGGAATGTGAGGGTAGGATAAAGACAAGGAACTAAGTAGAGCGGGGTCCGGAGGTTCCGGACGGGGACGATGATGAGGGATGGATAAAAACATAAAATTATATAGGGAGGGGTCCGGAGGTTCCGGAGGGGGTGGAATATGAGGGTCGGATAAAGACAAGGAACTAAACAGAGCGGGGTCCACAAGTCCCGAACGTGGATGAGAGATGGATAAAGATATGGAATTAAACATGGAGGGGTCCAGAGGTTCGGGATGGGGATGAATATAGGGGTCCGGAGATTCCGGACAAGGTGGAAGGTAAGGGTCCGGAGGCTCCGGAGGAGGATGAATGTGAGGGTCCAAAGACCCTAGAGAAGAAGAGGAGCTTGATTGTGTAGATCTAGATGATGGGAAGCGTCCTCTCAGCCAATGGATTGCCCATAAAAAGAAGATGAATAACAGCACAAGCAGTGATGGAATGGGGTATGCAGTAGATGAGCTACAAGATGGCTTCTCCACATGGGATTTATCACTCTTAAGCTCCACTTTATGCTTTCCCTTCTTCCTAGCGGATACTCTCTCACAGGGTGACCTCTCAACCTTCAATATGACTTCTTGGCGTCTTGGCCTTGCATGTCGCTCCCTCCAATTATGTGCTCTAAAAGACGTCCTGATCCTTCCCTGACCAGCCGGCGTAATGATCAGTGCACACGGGCTCTCATTTGATTAACTCTCACTAAGACCCCTCGAATGTTCAAAAATGAACAATAACTCTCTTGGCAAATAGCAAAAATTTGAGAGTTCTACTTGTGCAGTAGGGATCTTGACATGAAATAGCTCCTTAGGAAATAACTCCCTTGATAAACGAATGGTATCTATTATTGGGAATTTGACCTTCGACATAAGGAGCTTCTTATTTGATGGACTGCTCAAGGGCGTTGGAATATCGTGTGTGAATATACTTGGTAACACAGGTGTTCGCCCCTTACATGGAAGTTGGTGAGGAGTAGATAAAATGTCAAAAGCTTCCAAAAAGGAGCGGCCTGACCCACCCTTGAGCATAGAGTTCATCATCTCCTCGGCAGTAGAACATATCATCACTATGCATGAGGAGATCCCCTTCTTTTGATTGGCCATTTGGACTATGACTGAACAAGGGGTAATAAGGGCCTTGAAAGCATGTTGGCCAATGAGTAACGTGATCGTTATTGTTTTGGCCCTTGATTTACTTAGCACCAATTCCTGAGAGTCCTTTTTGATGGACATTGGTGCAGATGGAGATTCGGCCTTCTCAAAGGTGACCAGTACAAGAACTCGAATTGGCATTCGGCATATGAAATCTTGAATTTTGAACGGCATAGCCGTAACCGAATTCTTCTCGTCCGATTCTTGATCATCATCTTTGGTACATGTATTTATAAGAATACACCCACTCCGAGAGTGATAGAAAGAGGTGAGTCGGAAACAACATGATCGGACAATGGAGGTTCAATGGAAGGGGTAGATGGAAGTTGAAACACAGCGAGCTTCTTCTCTTGCTCGGGAGCAGATGAGGTTGACTCGGGTGCCAAAATGGATGGGCCCTGCTCAGGGTTAGCCACGAATTTGGGTAAGGGGAGTGGAGGAATAGGGATGGTTGGATTCGGGGTTATAGGGATGATGGAGGTTTTAAGCGGAGGTAATGGAGGGTTACTAGATTGGGGACAAGGACTATAGGGAGGTTCAATGGAGGCTGATGGTGTGGAGATTACTTGTGTAGTTGGAGGGGTAACAGTAAGAGACTTGGTGCGTAGGAAGCGTCGGGTTTTAGTGGTACATGAAGGGTTCAAAATAGGGGGCGATTCATGGTGTATTGATGCGGGTTGTTGGGATACAGACCCGTCATCATAACACCATGTGGTTTCACAGGTAAGGGTAGAATCAGTAGGAGACTCATGGTACGTTGACGTAGGTTGCTGGAGCATCGACCCATCATCATAATACCATGATGTCTCATAACTGGGGGTAGAATCAGTAGGAGACTCATGGTACGTTGACGTAGGTTGCTGGAGCATTGACCCATCGTCATAATGCCATGATGTCTCATAGGTAGGGGTAGAATTAGTAGAAGACTCACGGTACGTTGACGTGGGTTGCTGGAGCATAGACCCATCGTCATAATACCATGATGTCTCATAGGTAGGGGTCGAGTCAGTGACTTCGTCCTGAGCAGGGGAGTCTTCTGGTGGTGGTGGAAGAGGGTGACGAAGAAAACTCAGAATGGGTGCGATAGTGGCTTCATCCTCAGCAAAGAGATCTTCTGGTGGTGGTGGAAGAGGGAAGGAACGAAGAAACCTCGGAGTGGGCATATCTTCAAAATTTTCGCAAATGTGATCAGGTGCCATTTGCAATTGCTCATAATCATTAGGTTCAAATGGATGCTGTGACGGAGGCATATTGATAAGATGGGGTGACGTATATTGGTATGGAGGATTTTGCGTATATAGATATGAGTGTGGAGATAGAGGGTCATACAAATTAGTGTGGTGAATGGGTGATGGATAGACGGCATCCATTTGATCGTAACGACTTGAAAGAAGCTCTTGCTCATACTCATCTCTTGCCTTCTTCCACTCCTTATCTATTTCAGCAATTTTAGCGTGAAGGGGGTTGACTTGAGGAGGAGAAGGAGGAAGAGATTTCTTCCTAAAATCATCCTTTATAGCTTCAAATTCAGAGCGTAGAGAGTCCATCTGAGAAGCCATGAAGGCATATGAAATACTAGTGGAGGAGGAGGCCCCACTAGTGAACGGACCCGTTTGAGGTACCGTATGAAGGATGGCTGGGATTTGAGATTGTGGAGAGAGAAATTGATAAGAGGCGGGATGTTGACTCGCCTGTCCTTGAAATGAGGAAGAAGGAACGTCATGTACATATGACGGAAAAGTGGTAGCCTGAAGCGGCTGTTGGTGGGATGTGGGAGCCGGGGTTGACTCCTGAAGAGGGGGAGAAACAGATTTCCCCTTTAAAATGGCCTGAAAGACCAGAAGTTGCTCAGGGCTGAGCTGTGCAGTGGCGAGGACACCCAACAGGGAGGAGATGTCCTGGGGGGGGACATTTCTCGTGGAACAGTGGGGACCTCCTTTGAGGTCTCATGGGAAAGGGCCTGAGTCTATTGTATGGACGCGTGGTTCAACTGATTGACCACGACCTGATTGGTTCTCTTCGAAAGAATTGTGAGCCATTTTTATTTTTCCAGAACGTAAGCCCACACACCAACAAACAAATATCAGAGATTACCAAACAAGTGGATGATCTTACGCCGCTTTTTTTTTAATTTGTTTGTTTTAACTCTCTTTTTTTACCTTTTTTAAAAAATATAAGAATTCACACAAAATTTTCAAAAAAACCTAGTTGCACCTTTGTTTTACCACCGTGTGAACTAGGGACACTCGTCTCACCAGGGATAGGTAACTAACTTCGGGGTACTTCAGTGGTACAACCTACCCAGTGAACGAAGAGGGAATCCTTCGATGTCGGGGACTTACGGAGGTCCCGATGGAGGAGATCCTAGTTCGTCGAGAGGAATTCCTGACGGAGAGTCCTTCCTTCACCGAGAAAGGTTAATCCTTAGAAAAATAAAATAAAAGGGTAGATGCATGAAATGCAATACTGAATGAAAGATATATAAAACAGATATAACAAGAATAAACACACAAATATAACAGGGATAACAGTGATATAACAAGGATATAACAACAATGAACAGATAGAGTAAGATATAGCCGTTCTTCTTTCCGAGACATGTAGACCACTTGGAAAAATAGAAAAAGACTATGAGAGTGCACATGGTGCATGAGGGGGATGACGTGGCGCACGCGGGCGCAATAAGGAAGGGCACACACGGGTGCCGAGTAGAGGAGAGCACACGTGGGTGCTAAATGGAGGGGCACACGTGGGTGCCGAACAGAGGAGAGCACACGTGGGTGCTAAATGGAGGGGGCACATGCGGGTGCCGAGTAGAGGAGAGCACACGTGGATGCTAAATGGAGAGGCACATGTGGGTGCCGAATGGAGGGGAGTGCACGTGGTGCATGAGATAATGTTAACCTCTCAAATAACCACAAAGGACTGGGGGAGTGCACGAGGTGCACGAGGGGAGTAAGCGCACGTGGGCGCAATAAGGAAGGGCACACGTGGGTGCCGAGAGGAGGGACATGCGTGGGTGTCAAAAGGAGGGGCACACGTGGGTGCCGAAAGTTTGTGGGTAACCAAAAAAGCAAAAAGTAGGTCCCACCGTGATCGACCAGCATATGTGAACGCGTCACGACCACCGTCGGGGGAAAACAATAGACAAAATGGAATGGTGATGAAAGGGTGATCGCTAGAGAGGTGTAGACGGCGGGGGTCATCCACCCTCGTCTATCCTAGAAGATGGGGATAACGAGACCGAATCAAGGAGAGAGAAAGAAAAGTGGGATGCGGAACAGACTTCGGTACGTGGCGGAGATAGGGGTCCGAAGGCCCTCTCACGCAAACTGGCCCTTTCCTGGTAAGCGTGGCCTACCGTTCCACGAGTAGTTTTTCATATACCGGGAAGTATGAGAATCGATGTAACAGAAATGGAGAGACACGTAGACTTAGAAATTGTAACGGTATATCGTTCTCCAAACAATTATAAGGACAATACAAACAAAGATGTACCACCACAGGACATTGGTCTTTGTGGGGTTCTAACAGCATTGCAATAACATCAACACTAATGAATATGTATATACATATTAAGACCACCGCAAGACATTGGCCTTACGGGATTTTTATTACAGCATAAATAATAAATATTATATGCACATACCACCGCGAGACATTGGCCTTTGCGGGGTTTTTGCAGCGATATAAATAATAAGTATAATTATATACAAAAGACCACCGCGAGGTATTACCCTCCGCGGGGTTTTATTATAATAACTATATATATATATATATATATATATATATATATATATATATATAACAAGAAAAGAAAAAGGGATCAAATAAACCACCGCGAGATGTTACTCTCCACAGGGTTTTGAAGCTATGATAGGGGGATGCAAATATTAAATGGTTAGGGGTTAGGAGGTTAGCGTGCAGAAATTAAATTGCTGAATGAAAATGGTCGCGTGAGATGACCCACCGCACCAGTTAGATAAGACCGCCGCGAGGAACGAGTTCCTTGATCGGGGTCGGAACAAAAGATTGCAGAAAATTAAACCACCACGAGGAACGAGTTCCTTGATCGGGGTTGGAATGAAAGCACAGAAAATTAAACCACCGTGAGGAACGAGTTCCTTGATCGGGGTTGGAATTGAAAGTGCAGAAAATTAAACCACCGCGAGGAACGAGTTCCTTGAACGGGGTTAGAACAAATGAAAAGGGGATCAAATAAACCGCCGCGAGATGTCACTCTCCGCGGGGTTTTGAAGCGATGATAGGGGAGGGTTAGAGTTAAGCAGTTAGCAGTTAGGGTGTTAGAACGCAGAAATTAAATTACTGAAATAAAACGGTCGCGGGAGATAGCCCGCCGCGCCAGTTAGATGAGACCACCGCGAGGAACTGGTTCCGTCAACGGGGTTTGGTCAGAAAAATAAATAACAAAAGAAGGGGAAGAGAAGTGTGATCGCCAGGGGCTGAGAACCCCATAGGAAATGTTCTGATCACCTTCGCCGCCGAAGCGGGAGCAGTGCGGGTCCTCTCTTCCTCTTCGGTCGGCCGGCCGACGAAGAGGGCCTTCTTTGGTTACCCTGATTTTATTATTCTTTTGTTTTGTTTTATCTTTTGTTATTATATTTTTTTGGTGTTTTTGTTGCTTTTATTATTTTTTATTCTTTTATGCCTTTTTTTAGAGAAAGATGAGAAAGTAAAGAGAGAAATCGAGGGGTAAATGGTAGAATAAGATAGTACGATATAGAGAAAAATCACTAGGAAAATATAGATAGGGTGAGAGACTTATTTTTTTGACGAAAATAGAGAAAGACAAAGGTGGAGCTTTAACAATATATGACAATAACAAGGGAGAGAAGAAAGACTTATTTTTAGACAAAAATAGAGAAGGACAAAGATGGAAATTTAACAACAAATAACAATAACAAGGGAGAGAACTAGAATAAGATGAGGGAGGTGATGGTTGGATACCTCAAAATAGGAGGGATGGTCGCGTTTTGTTCCCGAACTAGGGATCACGTGAGTCCTTCCTCCTCCTCTTTCGGCCGACTGAGGAAGCGGGCTTCTTGACTGGTTGTTCCTGCACCGAGAACAAACGAAGAAAAATAACAACTAAATGAGGACGACGGCGGTGTAGCACCAATTCTTTAGAAACTGATATTGAAAATAACATAAACGAATACGCACCTTGTTGGTGGTGTTTGAAACCCCTTTTAGACATGAAAAGGTAGATGGATGATATGATGAATGGACAAGGAGGGGTCTCTCAGGGAGAGAAACACTATATGAACGACAAATAATGCATGCATATGTGACTAACTGAATGAAAACCAGACAACAAGGAGGGGGAGAAAACTTATTCAGAGATGGATGATGGGCCTTGGGTGAGCTTCTTCGGCAAGGTGAGGATGAACCAAGCACGCAGCACAGCAGAACGGCTTCCCTAGTGCACTCGACCACCCAGGGAACTCAACCTTCTTTATTTCATGGGCTTCAACACCGACCAGTCCGGAGCATCTCTTTTATTTCGTACGGACACATACACGCACTTACACACACGCATCTGTAAGAACCCTCATGCATGCACAAATATATATATATATATATATACAAGAATATACCTATGAAAGGGAGAGGATTGGAGAGAGAAAGAGAAAAAGGGAGAAAGAGGAGAAAAATTCTTTTTTTAGAGATTTTTATTTTAGTTTTTATGTATATAGCATATATATATATAGGGAGAGAGAATGTGAACTTATAGAAGAGATATATACATATAGTATATATATAGTATATATATATATATATATATATATATATATATATATATATATATATATATATATATATAAGAGGGAGAGAGAGAGAAGCAGAGGGGGGGAAAATAGGGAGAGAGAGAAAGAGGGATTAAAAAAAAGAAAATGTATAAAAGAGAGAGAGAGATCGGATGGTGAGAGAGAGAGAAATAGAGAGTGAGGGAGAGAGAGAGACGGTGGGGAGAAGGGATAAAAAAAGGAAAAAAAGAAGTAAGAGAGAGGGAGATCGAGAGAGAGAGATGCAGGGAGAGAAAGACAGAAAGAGAGGGGGGGAGAGAGTTTAGAAAATATATAAAGAAAGAAAGAGGGGGAGAGAAGCAGAGAGACGGTGGGAGAGGGGATTAAAAAAGTAAAAAAAAATTGAGAGATGGAGAGAGAGATCGAGAGGGAGAGAGGGAGAGAATGAGTGAGAGGGGATGGTGAGAAGCAGAGAGAGGGAGAGAGAGACGGTGGGGAGAAAAAAAAGAAAAAGAAAATAGTGGGAGAGAGGGAGATCGAGGGAGAGAAAGAGAGGGAGAGAGAGTGAGAGGGAGTGGTGAGAAGTAGAGAGAGGGAGAGAGAGTCAGTGGGGGGAGGTTAAAAAAAAGAAAAAAAAAGGAGTGTGAGAGAGGGAGATCGAGAGAGAGAGAGAGAGGAAGAGAATGAGAGAAAGAGGAGAATGAGAGAGACCGTGAGGGGGAGGAGAGAGAAACGGGGAAGAGAGAGGGGAGAGGACGGTGGCGAGGGCGTCGTAGGGAGACGACGACGACAGCAGCGGCGGCGACGGGCGGTGCGACGGGCGGCAGCTGCTAGCAGGCGGAGGGCGACCGGCGACGAGGGCTTGCGGCTGTGGACGTGGCAGCGTGTGGACGGTGGCGGGAGCTGGCCACGGCGACGGGGAAGAAGGCGGCGAGGCAGGGGGCGTGTGACGGCGGCAGCCCGGTGGAGACGGGGGCGGCGTCGGAGGTGGGGGTGGCTGGAGCGGCGGGCGAGCAAGGCAGGGTGGCCGGCTGGTGGGGTGGCATTGTCAAGTGGGAGGTGGCAGTGAGAGAGGGTTGGCAGGGGTGGTGTGGTGGACGTGGGGTTCACTGGAGGAGGGTGCTGCGGCGTTGAGGGTTGTATGGGGAGGGTTGTCGACGGTGGAGGTTGGCAGTGGAGTTGAAAGTGGAGTGGGGGAGGTCTACCGGGGGGTTCGCAAAAGGGAGAGGTGAGGCCCTCTGGCTGGGGTGTTAGGTGTCGGAGAGAAAGTGTCTCACAGTTGGGAGAGGGGAGTGTGTATGTGTGTGCCGTAGGGGAGGGGGTATGAGCAGTGAGCCTGTGTGTGTGCCGTAGGGGAGGGGGTGTGAGCAGTGTGTGTCGTAAGAGAAAGGGAAGTGAATAGGAAATGAGATGATTAGTGTTAGATTAATAATAATAATGATTAGATTAAGGATAGGATTAATCTATATATTAAGTATATGTTTTTTTATGTTTTTTTATTGATATCTTTTTATATATATACATAAATAAGGTTATTTATTTATTTATATATATAAGGATTTTATTTTTATTATTTTATCTTTAAAATATTCTCTCATTATTTTTAAATCTTCTTCAATTCTTCCGAATTTTTTTTAATAGCCTTTTTATCTCTTTTTTGTATTTTCTTATGACCTCTTTTTTTGATTATTTTTCTAAAATTTTTATAAGCCCTTACCCATTTTTTTGTATTTTAACATCTTCTCAATTTTTATAACCCTTTTCAATTTTATAATTTTTTTTGTATTTTTATAAAACTCAAACAAATGATAATCAATCACCTAAGTTAATCGCGTAAGCCACTCTGGGGCATCGTGGTGTAATATGAGATTTACTCGCGAAAAATGTGAAAATAGCGTGTCTACAACATATTTACCTGTGTTGCTCTTACCTGGGACGTTCCTTCATATATCAGCTTTAGCTTGTCACACATGTCTTTGGCTGATCTGCAAGCAGAGATCCTAGAATACTCTTCTGGATGAACTGCGCACTGCATTATGTTTAGAGCAGTCCAGTTCACCATTGAGAGCCTGATCTGTTCCCTTGACCATGCGTTCTCATCTGGTGGGAGCTCAAATGGTCCTGAGGTAATCACTCTCAAGAGTTCGTGGCTCTACGCTCTCAGGAATACCTCCATCCTGTGTTTCCAATAAATGTAAATAGCGCCATCAAAGAAAGGAGGGCGGTTAATAGAATGTCCCTCAGCTATGAAGCTGTAAACATTTCCATTCCCAGGTCTTCCCTAGTCGTTGGACCACATCATGGGAAACCGGGCTCTGATAACAATTGATGGAAATGTAAGTCGCGGATTCAGAGGGGGGTGAATGAATCCTCTTTTAAAAATTATTGCGGAATTAGAAACTAGAACAAGTTAGAGACAAATAGTTAAGGGTGCAGAATCAATAGCTCAATCTTTAAGAGTATCTCTACCCTAATCAAAACCAAGAGCATAGTCTGCTCACAACCTGAAATAATATTGGACGCGTTCGGCACACTCAAAAGGGCAAGTCTCACAACGTACAGAAACAGAAATGGCTTGGAATCAAAACATGTGAAGGGGATAGATGAAATGGATTCACACTCACAAAGTAAACCACTAACACAGAATTTTTAGGTGGTTTGGCCAGACACCAAGTCTACATCCACCCCTCACTGAACTCAGTGAGGATTACCGCTGAAAAATAGTTTGAAACGCTAAGCCTAACAGCTTGCTAACAGAGGAACAAATCCTCAACGCTGAGCCTCACAGCTTACTACACACGCTGAGCCTCACAGCTTGCTAAAAGAGGAACAAATCCTCAATGCTGAGCCTCACAGCTTGCTACACACGCTAAGCCTCACAGCTCGCTAACAGAGGAACAAATCCTCAACGCTGATCCTCACAGCTTGCTAGCACCGCTGACTAATAGCTTGATGAAAGGAATCAAAGGAAAACGAAAAACAAAAAACCAACTGGAACAATAGAAACGGTAGCTATGAAACTAAAAAACACGTTGGCTTGGATTTGATCCAGAGGCCAAGAAAGAACACATAGTTCTTAAAGGGAAATCCAGGCTGCACACTTTTCTTCCACGGGCTCTCTCTTTCTCTTCTTCTTCTCACTTTTCTTCACTCGAGCTTCTCCTACCCTTCTTCTGTGCTTCAGAGACGCCACATTTGATCGTAGGAGTGGCCTTCTTATAGGGCTGTAGGTAGGGTTTTCACGACCTCACGCGTCTGGAGTGCGTAGGGCTCATCCCAGCCTTTTCTAGAGAAGCCACGTGTCAAGAGAGGATTGGGGCGTTGATCCACGTGGCAGAATGTCAGAAGTATTCTCCCATTGGATCACGTGCCAATCATTGAGTCTGTTATCCCCCACGCTCTCATACTTCTGGCGTGATGTGAGGAAGACCACGTGCAATGCAGACGCTCGATCATGTGCCAGTCTGCAAGACATAAGTGTCAAAGTGAAAACATGCACATACATATAAGACTTTACACAGACCTTGAATGTAAACGCACAAGGCAAAACTTGCACCGACCGTGTCTTGCCTAGACAAAATCATGCACCTACGTTGATATGCACTACCTTGTGTATGAACGAAACAAAGAAACTTGCACCGACCTTATATTCCTTAGCACAGACGTTGTGTAGCTCAAACGTAGGTAAAGATAGGAATGCACCGATGATGAACCTTTCAAACCAAACCTTGCACCGACCGTGACTATGCATCAAACAGTAACTTGCATAGACTTACAACATGCACCGACCGTGCTTGTGCTTGACGAAAAGATTGCACCGACTATGTATATGCCTTAGACGAGTCATGAGACGCAGGCATGCATGGAGACGCAGAAGGAGACGCAGACGGGGTCGCAGCAGTGCATGAGATGCTAACAAAGACGCAAGACCAAAAATAGCATCGACCGCATGCGAGCCAACGCTTGCACCGACCAGTCATGCATTAGAGATAGCATGAGACGCAAACTGTACCGTCCTACATGCCCAAAAACCTGCACTGACTTTACATGCAACCACGTAGCATGAGATGCCCAATAAACCTGCACCGACTATATTGAGCATAAGACGCACATGTGAGACGCTGATGCAACGACTTAGGACAGAGAGGTGCACGAACCTTGCTTGGCCTAACACGAGACAGATATGCACGGACCTCTAGAAAGATTACACCGAAGTTGTGTGTGCATAAGGAAGACTTTGCACAGACTTCAACTATGCAACGAGTCATATCCACAGACTATGTGGAGAAGTGCACAGGCCTTATATGTTGTTGAGTAGAAAGAGCACAGACGCAACATGATATGAAGGATTTCCATACTGTCTGACAACATCAAGGTCATATCAAAACAGCAGCATAGATAGTGTATACATGACTCATAGTTTTGACAACATCAAAACATAGGGACACAACATGTTCCCCGCCTCGTACCGAAGCATGAACATAATAAATCTTAATTCTTCTTGCATGAATAAATGAAAAGGCTCGCGTAGCTTCATGTTTCCGTTACTCCCTATACGTCATCATCATCCGGCCCCAAGTGGCGCTTATCTTGGCAATTAATCAAGGGTTTTCCTCCCTCTCGGAGGATGTAATTAACGCTATAGCCTTTACGGTATAGCAGACTTCTGGTCCCGACCTGAACCTCACAATCAACTGACCAAGTCAGATCAAGCGCACGATAATTTGTCACCTATGTCACTGGCACGTCTAATGAACCACATACATTAAAACAAAATACGGAAAAAAAAATTCGATGTCACCATCCACCTACTCCCAGGTGGGTAGACACGTACCTGCCCAGGCAAGCTACGACTAGTGGGGGGTCACTAAACATGAACAGTCTCCGTAGAGAGGAAACACGGAAGGCCACGCACGCACCCATTGCAAGTAACACGGAGTAGCAGGTGGCTCGGGGCCACCAGACTCTGGACCAGCAACTGGACCAACTAAATCCAACGGTTCTTAAGTCACGAGACTCTGGTCAAGACTATCATGGGGGAACGGCTCCATGTCGTCAATCTACCCTACCCCTAGGGTCAGAAACCACGATCAAATATAGCATTTAAGGAGGCACATAACCGCCAAGCTTAATCCCTTCCAAAGGGAAACTAAGAAACCTCCAACCCCAAGCTGGGTCACTGAACCTATAGTTCATAGGCCATACGCATGGCCCACATGGAAACCGCTTTCTAACGAAGCCAACGACGTTCGGGAATAGCCCTCCGCACTCACATCGACCCATGGTGACTCGATCAAGCGTAACGCGAAAGCCGGGAACATGTGCGGTCACCCGAACCCTCAAAACCCATGGGCATGCTAATCGAGATAACACGGTACCCCCAGACATCGAAAAACATGGTCATAGTACCCATGGGGTGTCCGAGACATTCACGAGGCTAAAGGTCGACCATTGGGTCACAACCGGGCCAACCGGGGACCAAAACGGGCCAAACAGGGCAAATTTGTCGACCAATGCCCTAAGGGCGGTCGACCAATGGGGCTGGGTCGACGTAGCATGCGTCCGGCAACATTCTACCCCCGTTGGTCGATCGAACTGGGCGAACTGCCCTGTTCTGCGTGGCCTGCCGTTCGGTCGACCGGTCTGGACTGGTCGGTCGATCAAAAGCGGCAGGGACCCCATCCGGGCTCAACCTCAGAGTCCGATTTTCATGCCCACTCGACCCTAATCAAGGGGGAAACAACGAGGGCCATTCCATGTGTCCCAAAACACAAAAATGGAAGGAAATAAATGGCAAAATGCCGATCGATCCGACGAAACCATCACATGCCCAAAAAACATGATTTTAACCCCCGACGTGAAATAAACCCGCTCACGGCTCACATCGGCCTACCAAAACTTCGGAAAGGAAGTACACGGGTTAGGGAACCATCCCTGATGTGACACGAGGTCGAGGAAGGACTTCAAACTGTCAGCTGGAGAGCAGGAAGGCGAGGTGACTAGAGAAGAACGGAGGAGCTCGGCCGGGGCCTCGCACCCATCCCCATCTCAAGGACGATGCAGTCGCGCTCTTCAATTCTTCTATGTGGTAATGGCGGTTGCAGGTGTTGCAGTTGGCACGGCGGTGGTGGCGGTGGTGATGGACGACGATGGCGGTTGAATGGTGAAGGAGGAAGATCATGGAGCTTCGATGGGGCTTCACACGCGTCCTCTTCTCAAAGACGATGCACCGGAGCTTCACGGACGACCTCCATGGCGGGGCGAAGTGGGGTTGGGCCTCTCACCGGGGGTTCCAAAAATCTGGAAGAACACTCATAGCCATAGCTAAACTTGTTTTTTCTTCATTCTATTACTTCAAATAAGGACTACAAGACTTTTTTTATAGACTTCACAAAGAAGATCAAAGGACAAACTCTAAGACTCTTTAATGCCTAGAAATATGAAAAGACACCTATGACTCATTATAACTCTCTTAAAAACTCTAAGACTCTTTAATGCCTAGAAATATGAAAAGACACCTATGACTCATTATAACTCCCTTAAAAACTCTAAGACTCTTTGATGCCTAGAAATATGAAAAGACACCTATGACTCATTATAACTCCCTTAAAGACACTTAGGGATATCAAAAGACAAACTTCAAAGACCCTTATGTAAAATAAAAAAAATTACAAATACTTTAAGATGGAAGATCAAGTCCAATGTCGATGACGATCCCGTCAAACCCCTCCGCTTGGAGAAGGTTCGACCTCGAACCTCGAATCTCGAATCGTAGGACCCCAACTTGTTGGGAAAAACTGGACGACTTACTCTGATACCATTTGATGTGACACAAGGTCGAGGAAGGACTTCAAACTGTCAGCCGGAGCGCAGGAAGGCGAGGTGACTAGAGAAGAACGGAGGAGCTCAGCCGAGGCCTCACACCCATCCCCATCTCAGGGACGACGCAGTCGCGCTCTTCAATTCTTCTCTGCAGTGATTGCGGTTGCAGGCATTGCAGTTGGCACGGTGGTGGTGGCAGTGATGATGGATGATGACGGCAGTTGAACGGTGAAGGAGGAAAATCGTGAAGCTTCGATGGGGTTTCACACGCGTCCTCTTCACGAAGATGATGCATCGGAGCTTCATGGACGACCTCCACGGCGGGACAAAGTGGGGTTGGGCCTCTCACCCAGGGTTCCAAAAATCTGGAATAACACTCATAGCCATAGCTAAACTAATCTTTTCTTCATTCTATTGCTTCAAATAAGGACTACAAGACTTTTTTTATAGACTTCACAAAGAAGATCAAAGGACAAACTCTAAGACTCTTTAATGCCTAGAAATATGAAAAGACACCTATGACTCATTATAACTCTCTTAAAAACTCTAAGACTCTTTAATGCCTATAAATATGAAAAGACACCTATGACTCATTAATTATAACTCCCTTAAAAACTCTAAGACTCTTTGATGCCTAGAAATATGAAAAGACACCTATGACTCATTATAACTCCCTTAAAGACACTTAGGGATATCAAAAGATAAACTTCAAAGACCCTTATGTAAAATAAAAAAAATTTCAAATATGTTAAGACGGAAGATCAAGTCCGATGTCGATGACGATCTCGTCAAATATTAAGGAGTCCTAGAGTTTGTCCTTTGATCTTCTTTGCGAAGTCTATAAAAATAGTATTGTAGTCCTTATTTGAAGCAATAGAATGAAGAAAAAACCAGTTTAGCTATGGCTATGAGTGTTCTTCTAAATTTTTGGAACCCCAGGTGAGAGGCCCAACCCCACTTCGCCCCGCCATGGAGGTCATCCGTGAAGCTACGGTGCATCGTCTTCGAGAAGAGGACGGGTGTGAAGCCCCATCGAAGCTCCACGATCTTCCTCCTTCACCGTTCAACCGCCGTCGTCGTCCATTACCTCCGCCACCACCGCCGTGTCAACTGCAACGCCTGCAACCACCATCACCGCAGAGAAGAATTGAAGAGCGCGACTGCGTCGTCCCTAAGATGGGGATGGGTGTGAGGCCCCGACCGAGCTCTTCCGTTCTTCTCTAGTCACCTCGCCCTCCTACTCTCCGGCTAACAGTTTGAAGTCCTTCCTCGACCTCGTGTCACATCAAATGGTATCAGAGCAAGTTGTCCGATTTGTCCCAACAAGCCAGGGCCCTGTGATTCGAGATTCGAGGTTCGAGGTTTGATGAGATCGTCATCGACATCGGACTTGATCTTCCGTCTTAAAATATTTATAATTTTTTTTATTTTACAAAAGGGTCTTTGAAGTTTATCTTTTGATATCTCAAAGTGTCTTTAAGGGAGTTATAATGAGTCATAGGTGTCTTTTCATATTTCTAGGCATCAAAGAGTCTTAGAGTTTTTAAGGGAGTTATAATGAGTCATAGGTGTCTTTTCATATTTCTAGGCATTAAAGAGTCTTAGAGTTTTTAAGAGAGTTATAATGAGTCATAGGTGTCTTTTCATATTTCTAGGCATTAAAGAGTCTTAGAGTTTGTCCTTTGATCTTCTTTGTGAAGTCTATAAAAAAAGTATTATATTCCTTATTTGAAGTAATAGAATGAAGAAAAAACCATTTTAGCTATGGCTATGAGTGTTCATCCAGATTTTTGGAACCCCGGGTGATAGGCACAACCCCACTTCGCCCCGCCATTGAGGTCGTCCGTGAAGCTCCAGTGCATCATCTTCGAGAAGAGGACGGGTGTGAAACCCCATCGAAGCTCCACGATCTTCCTCCTTCACCGTTCAACCGCCGTCGTCATCCATCACCACCGCCACCACCGCCGTGCCAACTACAACACCTTCAACCGCCATCACTGTAGAGAAGAATTGAAGAGCGCGACTGCGTAGTCCCTGAGATTGGGATGGGTGTGAGGCCCCGCCTGAGCTCCTCCGTTCTTCTCTAGTCACCTCGCCTTCCTGCTCTCCGATTGACAGTTTGAAGTCCTTCCTCGACCTCGTGTCACATCAATCCCCCTGCCACCACCGAAGATTTCCCGCGTCGAGATATCTTTTTCCACACGAGACGCCTCACGAACTGCCACAGGGTTCACGAAATCCGTGAATGGGAAACGCCGCATCACCACCTCGATCCTCTTCCTGTCCTCGCCGCTCCTCGCCCCACGAACCTCGCCGCCTCGGCCTCCTCCACCTCCGTCGGCCGCCGGAGAAGAGAGGGAGAGATAAAGAGAGCGTGAGAAGAGAGATAGGGAGAGATGAGAAATGAGGGAGAGTGAGGGGTAGTGGTTATTTATAGAAAAATGATTTGGGATTTAAAAATCCAAAAAATACAAAATTAGGAAAAAATCATTCTCATGATCCTCATAAAATGCATAACGCGCCTGCAACGTCTCGGACCCCGACAACACATCGGTTCACCCTACACAGTGTTCCGCAGGCTCGACAGCCAAAAATCGGAGTAAAGCACAAAACACGTTCCGGGACTCACCAATGCGCTCCGAAACCCACAGATTCAGATCTGAAAAATCTGGGGCATTACAGTCCTTCCCTCCTTATAAAAATTTTATCCTTGAAATTGAGGCAACCACAATCTCAAGGGGAAGAACAACACACCCTGTTGGCAACGCTCCCAGAGCTCCAGCTAAACCTCAATACACACGAAAACACCGATCCTGAGGTGATGGGGACATGAAAGCAAGGCCACTAATATTTTTGTTTGCATTTATATCCTTGAGTCAATTAGGTTTTAATTGTAAGGCATTGATAAGCCAATGTGTTAGTCATTAGAAATTACTGGGTTTCTTTGCAAAAGGGCCACGTAGGCTCGGCGGGACCCCCACCTTCTTTCCCATTGGTCTGCCGAGGTTCTAGGGCCCACATAGGCTGATCTTCGGTCCATGGGAGAATATGGACCAAGGTAGAAAAGTCTATTTTCCCCTCTTGACCATGAAGGGGGTGCCCCCCTCCTTTAGTGTTTTTTTATTGTAGTTTTAATTTGACCACATGGGAGAATAATCTCCTATCCCCTATTTGCCCCTCCCTAACCCTAGATCTAAGATAAGTTTAGGTCTTTTAGCTAGTGTTATATGATCCTTGTATTTCCATATTTTGAAAAATTAATGAGAAGAAAATTAGCATTTTATGCAAAAAGCCATTAGGCGCCCCTCTCTCTTCCTCCCCTTGCAGCAGAGATTGCAACAAAATTTATGGTGTGGTGCCATAATCTTGGAGTGATTCCAAGTTCTACCTCCTCCCCTGGGTGTGAAGCTCACCCACCGCCGCCGCTGCCGCCATCGAGCCGCCACATCCCGATCTTCAGTCTGATGTCCAAGATTTTTAGATCAAGGATAGAAGCTCAAAGCTTAGGTTGGTTCTCCCAATCCAGCCGTCTGATCGACCTCTAATTTTGCGGGTTGGTTCCACCCATCGTCCCCTTCTTCCAGTTTAATTTTCACTTCGATCAAATCCCATTTGCCCCTCCTCCCAATCATTTATTTCCACCCCTGACAATCTGCCAATCAGCAGATCTGCGGGATAGTACCCTATTCTTTTATTTTTCTCACCCCCCCCCCAAACCATGTCAGAAAAATAAACAAAATATTTTTGTATCATCCTCAAATTCCCCCCTCTCACCCAAAAAATTCCTAAAGTCCAGATCCATCATTTCCCCTTCGGTCAAACCTCATTTTTAAGCAGATCTCATTCTATCTTGTTTGATCTGGATTCCGAGCCAGAAAAGTTTAAGGAGCACAGAGTTTTTCATTTTGATATCGACCGTTGGATGGATCTGAAATTCATGTATGTTGTAGATATTTGAGTCTACTTTCCAGCGGCGCCAATTTTAGTCCGATCCGACACCGGATCTGGGCGTGGTGGTCATTTTTATGGAGGCGCGCAAATCTGTTCTGTGAACAGGCTAGCAGAGGCAGTCACCGGTTAATTCGTCCAAAATTATGCCGGCTGCGATTCAGCTGTCGCCGACTTCAGGGATAGAAGAGGAGCATTCCACCGGCATCCCAGCCAACCGCCTCGACCAGAAGTTGATCGGAAGCCGCCGTCCCACGTGCCGAGTTTGCTTGTTATCCAGTAGGACTGAACTGAGTTTAAATAGTGTCGAGTCGGACCAGCAGCCCACCTCCGGCCCGAAAGCCCTTCCGGCTTGCTGCCCATCAACACAAGATCGGTACTCCCGGGTCGCCATTGTAGCCATGTACCTCCCTGGGTGGAGTGGGACGTAAAATCATTTCTATAATTATCAACATTTACTGTACCGGGAGTTAAAGTTCTTGGCCGGGATCGTCTTCCCCATGCCGGGAGTGTGGAAGTACGTTTCCGCCCCTCTATTTGTCACATTGCTTATTTCGTATGTGTGTTTATTTGCCGTTGCTTGAGTGTTAGGATAACTAGCTCGTTCCAATTTTATCACCGCTGCGAGAGTGAGTGAGTGTGACCCGTCCCGTGACTCGACCCGAGCACGCGGAAGAGCCGACCACCCTTGACTCATTACCGGTTTCTCAACCGTGCACATCTGCATGTTTCCCTCGCTTGGGACGAGTAGCGAGCTTGTGTTGAGTTAGTCGCGTCCTTGCTAGTCGTGTCTTCAATTTGGTCGTGTCGTCACCTAGACTCCCAGGTTTGCACAAAATTGGCATAGAGTTGCATTTTCATCCCGCATCATAAGGGACACAGCCAGACTATGATAGCATACCACACACCTCGCTCATAACCCAACACACATTGATCATCAGAGTAGGCATAACACACAAAAGGATACAAGTCCGGCATCACCTCAGCCACAATGAAGATCCAACCATGGCATCGCTGCCACCATCTCGCTCACCGAGGAGATGCAATCCTCATCACGAGAAATAGCTACCGATCAATCTCATGCTCGGCGAACCAATCGAACATCAGCTTCTCTACCAGCTGACTGATCACACGCCCCACATAAGGGACAGCCAATACTGAGCTTCGACCAGCTCACACAGTCATCTCAATTGACTGCCGCAAACCCGTCGGCTCCACGTCATGAACCATCTCACACCGAGCAAGCCGAATGCCAACAATCTCACTGGACCAGCTCTGTCAGAACACAAACTTCCATCAGATCCTAGAT
This sequence comes from Amorphophallus konjac, assembly GCA_022559845.1. Taxonomy (NCBI): domain Eukaryota; kingdom Viridiplantae; phylum Streptophyta; class Magnoliopsida; order Alismatales; family Araceae; genus Amorphophallus; species Amorphophallus konjac. The sequence continues at coordinate 120,817 of JAHNEJ010000881.1, read as the reverse complement.
CCAATTCCGGGAAAAGACACATCTTAAACTCGGCCACCCAAGGTCTCGCTTGCACACGGAACTGGTCATTCTCAACTCACTACAACCAGCATCTTCTGTCTGTGAAGGACCATTTTCCGGTCACCAATTACGCGTCAACGGGAAACCTTGACTTTCTCAACTACTTGCTTCTTTCATGGTCCTCCACCATATATGATAAGAACATTCCAAATCTTGATGGGCCATCCATTGACTCTTACACAAACCATTACTGCACCTCGAGCCGATCCTCACTCAGACACCACATCCGATCCTAATCCCCACGCTAACTCTACCCTTCTCAGTGGAGCACGGCGAAACCAATGACAGGATCTCACAATCCTCGGTCAACAGCCGCATTGGACTCAAGCTTACAGGGAAATTTTCCCATGCAAGTCACAGACCAAGGACCATCATCCAACGACAACGTCCCTCCAGGGACCTCCATACACCGGCATCGTCCATCGCACTATCTCATCAAATCTTCATCCCAAATACTCCAAATGGACGCCTGCCAATCCCGACTCCACTCTCACCACAGAGCCACAGGACACAACCTGAATAATTCACGGCACACATCTCCCAGATGGACACGTGCCACCTGCTACCACAGCAACCTGGTCGACGACGCCACGACCAATGCACATGGGTCTTCAAACAATACAGACCTTGCCATAGCCAACCACACGGCTAGCCCTACCAGCCGCTCATAGCTACTAGCTGGAACCCATAATCTCTCAGAGATCACTTCTTGGGAACCATGATGTCATCCGAGGACACTACTTCCAACATGAGTCGAGCACACAGCTTACCGACTCTGACCATTACGTCCTTGTCCATTGTCAGGCGATATCCTTCACAACCCCTAATTGGGTCTGGCACGAACACCTGACACAAATTCCAACAAATGAATAGGGTACTCATGCGACACAGTTGCCAGCATATTTCCCCAACACTTCATCCTACTGGTGCCATGAATCTCAATGCCTCAAGCAATGGCACGGTAGCTCCATGGCTCACACAACCAAAGTCAATCTCACACCGAGGAACCAATCCTCCGATGCTCTACACATCCTCGGGAATCTGCATGTAGCAACCATCACTACGATCCTGGACCTGTGGGTTATGGGCCCACCAGGCTTCCACTGCGCACTCTGATCCATACACACAGCCATCACAGATGACTCAAGATCCACCATCCCGACAATCCTCAGCTCGGCTGGCTAACTCCAGAAAGTAGGGTGAGGAAAGCTCAATTACCTCGAACCTAGTGCACATATTCTCTGTCTTTATCTGGCAATACTCCTGCAACTCCGTAGGCTCCGATCCCCAACACATCTGGAACCACAACGCCATCCATGAATTCTCTCAAGCACAGCCCAACTGACACTTATATATCCTTCCAGAATGATGCCATCGCACCCTTATGCATCAAGGGAATGGGCATCGCTTCTCACAGGCAGCCATACTGCCAAAACATAAAGCACGTCTCGCACGGACTTCATGGCACCCAAGAAGAGGCCAACCAATCCGAAGGCACGAAGCAAGACGATGGAACTTAGCAAAAACATGATCCTCTCTGATCAAGGAGAAACCAACATGCCTCCTACAAATCGGGAGATCTTCATGCATGACCTGACCTCAAATCTCACGCACACTGTGAACCACACCCTCCAACACTAGGAAAACCATCGCCACTTCTGTCACGTCAGCTCCTCCGACAACACTCGCCAAGTGTCCCGTCGGACCACACTCGCAGCATCCCCCGACGCACCATCTGTCACGCCCTGAGTGCGGAAGGAACCTGAGAAATGCGCGACAAGTTTATATCAATCATGTCAATCAGAGCACGAGGTAATTCGACACATAAGAGAGAGTACACCAAGCAAGATAATACCAAGTCTAATTTATTTATTAATAACTCCAACACTTTATTACATAATCGACATAGTAAAGTGCTTAATGACACTCTAGACTCAATAAAGAGAAAAAATACAATAATGACTCAAGAAATAGAAAAGACTCAGTGTAGATATCTTGGACATCCGGGTATAGCTCTACGCTCGGCTCTCATGGTCATCCCCGTCCGATTGAGTCTCGCTATCAGAATTACCTGAAAAATAAGGGAAAACACTTGGTGATCGAACGCTTAGTAGGGATTACATCTCACGATCAAGCTTGCTTTATGTAAATTACATGTTACATGAAATACAAGTATAGCTAAGCATGAAGACAAGAAAATGTCGAGAGTGGAATAACAAGGAGTAATATACATGGACTAGCAAGTTCCAAGATAATCATGTAAAGCCTTCAAGGAGTATAAAGCATGTAATATCAAGTCATGTCACGAGAATTGGCTATTTAATTTAGCAAGTAAATACCCATTCCGGGCCACGCAAGCCACGTCATGTAAATATCATGTTAAGTCAAGCACGAGATGGTGGAATGTCATAATCTAGAAAGTCATGCACTCCGAGGCAATGCCACACCGTGGTCAATATAGCTCCCATGGGCACAAGTACTTTTGGGTGCTTCTCCGAGGACCAGACAGAGCCCCATTAACGCCAGGCATTGAGTCATGTAAATATGTTGACATCCACTATAGTTTATAGCCAATATAATTCCAAAGGAATAAGCCAACGTAGGATAATAAGGTAGATTTCACGGAATGGAGATTTCAAGGATAGAACTTTGAGTAATGATGTAATAGCGATAAATCTCATAGAACCAAGACATTCATGAAACTGGATAATTGGCATCCACTCAGACCGTCGTCAATTATAGAATTTGCGTCCACTACGGTGGTCGCCAATTCTGTGAACAGTACAAGCACGAAGAAATAGCGTCACTTTAAGTGGTCCCTAATTCAATTTGGCATCCACTGTCTTGTTGCCAATTCCAGATAGAGATAGACTCTCACGAAACACTTTAAACAGCACTCTCTGATGGCTAGGCGTCATTTTTCTTCAGGGTGACATGACAATCAGGGTTCTAGGGTTTTGAGGGTACAGCCCGCTCGACTACCTTGAGGGAATCCATGGCCAGCGGAGGCTTACGGAGGCCTTAGAGAGAGAAATTCCAATCTGGTGGACGGAATATGCGACGGAGGGTCTTTTAATCTCTAAGAATTTAGGTGCAACATGAAACTACGTGAAATAAGGACTCTATCTTCGGACTTGTGATAGAAGTGCCATAAGACCCGCGGTATGGGTCAAAACCCGATAAAACATGAGAGATAAGAAATAGCGTTGAAACAAAAGGCATCATTTAAAGAATTGGCGTCTCTGTAGAGAGGCGCCAAATCAATGTTTTACTAAATTTTTAATAATATTACAATAAATTGGCGACCATTCTAGAAGGCGCCATATCTTTAATTAGCATCCATGTGATGGATGTCAATTCACAACTTTTCCTAATTATTATTGATTTTAATAATTCAATAGGAACTAGTGTCTCTATGCAGAGGCACTATTTTCATAATAGGCGGCTGTTCAAATAGATGCCAAATCTTCTATATATAGATGTTACAAGGCATCACGCAGATACGTTTCTAGGCACAAATCACTATTCATTTCTTTCAATTTAGCATGAACAATAGAATAATGATGTTTATGGGGTATTTCAGAAAACTAAAGACATGAAAGTGTAGAGAAAAATATGGGGATTCCATAAACATGCTCATGCAAAAATATAGCAATGTGATTCCATAGTTATTAAATTTTAAACATGCGTTATTTATTAATTGTACTAAAGGAAATAGCATCAGGATGATGATCGCTCATTAATTGGGGCCCTGAGGACTATCGCCAATTCAAGAATTAGCGCCCGTCTACATGGTCGTCCATTAATCAGCGACCACTGTTCTGGCCACTATTTTCACATGAAACAGAAAGGTTGGATTTCTACGTAAATTGCACAAATAGTGATCATGAATCATGATATTGAGACAGTAACATGGATCTTATGCATACAAGGCTATTTACTAACGTCTTGTGCTTCAATTCTTGAGATAACCTACCTCATACGTATGTTAGGACGAAGACGAACGGAGAGAGGAAGAGGTCTTCTTCTCGTCCACCGCAGCAACTGCAGCAGGAACAACGAAGAAGAAGCAACGGCAGCAACTATAGCCGCACACAGACAAGAGGGGTAGAGGACGACGACCTGTGCAACGGCAGTAATAGCAATACCCGCAGTAGAGGAACCACTAAGGAAGATGCTCCTTCCATCACATTTGCAGACGAGGGAAGAAGAATAGAAGAGGAAGTCGTCTGCTTCAATTGGCCGCAGCAGTAATAGGAACAAGAGGAAGCGGGGCAGCCTCTCTTCGCACGGTAGCAGGAGGAAGTCAAGGACGTCGATGCACGAATAGCAGCAGCAACAACGGGTTCTGCTGATCGCAAGGTCTATATTTATAAGGTCTTGGCTTCGACGAGTTCATGGCATCCTAATGAGATTTAAATTCCCACGTAAGAATCCTAAAAGGTTTTAAACTTTCCACGCTAATCCTCCTCTTGCCATATCCACTGATGTTCTCTCTATTTTGATTAAAACCCTAACTGCCTTACGCAAGCTTCAAACGTGATAAAGGTTGGGTTTATGAAACAACCCTTCTATTAATACATATGTATATATATCCCATGCATCTTTTGACGAGGGAAGGGTTATGGGCTATTTATTAAGAAGGCCCATTTGCTATTGGGTTGGTTATTGGCTAAGGCCCTTTATTTTGTCAAAGGCTTTTTGCTTATTGGGCTAATAGTTTAGGTTTGATTATTTTAATTTATTTACAGTCTATTAAAAATTTTACATATATATGTATATTTTATTTGGGGTGCTACACCCTCCCCCACTTAAAAGAATTTGGTCCCCAAATTCAATTGTATATAAACTTGGAGGGTGCAGTGTACTTACAATTAGAATAACTCGGGGAATCTCCTTTGTGTAGACTCCTCGGTTTCTCATGTGGCTTCATGTTCGAAGTTTTTGTTCCATTGAACCTTCACCATAGGAATAGTCTTGTTCCGCAGTACACGAACTTCATGATCAAGGATCTTTAAAGGCATGTGTTCATATTTGAGATCCCTTTGTAACACTGTGGACGTCAAAAAATGATGATCATACGGCATATACGTCCCGGCACCCGAGAGCAAGTCAGGACAGAGAGGCCGACTAAACCCCATATCTCGTCCGATCAGGGTGAAAACACACCTGGTGGTCCACTACCTGATAAGGAAGCTCCTCGAGCTGAAGAAATGGCCCTGGCTCCTCAATCCGCAGTGCCGGAGGCCCAATCAGCATAAAACCCGTGTAACCCGGTCGGGACACACATCATGCCTGAAAGGTCCGTAGAAGGCCGATGATGTGGGACGACTACAAGACTCAACTCGAATTGGTTGCGACCTTACACTCTATCGGATGACTCGACTAATAAGACGACGCGACCAGTAACAACACTATGACGCGGCACCGAACGAGCTCCAGAAGAGGTGATCATGCCCCAAACAAGAAGTGCTAAACCCACGGTCATCCCTGGAGAGGGAAACGTGACGATCTGCACGGTTGGGAAACCAGCTTTGAGACTCGGGTGGTCGGCTCACTCTCGTGCTCGGAACGAGTCACGGGACGAGTTCTGCTCTCACAACTCGCAGCGGTGATTAATATTTAACTAGCTAATAAAATATCCTACTCACATGCAGCGGCATCTAGAACGCATATTAAACAAGCAAGTGCGATAAAGAGGGTGGTGAATGTACCTCCACGCTCGGGGCGTGGGGAAGACTTCCCGGCCGAGATCCAGAACCCCCGGTACAGCAAATAATTATTAATTACAAAATTAATTCCATAGCCCGCTCCACGCAGGGAGGTAATAGGCGACACGTGGGATCCGGGAGCACCAATCTCGGGTTGGCGGGCAGTAGTCGGTGGCGCTCGGGTGGATGCGACCGGTCCGTTTAGCTTGGTTCACTCAAGCCCGCAAGACAGCACGTGGGACCCGCTACTGGTACGGTGACGTCCGGGGTGGCTCCTGGCTCCAGCGACTGGCGGGGGCATTCCTGGAGTGTCCCGAGTCGATCCCCCGGAGCGGCGGTCACCGGAGTGGAGGCGGGTGATTTCTTGGGATTTGTTTCGCAAGGCTGTCCCACAGCTTAGCTTCTGGCCAGATCTGCGTGCTCCTGTTAGCGCAGCAAGAGTGATATAGAAGGGGGGGGATGAATAGATCACTCCCAATTTGCAGAAACTCAGGCGGAAAATAGATTCTGCTGCTAATGCACCTCCTTAACCCGTACACAGAGAAAAGTAGATGAGAGTGAAGAACTGATCACTTGAAGGCAAAGAGACAAGCAGATGAAGAGCACAGAAATCAATAGCAAACCACAGAGGAGGCACTCGGTTTTTTAGGTGGTTCGATTGCAGTCCGCAATCTACATCCACCCCTCACTCCAACTAGAGTGAGGATTCCACTATACGATGCTAGATCAATGCAGACTCAGTCTACGAATAACATGCTGCCACACAGCTTGAACACCAAGGGAAACAAATCCCTCAACCAAGTTCTGCTACCCACAGAACTTGAAACCTGTTCTAGCTCCCAGCTAGAACACAACCGGAGGAGAACAGTTAATGACAACCTGTCACTAACACCACCAGAGATCACCGATCTCTCTTCCTCTGCAATTCAGAGGGAAACTGGAGTAGTACTCCCTTCCTCCACACACCGGAGGGAAACCAATTCAAATCAGAATGGAAGAACGAAAATAAACGAAAGCAACGTAGAAACAAAAACAATGAAGAAGAAATCAGTTTTGAAACCCAATACAAATGTAGCTTCAAATGAAGCAATTCATCAATCCACACACACTCTCTCTCTCGAACAATCTCCTCTCAGATATGGAACTCTCTGCTCTTTTTCTTTTCTGGATCGTGCAGACTCTCACCAATGGCTTCTGCTTTTTCTTTTCACGATCGAGCTTCTACTGAAGGATGAAGCTCTATATTTATAGCAGATAATGGCGTGTGGCTGCCAGGTTCCCGCCTTAAGAATTCGGACCACGTGGCAGCATCCAGCAGGCTGTTAGAACATGTGTCCTCATCTGGGCACTCTCCTTATCCTCGGATCACGTGCCCAGCACCAGTACGCTCAGCAACTGGAGTTAGATGGCGTCAACTCACTTGCTCCAAAGGGTTGACGTAGCCATCATAGATCTTCAACCTTTTTAACCGCTGCGTCGACTCCATCAGCCTGCTGCGTTGACGCAACGGTATCGGCAGTCCAGTGATCAAGCCTTCAACATATGGGCGTGCTGCGTCGACGTTATCAGCATGTTGCGTTGACGCATTGAAGACATGTACATTTGTATACTGGCGTCTCTTAAGCCGCTGCGTCGACGCTGCTTGTTGATGGCGTTGACGCAGTAGAAGATATCGTGAGAGCTTCGTTGCTTGTAAGAGTCTCTGCTTCTCTAACTGCTGCGTCGACGCTGCTTGCTTGTGGCGTTAACGCAATAGAAGACATCGTGAAAGCTTCGTCTACTAATGCGTGGACGCTTTAAGCTTCAGGCGTCGACCCTGTTCCCTTCAGCAACAATAATGAAGTGTATAGACTTAGTGTTAACGTGAAGCATTGTATAGACTTCAGAGATCAATATAGCAAGTGTGTAAGATAGTGAGGGAGTGTATAGACTTAGCAGTCTAGGCCTCTAACAACGAGTGTATAGACTTGCAACTCTTCATGAGATCTCAGTGTATAGACTCAACCAATGTATATAGTTGAAGATCTAACAATCGAGTGTATAGAGTTAGTTATGTGAGCATGCATTGTATAGACTTCACACATGAAGACAAGCAGGCTGTACAGACTTGGAGAGTTGAACCCAGTGTACAGACTTGTTGATATCAAACGAAGAGCTTCCAGTGTATGGACTTTGCAGTGCAAACAACAATGTATAGACTTAGAGAAATGAAGTCTAGTGTATAGACTTGAGGAACTGTTCAATGTGTTGGGTTGGCGTTGTATAGACTTGGCTTTGAGCACTTGGGCTGAAGGGAATGGGCAGACTAGGCGATGTGTAGACTTTGCCCAAGGAACCGAATGTATAGACTTTATGAGATGCAAACGGCTGAACAGACTTGAATGAGTATAGGGTGTATAGACTTGAAAGTCTGAAGGCGAAGTGCAAACATGCTGAGTTGACGCTGCAGCCCAATGAGTTGACGCTGCAACGTATTACTTTTACGTTCAACTGATGATGTATAGACTTAATCAAATGAAGAACCTGAACAGAAGAGTCTACGCATCAGCACACTGAGTTGACGCACTGGTGTGAGAACAGAGACATACAATGACTGAAGGGTCGACGCATCAGCACACTGAGTTGACGCACTGGTGTGAAGACTGTTCAGACAGAGTGTAGGCAGAAATAAGGTAAAGCATGATATCTGACAGCCATTGAACTGTACTCACTCATATGATGAAACAACATTAATCTAGAGATAGAAGATTGATTTATAGTGTGGGACATCATCAAAACCATAGGGATGCAACAATCTCCCCCTTTTTGATGATGACAACACTATGAATCAAGTAATATCAAGTTTCAACAAAAAATTAATACCAGCTGCAACAAGCAGAATAAATTCAAGACATGCTCATGCAAATGAATTAAACATTCCCTACAGCATTCCCTACAGTACACTCTCATCTCCCCCACAACTCATAACCATTTCTTTCACAAAGCAACATGACTCCCCTCAAAGCTCAAGACAAAACCAATACTCAATGATATTGCAAACTTCTCACTGAAATTGCAGACATTGCAAGCTTCTCTCCCCCTTTGACATCAGCAAAAAGAACTACAGAATGTGTGACAGTGCTGGAAACATGAGGACTAAGGGCAATTACTTCTTAGTGCAGAAAGTCACGAGTATGTCTTAAGAGAATAAGTGAGTTTCTAATCTCAAGAGATGATTCTTTAGACTTCAGTACACAATAGAGAAGTAGAATGATAGACAAGTTTATCAGCATACATAGTGGATGATTGAGAGCAGGAGTTCACAAGTATGGCCAGATATAGCTGATCATTCAACTATTCCACAGGACAGCAAGAGACTAAATCAGAGAGGTGTTCTCAAGGTATTGAAGACAAGCAATCCATTAGTTGCATAACAACAAGGAATTTTTGGTGGAGATGATTTTCAAGAGGATCAATGAGTAAGTTGGTAGTTCACTTCCTTTGACATTAGGGAGACACCTTGATTAGAGGCCTGAATCCCCAGTTACTCAGAGTGAGTACCTCATTACTTCCTTCCTTTTTTTTATTATTAAGGAACAGAGTTAGTAACTGTGGCTTTTGACATGAGGAAACACCTTGATTAGAGGCCAGAGTCCCAGTTACTCACCAGCAAGCCACCATTGCTCTGTCATGACTTTTCATTTATTTTAAGCATTTGACACCTCATGACTTGGGAGAAATATTCATTTCATTGATGAAGCTCCCAGTTTCTCAGTGATCAAAACAGAACAAGTTTGTTCAGTTAAGCCCTTGAGTTAAAGAGATAGAATGATTGAAGACAATACCAAAAAGGACTTTTCTTGAATTGAGTCTTGAAGTCTAGATTTCAAGTTGATTGGGTCAGATATCAAGACATACAAGTTTTTGGCCTGAACCATAATCAATGACAATGTAGGAAGATATACTTTAAGCAATTAGTCCAGATCTCTGAAGGAGTACCAAAGGAAAGATTCTAATTTGGAGATTAGAGTCACTGACTTATAGACTTAAGAGATAAGTGACACTCTACTTTCTGATAGAACCACACTAAATCAGTCATGCAAGACCAGCAAAGGTACACATCTGGACAACCCTTTTGAATCTGTCAAAGAACTTCTCTTCTCACATTACAACTCAGCTCCCCCTAAGACATAGCATTCCTCAATGAAATATTCCAGCAAAAACTCAAGGCTTCCCCTTTATTTAGAGCATTCCTGACAGCTAACCAGTAAGCATTCTGAACTCCCCCTTAAACCAGCATGCAAGAAGGCTAAACATCAGATAGACACAACTCCCCCTCACACCAAGAACAGGCTTCATAATTAAGACAATTTGTATAAGCCTAATTCTCTTCTCAATGTGGAAAATTTTTCATTATCCAGAGGTTTTGTGAATATGTCAGCAATCTGATTATCTGTGCCTACATGAATCAGTTCAAAATTATTCTTAGACACCTCATCTCTTATAAAATGATGTCTTATCTCTATGTGTTTGGTTCGTGAATGCAAAACAGGATTTTTAGCAAGATTGATGGCACTAGTATTATCACAGTAAATAGGTGTGCACCCCAGGTCTACTTGGTAGTCCTGAAGCTGGTGTTTAATCCATATGACTTGTGTTCCACAACTCCCTGCAGCCACATATTCAGCTTCTGCAGTGGAGAGGGCCATAGAATGTTGTTTCTTGGAGCCCCAAGACACTAAACACCCACCCAAGAATTCACAATAGCCACTTGTGCTTTTCCTATCTAGTTTACAGCCTGCATAGTCAGCATCTGTGTATGCTACTAGGTTAAGTGTGTGAGATGCAGGAAACCATAAACCAAGAGAGTGACTAGCTGACAAATATCTGAAGATTCTTTTAACTGCAGCTAAGTGTAGTTCAGTAGGTCTAGACTGATACCTTGCACACATTCCTACACTGAATTGTATATCAGGTCTAGAGGCTGTCAAGTAAAGTAGTGATCCAATCATACCTCTATAAAGTTTGGCATTTACTTCTTTACCTGTCTCATCTGCATCCAATGAAGTATTGGTGCCCATAGGTGTAGTAATGTGCTTTAAGTTTTCCATGCCAAACCTTTTGAACAGTTCCATTGTGTATTTGGTTTGGTTGATGAAGCACCCATCTTCTAGCTGCTGTACCTGCAATCCAAGAAAATATTTTAGTTCACCAACCAAGCTCATTTCAAATTCAGCAGACATCATGGTAGAAAATTCATCACATAGTTCATGCTTAGTTGATCCAAATACAATGTCATCTACATATACCTGAACTATGATGAGATCTTTATTCATGCCCTTGGTAAATAAAGTCTGATCAACTTTACCTCTTTTGTAGCCCTTGCTGATCAGAAATTCAGATAATCTTTCATACCAAGCTCTTGGAACCTGCTTTAGACCATACAAGGCTTTGTTTAACCTGAAAACTTGGTTAGGTTGAGGAGAATATTGAAATCCAGGAGGTTGTTCAACAAAAACTTCTTCTTTAATGACTCCATTTAAAAAGGCACTTTTAACATCCATTTGTTGGAGTTTTATGTTCTTTGAGCATGCAAAGGCAAGCAGCAGTCTTATAGCTTCCATCCTAGCAACAGGTGCATAGGATTCATCAAAGTCTACACCGAATTCCTGACAGTAGCCTTTGGCTACTAGTCTGGCTTTATTCCTCGAGATAATTCCATCTTCATTCATCTTATTTTTGAACACCCACTTGGTTCCTATGACATTAATACCATCTGGTCTTGGGACAAGCTCCCAGACATTATTCTTTTCAAACTGACCTAATTCCTCACTCATAGCATTGACCCATGCTTGATCAGCTAAGGCCTCTTCTACTGTTTTGGGTTCAATTTGTGAGACTAAAGTAATTAAGTCATCATTATTCACATTTCTAAAATGAGACCTAGTCCGAAGAGGATCTTCAGGATTGCCTATGACTTTATCTAAAGGATGGTCTTTAAGAAATCTGATATTTGTTGAAGACTCACCTGTTTCTCTTGGCCCTTCTTGATTGGGGGAATTTGTTTCTCCATTTGGCTGAGTCTTCTCTTCTTCCTGTTGGTCTTCTAGAAAGTCTCCACCATGATTGGAATCCCTGTCAAGATTTTCAACATTAGAGACATCTTTCTTTTCACTAAAAAGGATGTGTGGAGATTCTTCCACTTTCTGATCTGATATGTTAAATACCATATATGCCCTTGACACTTCAGAGTAACCCAAGAATATTCCAGGTGAACTCTTGACTTCAAACTTGTCTAAATCTTTTTTATCATTGTTATGAATAAAACATTTTGCTCCAAAAATTCTGAAATGAAACAAGTTTGGTTTCTTACCTTTTAGAAGCTCATAGGGTGTTTTCTTGTGTATGGGTCTTACCATGGCCCTGTTGATTATGTAGGTTGCTGTATTGGCCGCTTCTGCCCAAAACCTTCTAGGTAATTTGCTTTCAATCAACATGGTTCGGGCCATCTCCACCACTGTTCTATTTCTTCTCTCCATAATCCCATTTTGTTCAGGTGTCCTGGGAGAAGAAAACCTGTGAGTTAGTCCTTCTTTGTCACAAAGTTCAGTAAACATGGAGTTTTCAAACTCACCTCCATGGTCAGATTGAATAGAACTAACCTTGTACTTCCCTTCTTGTTTGACCTTATTGAAAAACAGATTAAACTTTTGAAATGCATCACTCTTATTTGCTAAGAAAAATATCCATGAATATCTGGAGAAGTCATCTATGATGACATAGCCAAACCTGTTTCCATTAAGACTCTGAGTTCTAGTTGGACCGAAAAGGTCGATATGAAGAAGTTCCATTGGTCTAGAAGACAATGGCTCAGATCTTAATTTAAAAGAATTTCTGGTCTGTTTGCCTAGAGCACAGGCATCACATGCTTTTGATATTGAGTTGAATTTAATTCTAGGCATGCCTCTAACTAAATCATGCTTGACAAATTTATTTAAAGTTGAAAAGCTAGCATGACCTAGACGTCTATGCCATTCAAAGGCATCATTTTCAGAATTGGCAGATAAGCAAATAGTAGATTCAGAATTCTCATCTAAGTCTACAATGTAGACTTTATTAATCCTGTTGGCTACAAATTTAACCATGTCAGAATTTGTTTCAAGGATTTTACATGAACTATCATTAAATACAACCTTGTGACCCCTGTCACATAATTGGCTAATGCTAATCAGGTTGTGTTGAAGCCCTTCCACAAGTAATACTTTTTCAATGGAATTTGTGGAAGACTTACCTACTGTGCCAACTCCAATTATTTTACCTTTGTTCTTTCCTCCAAACTTGACCAGACCCCCTGGCTTCATCTCTATCCTGCTGAACTTGGATCGGTCTCCTGTCATATGCCTGGAGCAGCCACTGTCGAGGTACCACTTGTTGTCTTCAGCTGCCAGGCCGACCTACACAAATATATCAAGCAGATTGATTTGGAACCCAGGATGAGTTGGGTCCAAGGACATTGTTCAAATCTCTGATCAAGTGTTTAGGTATCCAGATTTGTTTCAGCATGGTTTTCTCTGGCACCTTCCTTTCTGGTTTATTAAAGTTGAATCCAGCTGAACTGGAGAAGTGAGTTCTATTCCATTCATTAGTCTTCCTATTCCTAGGAAATTTCCTGTAGGCTTGTTGATTAGCATATTTTTGACCATGAAAGTTATTCCTCCAGTAGGTCTTGTTTGGACCCATCTGGTTGTTATAATTCCAGCTCTTATTCTGATTTATTTTCTTGGTCCAGTTACCATTTGTGTTCTGGTGAGTGGACTTAATGTTATTCTTCATAAAGTTCATTCCACTCTTAAATGGTTGTCCAGTACTGGTTTTTGTGTTTTCTTTAGGACTTTGAGTTTCCTTAGAGTTGTTTGAGCTGGATGGTGTGTCCAGCTTTTCTTTTCCCTTCTCTGGACAGAAGGTGATGGTCTTGAATTGCAAGGGTCTCTTGTTGGTTGGGTCATAGCCTAGACCTTCCTTATTGAAATTGACCCTAGACCCTAGTATAGCATCTAGGCTAGTCTTTCCTTGGACAAACTTTTCTAAGATTTTCTGTTTGTCTTCCAGCTCCTTTTGAAGAGACTCAGAATTCTTTAGGAGTTCAGCATTTACTTTCTTCACAGCTTCATATTTCTCTGAATTCACTCTAATTTCATTTATGCTTTCTTCAATTTTAGTTTTGAATTCATTGAGCTGTTTTTGACTTTCTTGAATTTCTCCCTTAAGCTTATCATTCTCTTTCCTTAGTGAGGTCATTTCTTCTAGTTGTTCTTTTAGCTTTTCATTTTCCTCACAGACCAGAGTTTGTTCTTCAATATTTGTGTTAAATTTTCTTTTCAGAACTCTGTGCTCTTTGCTAAGAGAATTAAATTTATCTAACAAATCACCATAAGCATCCTCCCAGTCATCAATTGAGAAATTTTCAAAAACGTTTATTACCTCCTCTTCACTGTTTGCCATAAGGCAAATTTCATCTTCATATTCTTCTGAGGAAGCATCTTCGGGATCTTCTTCTTCCTCGCTCCATGTGCAGACCATCGCCTGTGGCTTCTTCTTCTTCTGCACCTTTATATTTTTCTTCTGAAGATAAGGACCCTTCTTCTGGAGGTCTGGGCATTCGCCTCTCATGTGTCCCTGTTTGTTACAATTGAAACAAGTCAGTTTCTTAGGATTTCTATCCCTGTAACTGGTAAATTCAGCATTCTTGTTAAAGGGTTGTGGCTTCTTCTTCCTAAAGGTCTTTCCCTTTTTCTTCAAAAATTTTCTGAACTATCTAGTGAGCATTGCCTGCTCCTCCTGGTCGAGATTTGATAAACCTTCAAGCTCGGACTCAGACTCGGGGCTACTACTGCTGCTCCCACTATTACTACCCTTATTGCGGGAAGCTCTTAGAGCTACATTTTTACCCTTCCTCTCACTTCCTTCTCCACCTCCTTGGAAATTCATCTCATAGGTCATCAGGGATCCTATGAGTTCATTCACAGTTAAGACAGTCAAATCTTTTGACTCCTCAATCACAATGGCCTTAGTGTGCTATGCCGGGGATAAAGATCTAAGATTTTTCTGACTATATCTGCCTCAGCAAGATCCTTCCCTAGCCCTTTAAGAGTGTTAGTGATCAAGGATAACCTGGCATACATTTTGGTTATATTCTCATCTGCATTCATCTTAAACATTTCATACTTAGAAGTGTAGAGGTTTACCTTCGAGGCTTTCACTTGAGCTGTACCTTCATAGATCAATTGCAGCTCATCCCACATTCGCTTGGCAGTTCTGTATGCAGATATACGAGCATATTCCTCTGGATGAACAGCACACTGGATTATGTTCAGCGCCGTCCAGTTGAGTGACGAGAGCTTCACATGATCATCTGTCCAAGCATCCTCGTTTGGTGGCAGCTCATATGGCCCCACCGTGATTACTCTCCACAATTTATGACTCTGAGCTCTGATGAACACTTCCATCCTGTTCTTCCAAAACAGATAGTTACTACCATCGAAATAAGGAGGGCGACTAATGGATTGACCTTCGGCCATGAAGGTTCTAGGACCATCAGCATTTCCTTGACCGTTCGTCCACATGGCGTAAACCTGCTCTGATACCAATTGTTAGCGCAGCAAGAGTGATATAGAAGGGGGGGGATGAATAGATCACTTCCAATTTGCAGAAACTCAGGCGGAAAATAGATTCTGTTGCTAACGCACCTCCTTAACCCGTACATAGAGAAAAGTAGATGAGAGTGAAGAACTGATCACTTGAAGGCAAAGAGACAAGTAGATGAAGAGCACAGAAATCAATAGCAAACCACAGAGGAGGCACTCGGTTTTTTAGGTGGTTCGATTGCAGTCCGCAATCTACATCCACCCCTCACTCCAACTAGAGTGAGGATTCCACTAGACGATGCTAGATCAATGCAGACTCAGTCTGCGAACAACATGCTGCCACACAGCTTGAACACCAAGGGAAACAAATCCCTCAACCAAGTTCTGCTACCCACAGAACTTGAAACCTATTCTAGCTCCCAGCTAGAACACAACCGGAGGAGAACAGTTAATGACAACCTGTCACTAACACCACCAGAGATCACCGATCTCTCTTCCTCTACAATTCAGAGGGAAACTGGAGTAGTACTCCCTTCCTCCACACACCGGAGGGAAACCAATTCAAATCAGAATGGAAGAACGAAAATAAACGAAAGCAAAGTAGAAACAAAAACAATGAAGAAGAAATCGATTCTGAAACCCAATACAAATGTAGCTTCAAATGAAGCAATTCATCAATCCACACACACTCTCTCTCTCGAACAATCTCCTCTCAGATATGGAACTCTCTGCTCTTTTTCTTTTCTGGATCGTGCAGACTCTCACCAATGGCTTCTGCTTTTTCTTTTCACGATCGAGCTTCTACTGAAGGATGAAGCTCTATATTTATAGCAGATAATGGCGTGTGGCTGCCAGGTTCCCGCCTTAAGAATTCGGACCACGTGGCAGCATCCAGCAGGCTGTTAGAACACGTGTCCTCATCTGGACACTCTCCTTATCCTCGGATCACGTGCCCAGCACCAGTACCCTCAGCAACTGGAGTTAGATGGCGTCAACTCACTTGCTCCAAAGGGTTGACGCAGCCATCATAGATCTTCAACCTTTTTAACCGCTGCGTCGACTCCATCAGCCTGCTGCATTGACGCAACGGTATCGGCAGTCCAGTGATCAAGCCTTCAACATATGGGCGTGCTGCGTCGACGTTATCAGCATGTTGCGTTGACGCATTGAAGACATGTACATTTGTATACTGGCGTCTCTTAAGCCGCTGCGTCGACGCTGCTTGTTGATGGCGTTGACGCAGTAGAAGATATTGTGAGAGCTTCGTCGCTTGTAAGAGTCTCTGCTTCTCTAACTGCTGCGTCGACGCTGCTTGCTTGTGGCGTTAACGCAATAGAAGACATCGTGAAAGCTTCGTCTACTAATGCGTGGACGCTTTAAGCCTCAGGCGTCGACCCTGTTCCCTTCAGCAATAATAATGAAGTGTATAGACTTAGTGTTAACGTGAAGCATTGTATAGACTTCAGAGATCAATATAGCAAGTGTGTAAGATAGTGAGGGAGTGTATAGACTTAGCAGTCTAGGCATCTAACAACGAGTGTATAGACTTGCAACTCTTCATGAGATCTCAGTGTATAGACTCAACCAATGTATATAGTTGAAGATCTAACAATCGAGTGTATAGAGTTAGTTATGTGAGCATGCATTGTATAGACTTCACACATGAAGACAAACAGGCTGTACAGACTTGGAGAGTTGAACCCAGTGTACAGACTTGTTGATATCAAACGAAGAGCTTCCAGTGTATGGACTTTGCAGTGCAAACAACAATGTATAGACTTAGAGAAATGAAGTCTAGTGTATAGACTTGGAGAACTGTTCAATGTGTTGGGTTGGCGTTGTATAGACTTGGCTTTGAGCACTTGGGATGAAGGGAATGGGCAGACTAGGCGATGTGTAGACTTTGCCCAAGGAACCAAATGTATAGACTTTATGAGATGCAAACGGCTGAACAGACTTGAATGAGTATAGGGTGTATAGACTTGAAAGTCTGAAGGCGAAGTGCAAACATGCTGAGTTGACGTTGCAGCCCAATGAGTTGACGCTGCAACGTATTACTTTTACGTTCAACTGATGATGTATAGACTTAATCAAATGAAGAACCTGAACAGAAGAGTCTACGCATCAGCACACTGAGTTGACGCACTGGTGTGAGAATAGAGACATACAATGACTGAAGGGTCGACGCATCAGCACACTGAGTTGACGCACTGGTGTGAAGACTGTTCAGATAGAGTGTAGGCAGAAATAAGGTAAAGCATGATATCTGACAGCCATTGAACTGTACTCACTCATATGATGAAACAGCATTAATCTAGAGATAGAAGATTGATTTATAGTGTGGGACATCATCAAAACCATAGGGATGCAACAGCTCCAACGAGATCAGCTGGTACCCCCAACTTCGACGTCGGATCGGAACACAAAGGGCATTGTTGGAAAGAGGACTCAAAATCCTACGACATACTAGAATTACATACTTCTCCAATGGCTGTAATGAAAATCGGAGCGACTGAAAATTGACTGAGCACACTGTCCCGAAACTCAGAACAGGCAGGATAGAACTTGAACTCCCTGATCAAGGGCTTTGACCGGGGATCAAATGAATGAGTTAGGACATGGGCTTTTTATGGTGGGTAGAGGTGAGGGCTAAGGTGATGCACATAGTTTTTTTGTAAACTTTGGAAAACATTTGAGGGGGTGAAAAAAATCAACTACCAAGATCTATCCCGCAGATCTGCACACAGGCAGACTTTGGGGAAGAAGAACAAGTGGCTGGTAAAGGGGACAAACGGTTCTGATCGAGCTCAAAATTAAACTAGGAATGTTGTATGATGGAAGAAACCTACCCTCAAAGTTTCGTCATGATCCAACGGTCGGATCTCCCTTAATAGATCTTTCACTGAGCTGTTGTCCTGTAACTCCGAGTTTTGGGGCAGCAGAATGATGACCGGCTTGTGGTGGCTCAACGGCGGCACGAACGGCGGCGGCGGCGGCGGTGAATGATCACAGATGACAGAGGAAGAAGAGAAGAAGAAGAAATTTGAGGGAGATAGAAGATTTAGATCATATCTGAAGAGGATTGGATGTGGGAGAGGGAAGAACACCAAGAACACACAAGAGAGAGAGGGGGTGCGCCCAAATGGGATTTTCACTTTAATTCTTCATTAATTTGTTCCAAATACAACAAGAGAATATATATAATCAAACCCTAGACCTAGCCAAATGACTTAGAATACCCTTGGTCAAGGGGTTATAATGGAGAAGGGAGATTAAACAAAGCTTAGATAAATCCCCATGTGGAGACAAAGAGGGGGGCGCCCCATTCATAAGTCAACATAAGGGGCTTCCATTAATTAATCCTCTTGGACCATATTTCCCCCCCCCTTGGATCAAAATAAATAAAAATACAAATACATGGTCATTTATTCTACCATTGACCCAATATAAAAGCCCAAGATAATACAAGCCAAATACAATCCAAATACATGCTAAATACACACTAAAAACGGCCAAATATGTATAAAATACAAACACGTATAAAAATACATACTGAAGTATCAGTGCTCAGGTGGCGACTCCAGACTGTCTCCCAGCCACAGAGAGGTCGGTGTCGACCGAGTGATGCTGCGGGTCCAGTACTGACGGCTCGCTGAGTCGAGCCGTACTCATGCTCTGGTGTCCTCACCAATTCTCCCCGGGTGGGAGAAGCTTGACTCCGTCGAGTAAGGGTCCGGGTCGCTCTGCTATCGATCCAGCATATCTAGATCTATCCGTTGTAGCTCATCCCGGGTGATCCAAGTGTCCTCAGACGCGAGCTGTCCCCTCCAACATACCAAATAGCGCTGGTATGCTTCACCTAGAGTAGTCATCACCTGCTCGTCTAGTATACATTCTATCTGCTCTCGCTGTTGAGGTAACAAGGCTAGAGGTGGACACTCTATGGTGGTGTCACTCACAATGGGTGGAGATGGCTCAAAGGGCTCACTGGGTATCACCGCTAGGTCCCTATAAGCGACGAGATTCGAGACGTTGAAAGTCAAGCTGATCCCATAATCCTCTGGCAAGTCCATAACATATGCGCTTGATCTGACTCACCTCACTACCCGAAGGGGACCGACACCGCGAGCATGCAACTTCTTCACGGCTCTTGAGGGAAACCATTCAGGTCTGACCCTGATCATGACAGAATCGCCCTCCTGAAACTCACGGTGGTGCCTATGGGCATCATCCAATTCTTTGTATCGTGCGTTGCTGGACTCAATGTGACAACGGATATGCTCATGCAACTGCCTAATATGATCGACAAAAGACTTGGCTGACTCGGACACACAAGACTAGATGGGAGATGGGACAAGGTCCATGGGTTTCCTAGGTCTACGGCCAGTGACAATCTCGAATGAACTCATACCTATAGACCTATTGACCGAATCGTTATAGGCGAACTCGGCTAAGGGTAAGACCAAATCACAATCCCTGACTCGATCTCGGACTAGACACCTAAGAAGATCCCCCAAACTCCTATTGACAACCTCAGTCTGACCATCTGTCTGGGGGTGATATGCAGTGGAGAATTTCAATTGGGTGCCCATCATGTGCCATAAGGTCTTCCAAAAATAGCTAGTAAAGCTCACATCCCTATTAAACACTATAGTGCGTGGGAGTCCGAACCTGGACACACCGTGTGAAAAGAATAGACCGGCAACTCTAGAGGCATCTGACATTTTGGAGCACGGGATGAATAATGCCATCTTCGAGAATCTGTCTACAACCACATAGATAGAGTCATGCCGTCGGAGGGTGCGGGGCAATCCCAACACAAAGTCCATGCTAATGTCCTGCCATGGACTATCCGGGACGGGGAGGGGAGTATAGAGGCCGGTGTTATGCTTCATTTGCTTGACCATAGCGTAAGTGCAGCACTGGGCCACGATGCTAGCGACATCCCTCTTCAATCTAGGCCAATAGAATCTATGCTCAACCGACTCTATGGTCTTGTTCCGGCCGAAGTGGCCAGCAAGAGCTCCCGCGTGTATCTCCCACGTAAGAAAATCATGAACAGACATCCGTGGGATGCACAACTTGTCACCCCAGAATAGGTGACCCTCCTGTAGCACAAACTTGCTATAATCACGCGAGGGACCGGCCTAAAGGGCTGCATAGATCGGACCAAAATTCGGACAATCAACATAAGCATCCTTCAGCCTCTCTAATCCTACCACCTCTACACTCATGGTGGTCAACATCATCATCCGCCCCAGCCTTGTGCTTGAGCACAAAGGTGTACTCTTGGAGATACTCCACCCAACGACTGTGCTGAGCATTCAGCTTCTTATTGGTATAGAGGAAGCGTAAGGCCTCATGATCAGAGAAGAGGACAAACTCCTGGTGTAAAAGATAATGCCTCCAATACCTCAATGCCTGGACAACTGCATAAAATTCTTTGTCATATGTGGAATATCGCAGTTTGGCATCATTAAGCTTCTCGCTAAAGAATGCTATGGGGTGGGACTCCTGACTCAACACCCCACCAATACCCACTCCAGAAGCATCACATGTGACCTCAAACACCTTAGAAAAATCAGGTAATGCAAGGACATGTGGCTGGGTCATGCACTCCTTAATGTCTTGAAAGGTCGTGGCTGCAGCCTTAGTCCATACGAATGCCCCCTTCTTAATGCAATCAGTGATTGGGGCAGTGATAGAACTGAAGCCACGAATGAAGCGGCGATAGAACGTCGCTAAGCCATGGAAACTCCAGACATCATGGAGGGTGCGGGGCTCGGGCCACTACCTGATGGCCCTAATCTTCTCCAGATCAGCGGAGACTCCATCTCTAGACACAATGAACCCGAGAAAGGTGATCTGATTAGTCATGAAGGCACACTTCTTCGGGTTGGCGAATAAGCTCTCTCGCCTCAAAACAACACAGACCTGCCTAAGGTGGTCTAAGTGGTCCTCCCTAGTGCGGCTGTAGATAAAAATGTCGTCAAAGTAGATGACCAAGAAGACCCCTATCATAGGGTGTAAAACCTAGGTCATCAACCGCATGAAGGTACTAGGGGCGTTGGAAAGCCTGAAGGGCATAACCAACCATTCATAAAGACCATCCTTGGTCTTGAATGCCGTCTTCCATTCATCCCCAGGCCTGATCCGCACTTGGTGATAGCCACTATGAAGATCTATCGTAGAAAAGATAGCGGCTCCCAACATCATATTTAATAAGTCATCCAATCAGGGAATGGGAAAGTGATACTTTACCATGATCTTGTTGATCGCACGACTATCGACGCACATCCTCCATGTGCCATCCTTCTTCGGGGCCAATAATGCGAGAATAGCGCAAGGGCTCTTGCTGTCTCTAAGAGATCCCCGACTCATCAACTCCTCAACCTGCTTTTAAAGTTCGGCATGGTCCATGGGACTCATCCTGTAGTGGGGAAGGTTGGGCAAGGATGAGCCCGGGACAAGGTCGATCTCATGTTGGATGTCCCTCATAGGCGGAAGGCCTTCGGGGAGGTCTTCCGAGAAGACATCGGAAAAATCCTGGAGGATCGCAGCTACCTCTGGGGGGTGCTCATCATCAGACCCAGGAGGGACATCCTCCACTCCTCGGACAACAACGGCAAGGATAGGGCTACCCCCGTTCACCTCTTGCTCCATCTCTCGCGGGCTAATCATCATTAACCTCCGGGTTGGGAGGCCTCCTGTGCTAGGAGCAGTCGAAGAGCTAGTAGCCCGCATCGAGGATGAGGTGGAAGAACCAACTGTCCCTTGACTAGGAGGGGTGGAAATGCTGGGACCGGCTGGTCCTCGGACAGAAGGATCCTTCGGCTGAGTGGGATGGAGGGTGATCCTATGACCACCGTGGTCGAATGTGCAGTTGTTCGACCGACCTTGTAGGGTGGCATCCCGATCGAAAAGCCAAGGCCTACCTAGAATAATGCTTCCCACCTCCATAGGCAACACATCACACCAGATCTCATTATGGTAAGCCTGGAACTGTAGTGGCACCAGACATCACAGCCTGACCGGGATGGAAGTGGAATCCACCCAAGATACCCTGTAAGGGGCGGGGTGATCTACAGGCATCAAACCCAGACGCCTAACCGTGCCCATAGAGATAGCGTTAATGCAACTCCCGCTATCAATGATCACCTTGCAGGCCTTTCCTCCCAGCCTAAAAAATGTATGGAAGATGGTAGTACGACGCCAGTCGTCACTCACCTGGGGCTGGGTAAGGATGCACCTGACTACTACCAGCTGTACATCACCCTGATGTTGGGTACCCGAGACATCAACTAGCCCTCCCTCCATAAGTTCATCAAAGAACTCCTCCGCTAAATCCTGATCAGCCTTGTAACTGATCGGCACTAGCTCATGTGTGGGGTTGCTGGCAGAGGGATCAGAGATGACAAGCGACTCCCGAGTGGGACACTTGGCCGAATAGTGGCCAACCCCACCACACCTATAGCAAGTTCCCTGTGTCCCAAAGCCCTGGGATGTTCCACCAACCATCGGCCCCTTACCCTTGTCCAAAGGACGGACTGGGGGTGTAGGAAGTAGGGGTGGTCGAGTCACTATGGCGGGTTGGGTAGGTCTAGGGGTAGGGACGTGTGCCTGCTGGCGTAGGGGAGGATCTCTCGGAGGGAGGGGGCGCCTAGGAGCAGCAAGGACCTGGCGAGGAGGTTCCTGGGGGCGGGACGTAGGCCACCGAGTGTAGGAACCAGGCGTGGTCCTAGGGTCAGACAGACGTGGATATGGGACCCCCTGGCGTAGAGTAGGAGCAAACTCTACCTCAAATTACTCCACCTCGAGAGCAACCTGGTATGCATCCTCCAATTTGTCCACCTTGCTGTGGAAAAGCTCATACTGTAGGTGTGGCCGCAGACCACGCCGAAATCGGGAGACAGTAAGGGAGCTCTCCTCCGTGGCGTCACATCATAAAAAGTATTCATCAAACTTGGTGATGTAATCGGAGACGGACCGATCTCCTTGGGTGAGACTCTGCCATCTGTCTATGAGACGCTGGCAGTAGGAGGTAGGGAGGTACTTCTTCCTAAGTTTCGACCTCATCTCATCCCACGTCTCTACCTGGGGCTCCTGACGGTGAAACAACAGGTTCTCCATGTTTCTCTAATAAGTTTGTGCCTTCCCTAGCAGTTTCATTTTGGCAAACTAGACTTTTCGGTGGTCCATCATCTCAAACCACTCGAAATATCGGTCCATGCTGGCCTCCCAATCAAGATAGACCTTTGAGTCCAAGGACCCGTCAAAAGTGGGAGGGTCTGCTCGCACCGTCCTAAGGACCCGCTCGTTCTCATCATCCCATTGTGGTTGGTGACCATGGCGACGTCGGCCATCTCCCCCATACTCATTTTCGGACCTGTAGTCCTCAACATCGGGGGCACGTGGCTGTCGCTCCTCAGCCCTAAGTGGGGCGGGCTGGATAACAGGCGCCGGAGGGGGCACCTGTTGGGCCGGGACAGCTTCGAGGAGCTCCTGGTGGGGGACTCTCTCCACATTTTCCATCCTTCCGACCAGACCTTGGATAGATCGGTCGGAGACCTCGACACGGTCCTCCATGATTTTGAGACGTCCCTCTATGGGCTCGGTATGCTCCATACTAATTTGCTCGAACCAATCCATGCACTCCATGAGTAGAGCGACCACGTCATCCAGAGTTCGGCCTCCCGGCTTGGCACCTCGGGGGTCACCCATAGTGTCAGGGCGATGGTACTGGGCACCTCCACGTGTTGGCATGCAATGGGTGAGGACCTAGAGGGAGCTAAGGTGGGGGGGGGGGGCTCACTATGACCTATATGGACGGACTAATGCAAAAGACGGATGACCTACACTCCAAAATCCGGTACGAACCGGAGGTTTGATCCGAAGATCGCGCTCACGCAAGTGTGTCCCTTTCCCAATAGGCGTAGCCTACCGTTCCGGGAACACCTTTGGATATACCAGATGGAATGGAGCACCTGGGACCGACTACCCTAGACACAAAAAGGCTCTGATACCAATTTGATGTGGGATGACTACGGGACTTGACTCGAATTGGTTGTGACCTTGGACTATAACAGATGACTCGACTAATAAGACGACGCGACCAGCAACAACAGTATGGCACGGCACCGAACGAGCTCCAGAAGAGGCAATCATGCCCCAAACAAGTAGTGCTAAACCCACGGTCGTCCCTGGCGAGGGAAATGTGACGATCTGCACGGTTGGGAAATCGGCTTTGAGACTCGGGTGGTCGGCTCACCCTCGTGCTCGGAACGAGTCACGGGTCGGGTTCTGCTCTCACAACTCGTAGTGGTGATTAATATTTAACTAGCTACTACAATATCCTACTCACATACAGCGGCATCTAGAACTCATATTAAGCAAGCAAGTGCGACAAAGAGGGTGGCGAATGTACCTCCATGCTCGGGACGTGGGGAAGACTTCCCGGCCGAGATCCAGAACCACCGGTACAGCAAATAATTATTAATTACAGAATTAATTCCATAGCCCACTCCACACAGGGAGGTAATAGGTGACACGTGGGGTTCGGGAGCACTAATCTTGGGTTGGCGGGCAGCAGTCGGTGGCGCTCGGGCGGATGCGGTCGGCCGGTTTAGCTCGGTTCACTCGGGCCCGCAGGACAGCACGTGGGGCCCCCTGCTAGTACGGCGACGTCCGGGGTGGCTCCTAGCTCTAGCGACTGGCGGGGGCATTCCTGGAGTGTCCCGAGTCAATCCCCGATAGCGGCGGTCACCAGAGTGACGGCGGTCCAGAGTGGAGGCTGTCCCACAACTCAACTTCTGGCCAGATCTACGCGCTCTGACGAGATTGGCTGGTACGCCCAACTTTGACGTCAGATCGGGACACAAAGGGTACCGTTGGAAATAGGACTCAAAATCCTAAAACATACTGGAATTGCAGACTTGTCCAACGGCTGGAATGAAAATGGGAGCGACTGCAAATTGACTGAGCACACTATCCAGAAACTCAGAATAGGCAGGACAGAACTTGAACTCCCTGATTAAGGGCTTTGACCGAGGATCAAATTAACGAGTTAGAACCTGGGATTTTTATGGTGGGTAGAGAGGAGGGTTATGGTGATGCACATAGTTTTCTTGTAAACTTTGAACAACATTTGAGGGGGTGGAAAAAATCGGCTACCAAGATCTATCCCTCAGATCTACACATAGGCAGACTTTGGGGAAGAAGAATAGGTGGCTAGGAAAGGGGGCAAGCGGGTTCTAATCGACTTCAAAATTAAAGTGATAATGGCCTATGATAAGGGAAACCTAACCTCAAAGTTTCGTCACAATTCAACGGTCGAATCTCTCGTACCAGACCTTTCACCGAGCTGCTGTCCTGCAACTCCGAGTTTTGGGGCAGCAGGATGATGACCGGCTTGTGGTGGCTCAACGGCGGCACGAACGGCGGCGGCAGTGACGGTGAATGATCACAGATGAAAGAGGAAGAAGAGAAGAAGAAGAAATTTAAGGGAGATTGAGGATTTAGATCAGATCTGAAGAGGATTGGAGGTGGGAGAGGGAAGAACACCAAGAACACACAAGAGAGAGAGGGGGTGTGCCCAAATGGGATTTTCACTTTAATTCTTCATTAATTTGTTCCAAATACAACAAGAGAATATATATAATCAAACCCTAGACCTAGCCAAATGACTTAGAATACCCTTGGTCAAGGGGGTATAATGGGGAAGGAAGATTGAACAAAGCTTAAATAAATCCCCATGTGGAGACAAAGAGGGGGGCACCCCTTTCATAAGTCAACATAAGGGGCTTCCATTAATTAATCCCCTTGGACCATATTTTCCGCCCCTTAGATCAAAATAAATAAAAATACAAATACATGGTCATTTATTCTACCATTGACCCAATATAAAAACCCAAGATAATACAAGCCAAATACAATCCAAATATATGCTAAATACACACCAAATATGGCCAAATACGTATAAAATACAAATACATATAAAAATACGTACTGACGTATCAGTGCTCCGGTGGCGACTCCAGACTGTCTCCCAGCCATAGAGAGGTCGGTGTCGACCGAGTCGTTCTACGGGTCCGGTACCGATGGCTCGCTGAGTCGAGCCGTACTCGTGCTCTGGTGTCCTCACCAGTCGAGGAACTACCCAATGGGGGCGAAAATACTTTGGGTGGCTGCTCACACGATGAAGACACTCCCCAGGGGTAGGGAGAAGGGTTAAGGGCACGACTCACAGTGCCGAAGGTCGAATCAGGGAGCAACCCGAGCAGTTTGATATGGGTTCGGCATGTGCCAAAAATCACTCGGAATCACAAACCGAGGCCCAGAGGCCTCGAAATGGACACCCCGGAGGCGCTGCATCAAAGTGAAGGCAGTACAAAAGGCCAAGCTTTTGTCTGAGCTGCTTCGGAGCTAGGGTAAAACCCCCCTTTTTTCTTCTAAACCGGCGTGTTCCCCTTCTACTAAATCGGCACACCCCCTGGTGTGAGCGACGTCACGCGGTTCGGGGAAGCGGAGAGGACGCGGAGCGCGCGGGCTCCTTTTTTTGCTTGCTACAACACAGAAATAAGAGAAAAGAGAAGGGGCCACCACGGGAGATTGCTCCAGCGGGACGAGCATGACAAATGTGATATAGCAAGATATGGGGGTTAAACGGCCATAGCGGGAAGTGACTCGCCGCGACCTCGGGGGACGGGAATGGTGCAGAAATTAAATAGCAGGAATTGAAACGGCCATTGGGGAAGTGACTCGCCGCGGCCTCGAGAATATGAGCAGATAAGAAGATAGCAGAATATAAAGAGAATATAAAGAGCGGGAATTTAAACAGCCATTGGAGAAGTGACTCGCCGCGGCCTCGAGAATATGAATAGATAAGAATATGACAGGATATAAAGAGAATTTAAACGGCCATTGGGGAAGTGACTCGCCGCGGCCTCCAGAACATGAATAAATAAGAATATAACATATAAGAACGGGAATTTAAATGGCCATTGGGGAAGTGACTCGCCGCGGCCTCGAGCATATGAGCAGAATATAACAGAATATAAAGAGAATATAAGAACGGAAATTTAAACAGCCATTGGGGAAGTGACTCACCGCGGCCTCGAGAACAAGATGTGATCGCCAGGGGCCGAAAGACCCCAAAATAAAGAAAGTGATCGCGCCTACCTCAAGAGCGGGAGATGGCGGGTTGCTTCTTCCTCCCCTTTCGGCCGGCCGACGGAGAGGGCTTTCCTTGGTTACCCTTGCAAAACAGTAGATAATAAACGAACGGAATTAGAAAATGGCAGTGTAGTAACAATTCCTTGCAATAAAAGTAACGAGATCGTGACCCGACACACACCTGGTTGGTGTGGTTTTAAACCCTTCTCGACTCGAGTAGGAGGAAAATGTGATGTTGAATGCAAGAAGTATGCAAGAGACGGCGCCCTTATATAGGGAGATAGAGGATGTAGTATGATGAATGTAAAGAACTATGGAAAAAAGGGGAAGAAAGAGCTTATTGGAGGAGCCGAGGGTGAGATCCGGCAGAGCTCCGGCAGCGTAGGGATGGCGTGGAAGCGCGGTGGATGGAGACGACCTTCCTCTCGCGAGCGTGGGCACCCGAGAAGCCGGCAGAACCTCCACCTACAAAAGACCCCACGGGTTAGAAAATGACTCCGGTAGCCTCTGGGCTCCGGCAGCCTATCGGATCTCTTCGAAGCTCCCCCAAAACTGAGGGGGTGGGCCTCTATTTATAGGGCTCCGGAGGGTGGAGGCGTCCAGGACCCTGGACACCTCCATCAAGGCCGAACTAATATTTTGTTGTATTTTTATTAATTTTTTTGGAATATTTTTGTGGAGGCGTCCAGGGCCCCCGACGCCTCCAACAGGTCCACCAAACATCGACGACGGTCGCACGCGGTTTGGCACAACGCGTGGTTTTGTGAGCGGCGCCTCGTGATTCAGAAATGGGCGCGTCCAGCTGGCTGGACGTCTCCATAATTTGGATTTTTTCACACACGACAAACCGTCGTTCGGTGGCCGGCGCCCGTGAGGGAGTTGATGGAGGCATCCAGGGTCTTGGACGCCTCCAAAAATATATTATTTTTATTTTTGTTTTGTCTTTTATGCCAAGGTTGGCATTTTAATTTTTTTATACTTATTTTTATGGAGGCATCAAGGGGCCTGGACGCCTCCATTAATTTATTATTTTTTTATTTGGTTTTGTCTTTTATGCCAACTGGCATTTTATGTTTTTTATATTTGTTTTTATGGAGGCGTCCACGGGGCTGGACGCCTCCATTAATTTATTATTTTTTATTTGTGTTTTGGGGCTGAAAAATAAAGTAAAAGAATGGGGGCGTCCAGGGGCCTGGACGCCCCCATTAAGGCCCACCCGGGTCCTCGGTTTAGGCGTTGGCGGTTGCCCGGCAGGCAGCCTTCCTGATTCCGGAACCTCCTGATGCGTCTGACTGGTGTTGATGCCGTCCGAATGCCGTGACGAGACGATTCCGGATGCCGAAAAGGGCGGAAGAAGACTCAAGGAAAGGAAGCACTCAAGTGATTCAAAACGTGTAAGCCGTCGCGGGGCGTTGTATAGGGATATGAGACTTTCTCAGGAGACGTCAGGAATAGCGTGTCTACAGCTGCCCCGCCTTGGCGTCTGCTTTGCAAGGGAGCGACACGTAGTGGAATGGTATCGAAGTTGAGTGAAAGGAAGTGGGAGCGGACTGATAAGTTGATGCCAAGGTGTGATGAGACACGCTTTTGACGTTACTGTTTGGAATCTTTCCTGGAGTTTCAATGAGGTAACCTTTGAAGAAGGTCTTTCAAATCTTGACGATTGCTTGGACGGAGATCAAATAAGGGAGGGTGAGATGTGCGCTCAGGCACGAAAAAGAGACCAACTTCTCGGTGTGAAAGTACCTGGGTCATAAACCGGAGGTTTCACCTTTGGGGAGCGATTACCAGCCAATGTGGAAGTGCTGCAGCCAAGGTGGGTCAAACAAGGTAAGAAGTAAAGGAATATCTGTCCAAACAAGGGTCTCCTTTGGAAGAGCAGCATAGGGCTGTTTCAAGGAAACTCAGTATTTCATTTGGAGTGGAATGTCTCACATTGGTAAGAATTGAAACCCAACAGCTTTCACAATCGAATCACTTGAATGATCTTCCGCAATAAATCAAAGTCCTATATGAATGCATGCTGGGCTTAAAGAAAAATTTAAAACAAACTAAAATAGAAGATAGCCAAGGATAATATTGCCAACTTGTTAAGAACGGGTCAGGATACCAATCCGGTGAGCTGATACTGGGCTGGGGCCCGTTTATCCGCGCACCAACTCACTGAATGGAACCGTCATCCCCATGCTACCACAAGTTAACGGCCTATCCGTACAACCCAAATTCTTCCGGGATCATCACTATTTTTGTTGAAGGGGAACTCAAATCCCAGATTTGTTCCGGTCGCAAGGTCCTTGACATGTTCTAGTAGCGTAGGTATCGTATACTATGATGCATGACATGGTGGGACCAACCATTGAAAGGTGGGACAGGAGACAGGACAAAGGCGTCCGTTAGTAAAAGCTGCACAGACTAGCAAAGGTTAGCAACATCAGAAAGTAGCAGAATCACAGCAGAATCGCACCATAGTACAAAGAGATCCAGATAAAATCTTGACAATGACCACTGATGTGACATGTTCCGTCCTGTAGCGATCTTCCCTTCCTATAAGAACTCCCCTTAGGCTAGTTCATTCAAATGCACCAAGGTGGGTTTTGGAAGCTCAGGAGAGGAAGGAGAGGAGAATCTAGAGATTTCATGATGGAAGGAGAGTCTTCCCGCGTTATGAAGAGGAGCAGGCCTAGCAGCGAGATCAGGCGACTCTCCGACCTCGAGGGTCATTTGAGTGGGATGATCATGTCGCATATGGTAAGCTGATTCGTTTCAAATTTCTCCACGTGAACCTTCTTCTTACTACCTTCCTTTCTTCTTCTTTCTTTTCTCTTCCAGCCATATCCACTCTTCCCAGGCCCGAGGAAGTTTTCCAAACTGCCATGGCTTTCAAAGCTAACTTCCAACATCTCCATCGGCATGAGGGCCATACTCTCGAAGTGGCATCTGCAGGGGCTCCTTATTCATGCCAAACACTATGAGAAGATTCGTATGGACTGGGCGGCTATGGACGCACTAGTGGAGATCTGGCATCCCCAGACCCATACTTTTATCTTCCCGACCTTCGAGATGACCATCCTCCTCGAGGAGGTGGAACTTCTGCTCGGATTGAAGAAATTCAAGAGTGACGGGAAGGTGAAGGCTATGCGGATGCTGACACGGGTGACTTCCGAAAGCGTTCTTGGAAGCTTCATGCCGCCCGACGCAGCCAGAAAGGTCCGTACTCAAAAGGTGATCGATCTCCAAAAGCTTGCGGAGTGGGTCATGGACGCCCTGAGAGGGTCACCAGACGATGACTATTTGGAGGGAATCATGAAGGGGTTCACCATTTGTCTGGCGGGTGCTCTTTTGTTTCCTTATACCGACAACATGGTGGAGGAAGACCAACTGAGTGCTATCTGCGGGATCTGGCGTGGAAAAAGGGTGGGACCCGCTGTCCTCGCCTACCTGTATAGTGGCCTTACTGCCTCGAGCATGGTTAAGCCTCCTTTTGGTTGCGCACTTGTCCTGAATTGCTGGCTTGATTTGCACTTCAAATTCGACCACCGCGAGGGAATGCCAACTGCTTCGAAGCTCTTCCAACAAAGCCCCCTTCATCACATAGCCGACGTGTTAGGCTTCAGTGGTACTGTAGTGAACCGCGTTCCGTGGCTGAAGAAACGCGAAGACTGGCAGTCTCACTTCCGCACCGTGACACAAGGCTTCTTTACTTGCGCACCGGCATGTTTGCTTTCGCTAGATCTTCTCATGAGGCCTTCTCCCGAAGTTGATCTTCAACTGATCAGTGCGACCGAGTTCGTCCTTTATAATGCGCATCGGTGCTGCCTCTAGATTGGCATCCCACGCCATTCGTTCCCGCTACCGACTGGCATTGTTCCTTTGAAGAAGAGGGAGTTGGGCATTGAAGCGGATGCGAAGGAAGCGAAAGCTGTCAAAGCTCCCTGGAAGACAAGTGTTGCGGGAAAGGCCTTAGCGCACGTGGGTGAAGAGTGTGAGCTGTGGAGGGCTTATGTAACCGAACTGGGGAGGTTAAGGCCTAAGGCACCTAAGCCCCTGATGTAGCTCATTCTGCTTTTCTGATGGAATAAAACCTGGCATGGATGTTTTGGGACCCCCGTCCTCTTAATTATTATTATTTTTTGTGGTTTTTCTTTTTCTTTGTGTTTTTTCTTTTGTTTGGATTATATACATACTCTTATCTTTTTTACTTTTATTATATATTTTTTATTTTATTTTTTTTGAAATTTTTATTATGGGGGCGTCCAGGGGGCTGGACGCCCCTAATTTTTTATTTATAATTTTTTTCAGTTTTTTTTTGGTTTGGGGGCGTCCAGGATCTTGGACGCTCCTATGTTTTATTTTTTTATTTTTTGGTTTTTGTTTTGGGGGCGTCCAGGGCGTTTTTTTTTTTTTTTGGTTTTTTTTGTTTTGGGGGCGTCCACGCGCCTGGACGCCCCAAATTTTTTTGAATTTTGAAAAAAAAATAAAAAAATAAAAAAAGTGGGGGCGTCCAGGCGCCTGGACGCCCCAAATAGGGTGGATTCTATATATATGGGGGGGGCCTCCCCCCCTTTGCTCAATTACTGTTCATTCAAACCACCCAGTCAATCCAGACGACCCATTCTTCGTCCCAATGGAGCGAGGAGGATCGAGCCAGGGTCCAGAGAAGCGGAAACGACGGGCTCGTCGTCCGAGGAGGCTGAGGCATGATGCCGAGGGGGCTGCTGCGGCGGAGGAGATTGCCGCGGGTGAGGAGGCTCTTCCTTTGGCCTTGCAGGCTGCAGTAGATGCTGGCGACGCGGCAGAGGACGAGCACGATCCGGTAAGCCCCTTAGACCTCCATTCTATTGGTTCACTGGGTTAAAAGGGCGGACGAGAGGCTGTGTGGCGAACGTCGGGTGTGAGGGAAGGAGGCGTCCAGGGGCCTGGATGCCTCCACATTTTCTTTTTTGTTCTTTTTTTATTTATTTATTTTCGTAAATAATAAAAAAAGAATTAAAAAAAAGGAGGCATCCAGGGAGTGGGACGCCTCCATGATAATATATATATATTTTTTATTTATTTTTGTTTTTGTTTTTGGGTTTTTCTAAAATTAAAATAACGAAAATGTAATGGAGGCGTCCAAGGTGTTGGACGCCTCTAAAAAAAATATAAATATTTTTAAAAATAAAAATAAAATAAGATAAATAAGTAGTATATACAGTGTTATTGTTTATTACTATTCATAATGCTGATGTGTTCTTTTGTTGGTTTTGTGGTGTGCAGGGCGTGATGAAGGGCCGGATCAGCTGGTCCTTAGTGGTGGCAGCATACCGTGGGCTGCCAGACTTCCAGAGGGCGCGTGCGGACGCCATGGGCTTTGGAGCTTTCCTTAGGATCGAGCCCTTCCGGCTCGACCTTCCTCTTATCCAGGCATTGAGGGAGCGATGGCACGCGCCGAGCCGAGCGTTTCTGATGCCCTAGGGGCACATGGTGCCGTCACTGGAGGACGTGGCTCGGATCACCGGGCTACGGGTGGACGGAGAGGCGGTGAGCGGGGTCACCTACCCCGACTACCGAGAGAGTGCCCTGGACCTGCTGTGGTTAGAGACGAGTGTGACTGACAGGGACAGCAGGGTAGTTGGCCGAGTGGAGATCATGGAGGCGCTCGGATTCGTTGACCCGCACCAGCGGGTTAGTGAGACTGGAGCGGAGTTTCTGGCACGATTGGAGGGAGATGCCCGTGCAGCTTTCACCCAGGATCCAAGCGAGAGGGAGCTGGTGGATCTAGACCTCCGGAGGTTTCTTTTCTTCTTCTTGGGCCGCCTTCTGCTGGGGACGAAGGGGGATGGCATCCACTGCCATTTCCTCGGGATCTTGGCGGATCTGGACAGAGTGGGACACTACGCGTGGGGAGCGGCTCTGCTTGCCCATTTGATTGCTGATCTCTCCCAGACTTCGGAGAAGGAGACGACAGTCAGCGGCTTCGCACCTTTTCTCCAGGTACATAATTTATTTATGCATTTTCACAGTTAAATATGCAATTATTGTACTAATGATGTATGATGAATGCATGTGTGGAGCTATTACTATTTCCCAATGGGGAGGGCTAGGCATGGGAACAGGAGGGCCGTGCCTCTGGCGCGGCAGTGGAGGCCGGTCGTGGTTGCAGCACCCCACGGGTACCAGTTGGCGTCACTTCGTCGGGAGCTGAACGAGTATCCCGAGGTCATGGTATGATGCGTATGGTTTTTTGTGTTTTCTTATGTGACTGAGTGGCAACTAATATGATGTATGTATGGTGATGCAGGTGGTGTGGAGACCCTACCTGGGCATGGGCGACGCTGGCCAGCCTTGGGTTGTAGCGGGTCTTCCTCGTTTCAGGCGGGACGTGTGGGTCCATTGCCTGAACGAGATCGAGCCGCTTCGGCTGAGGCTGGTTATGAGGACGTTGGGGCTAGACCAGGAGTGGGTTGATGTAGAAGAGCCGGCCCGCATCGGGCGGAAGACCAAGGGGAAGGCGAAGGTTGTGGACTGGCGTATGCGCTTCCCAGCACAGTACCAGGACTGGCAGCAGGGCGGGGTCCCAGTGGTGTCCCATGTACAGGACAGTACTGATTACCTAAGACGGTACCGGGCTACGTATGGGGACCGCCTCTTCCTTGGTGGTATGGCAGGGGTAAGTGAAATGAGAATGCTTCACTCTTTTATATGTATATTGATGAGGGCATCTCACGACACTCCCTCTAGCTTTGGTCGTCTACACACTCTTGATATGGATTGATCATGGTCTCCACTTGTTATCTTCATTTTCCCAGGTTCATTTTATGTATTTTCCTTTTATTGAGTCCTATCTTATGTATTTTCCTTTATTGAGTCATGTGGTTCTAGTCCATTTCCCTTATTTTGCTTAATTGGGCCTTATTTCCTTAGTTATGGGCCCATAGGATTGAGTCTAGGTTATGCTCGGTCTTTTGTCCTATTGTCAGGGACATTTTGGTCATGTAAAGAGTGGTTGCCTATATATAGGCCCCATCTCTCCACTTGTACTCACTTTTTAGATATTGAAAAAACCACTTCCTTTTACCTCTTAAATCTCTCTCTCTTACTCTCTTTCCCTCACTCTCTCTCTCACTCTCTCTCTCTCCCAAGGGGAGTTCGCCCCCACCCTCTCTCCTCCTCCCCCCCCCCCTCACTTACTCCAACCCCCAACCACCTCCACTACCTCACCCACCTCCATTAAGACCCTCCACTTCCCCAAGCCCCTCATTTACTCCCCTCTCCTTGTCCCAAAGAAACTCCTCCACCTCCCAACTCAATCCCCCACTTCCCCACACAAACCCCACCCCTCCCAAGGCCAAATTCGAATTTCAACCTGCCCCCCCCTGCCCTTGGTCGCCCTAGACCTCTCCCCTTGGCCAAGTTCGCCCCCACCTTCCCTATCACTCACCCTCCCCTTGTGCCCACTCCCCTCCCCACCACCATCCCTAGCAGACCACCCCCATCTCCAGCCCCACTTCGCCCTCCCCACCTCCATCTCCCTAGCCTCCACAGCCCCTCAATCACCTCTCATCTCCCTCCCATAGCCATTAGAACTACCTTACACCTCTTCCTCTCTTGACCATTCCCTTTCCCACCTCTTCTTCGTCTCCTCATTCTCACCCTGTTTCAGGAAGCAGAATTACAACAACTTGCAGAGGAGGCCACGACCATCCCTCAATGACTCAGGAGGCGAGGTCTACATTTATGGATTCTTCTGCAAGTTAGCTTTCAAGGCGAGGTGGTTTCGTCGGCATCCGAGCTCGGTGCTATCCGCAGCAACCATTCTCCCCCGACTGCACAGAACTTCTCAGACCAGAAGCCAGAGCGGCAGAGAAGACTCTCCCACGACGAACCTTGAAGGAACCAGCCTTCAGGGTCTTCTACAAAGTTCTTCCTCCCCCTGTCAGCGTCCAGGAACAGAAGGTGGAATCCCGTTCGGCATCCAACAACCAGAGATACCAATTTTCTACCACAACCACACTGGTCTGCCTCCTCACAGTCTGTCCCGACCACCGTCCACTTCTCTGGACATCCAGCTCATCTCAGACATCATAAGACTTCCCCGTTTGTTTTGCTGCAAAGTATACTCGTATACGATTCCAACGAGTCCAGCGGTGCCAGATTTGGAGCTCAGGAGCGACCGTGGCCGCTTCTGCAACCTGTTGTTTCAGACTGAGCTCGGCCAGAGACCAGAGCTGCATCCATCTTCCAGTCGCCGGAGCAGTCAGCCCCCAGATCAGAACGTCATCCAAAAATTCAAGCCGCACCCCTCTCCGGTTAGCAATCTTTTGGCGCAAGTCTCATCAGATTCTGAGCTCGGTGGATTTATTGGCTGCATCAACATCGACTCCCTATCCAGAATTACAGAAGCTAGACAGAATCGGCGAAGCTCGGAAACTCGGTTTCCTTTGCATCTCTCCCCACCCCGCTTGGCCGGCTGAAGGCCCCTCCCTGCGTGGAGGTAGTTTTGAATGTATTAAGCATAACCCCCACCCCAAGATCACCCCTCCTGCGTGAGGAGTAGTGCTGTACCGTTTGCAATTTCAGGTCAAGCTACATCGCCGCGGCGATCGGGTGCATACCCTCGCCTCCCGGCGCGCCCTCGTCTCCGATCGGGATCGGTGTCTTCACACCGATCAGGTGAGCTTCTGATACTATCCTTAGTAGCCTTATTCCTGCTAGTTTAGTATTGCTTTGATTGCTCGTCGGCGGTGAGAAGAGGGCTCGAACTTGCATGCTAGTTTGTTAGTGTCCACCGCGGACCGTGAGTGAGTGCCACCAAGCCCCCGCCTTGCGGGCCAGCCGCCCACAAAGTTGGGTATCCTAGACTCATTTGGGGTCATCCCTAGCATTGTAAGTCCATTA
This sequence comes from Amorphophallus konjac, assembly GCA_022559845.1. Taxonomy (NCBI): domain Eukaryota; kingdom Viridiplantae; phylum Streptophyta; class Magnoliopsida; order Alismatales; family Araceae; genus Amorphophallus; species Amorphophallus konjac. The sequence goes on along the minus strand of JAHNEJ010000881.1, from coordinate 84,375 downwards.
GAACAATTGGGTCCCGTCCCGGACCTTCATCATTATCTCCCGGACCCACCGAGTGAACGTGTGAATCGGGTGAGCAAAAATCGTCATCGTGAGAATCATTGAGCGCTTGTATGCTTGCGGGTCTAAGTCCTAGGGTCATCTCATCATATTTATTGGTCTTTGGGCTGTGCCACATCAAGTGGTATCAGAGCGGTCATAGGCTTGTCCTTACAAGTCTAGTCTTGGGTCACACTAAGTCTTTCTTAGGTGCATTCGCATACCCTTGCATAGCCCACCCAACCTTGCATGACCACCCGTAGTTGAACTCATTATCAAGGCAATCCATCTTCTTCCAATAACACCATGAATCCCAATCCCCAAGGAAATCCCCCTCACAATGAGCATGAGCTTCCCGACCAAATGAGGTTTCTTGTGGACTACATGACCGAAATTATGGGAAGGCTTGACGGTATTACGGCCCGGCTTGAACAACTTGAGGAAAATAGACCTATTCCAAGGGAAGGAGATAGGAGAGATCCCCCTCCACATGTGGAGCCAGCCATAGGAGGACTCAACCTTGACCCCCCTCCCGAACCGGAAAGGGACCCACCCCCTAGAAGGAATGAGAGGCCTCCCCGGGACAACCCGGATGACCAACTAATGAGACTTGTGAAAGTCGATGCTCCCACTTTTGATGGATCTCATCATCCGAGCATCTACTTAGATTGGGAGGCAGCCATGGATCAATATTTTGATTGGTACCCAATGACTGAGGATAGGAAAGTCTGACTTGCAAAGATGCAATTAACCAAACTTGCCAAGACTCATTGGATGAATGTTGAAGCCTTAAGGATAGTTAGGAGGGAAGTTCCAATCACCACATGGGGGGCCATGAAAGACCAACTCAAACTCAAATATGTCCCACCCTCCTACCATCAAAACCTCCTAGATGAATGGCAAGCCTTGACTCAAGAAGGAAAGACCGTTATGGAATACATTGAAAAGTTTGACTACTACCTCCTCAAATGTGGAGTCCAAGAGGACCCCTCCGTCACACTCTCCCGCTTTAGGAATGGGCTTCAATTCCATATCAAAAAGGAACTATTCATGCGTCAAGTAACAACTTTAGAGCAAGCCTACCAAGTAGCTCGGGATGCCGAGAAATTCTCTCGGTACACGCGAATGGTTCCCCCTCGGGGAATGGACCCTAGAGCCATGGCACCTCGGGCCAACCCCCCACCACCCCAAAGAGGTCTCCTTCCTACACCCATGGGAACTCCTCCCACACGGGTCACCCCTCCTAATGCCAATCCACCATTCCGCCCCGCAAGTGGGCCCCTAAACACAACTCCCAATAGGCCCAATTCGACACCCACTCTCCCTCACACTAAGGTGACCCCAAACCATCAAAGTGGGCAGCAATGCTTTAGGTGTTATGGGTATGGACACTTTGCCAATCAATGCCCCACCAAGGGAGCATCAAACTTACTCATAGAGGAGACCAACCCCCAACCCCAAGCTGAATTTGAAGGAGAGATTGAGGTATATGAACCCTCTCTTGAATGGGAGGAGGAGTATGAGAACCACTACATAGAGAGCAACCAAGAACAACCTCCTCCACCCACCGAATCCCACCTCGGGGTGGTTAGATGCACCCTCACTCAAAACCAAGAGCATGATTGGAGAAGAAACACCATATTCCACACCTACATAAGAATAGGGAGCCATATTAGGAAGGTCATATTGGACAATGGAAGTAGTGTGAATGTGGTGTCACCCGACACCGTTAAACTTTTGGGCCTTACCACCTCCCCACATCCCCACCCATATAGGGTAGCATGGATTAATACCACCTCCATGCCCGTTGCCTTGTCCCAATTACATTCCAATCCTATCAAGGCCAAGTGTGGTGTGATATCCTTCCAATGGAAGTTGGGAGTATCCTTTTAGGACGGCCTTGGATCTACGATGTAGATGCCACCTTCTTAGGAAGAACCAACGCTTGCATCTTCATTCATGAGGGGAAGAAGATCCAACTCAACCCATCTCCACCCCGCACTCTACCTAAGAAGGCCTCTCCCTCCCTTGAGGGACCCACTACCTTTCCCCCCATCCCAACACCAACAAACCCCACCCCATCAAGTCCTAGTCCTAGTAACATCAAAGAGCCTCCTAGGAGCCTACACCTTGTCACTAGGAAAGAGTTTGAGGAAGAAGTCAACCAAGGGGATCAAGTATGTGCCATTGTCATTTGTCTAGGGGAATCCACCCCAACCGATCCACACCCCCTAGAAATTCATCAACTCCTTAAGGACTTCCATGATGTATTTCCCGAGGAGCTTCCGGACAAACTACCACCTATGAGAGATGTGCAACATGCCATCGACCTCGTGCCCGGGGCTACCTTGCCCAACCTCCCACACTACCGACTCAACCCCACCGAGCATGCCGAGCTTCGGAGGCAAATTGAAGAACTCATCAAGAAGGGCTTCCTCCGAATTAGCAAAAGCCCTTGTGCCGTCCCGGCTCTTCTTACACCCAAAAAGGATGGGACTTGGCGCATGTGTGTAGATAGCCGAGCCGTCAACAAGATAACGGTCAAATATAGGTTCCCCATCCCTCGGCTTGATGACATGCTAGACATGCTAGCGGGAGCCACCATCTTCTCCAAAATTGATCTCAAAAGTGGCTACCACCAAGTCCGCATTAGGCCCGGGGACGAGTGGAAAACCGCCTTTAAAACTAAGGACGGTCTCTATGAATGGCTTGTTATGCCTTTCGGCCTTTCTAATGCACCAAGTACCTTCATGCGTCTCATGACCGAGGTCCTCCGGCCCTTCATTGGCATCTTTCTAGTTGTCTACTTTGATGACATCCTCATATATAGCCAATCCAAGGAAGCCCACCTCGATCACCTCAAACAAGTGTGCACCATCCTTAGGAAAGAGAGTCTCTTTGCCAATCCCGGGAAGTGTCATTTCTTGACCAATCAACTAGCCTTCCTAGGATTTATTGTCTCATCCCAAGGAGTATCCATGGACCCCGAAAAGGTCCAAGCTATTCTTGAGTGGCCCGAGCCCAAAACCATTCATGACGCCCGAAGCTTCCATGGGCTAGCCACCTTCTATAGGAGATTCATCCGGGGGTTTAGCACTATCACCACTCCTATCACGGATTGCCTCAAGAAAGGCACATTTGTTTGGACTAGGGCAGCCTCCAAAGCCTCCTAGAGCTTAAAGAGAAAATGACCCAAGCCCCGGTCCTTTGCCTACCCGACTTTTCAAAGGTCTTTGAGGTCACATGTGATGCTTCCGGGGTAGGGATTGGAGGTATCCTTAGCCAAGAGGGTCACCCGGTAGCCTACTTTAGTGAAAAACTTTGTGAGGCTAGGACGAGATACTCCACATATGACAAAGAGCTTTATGCCGTGGTTCAATCCTCCGGCATTGGAGGCACTATCTCCTACCCAAAGAATTTGTGATCTTCTCGGACCATGAGGCTTTGAAATATCTCAACACTCAACAAAAGCTCAATGCCCGCCATGCCCGATGGGTAGAATACATTCAAGCCTACACCTTTGTCCTCAAGTATAAGATGGGTAGTGAGAACCGCGCCGCCGATGCACTAAGTAGGCGGGTAGCCTTACTCTCCACCGTCCAAGTGGAGGTAACCGGATTTGAGAGAATCAAAGGGGAATACCCACATTGCCCCGACTTTGGGACTCACTACAACACCCTTTCCACCCAGCCACTCAAGGAGTATAAGGGGTTCATACTGCAAGATGGATATCTATTCAAAGGGGATAGGCTTTGCATACCTAGGACTTCACTTAGGGACTTCCTAGTTTGGGAGTTACATAGTGGTGGCCTAGCTGGTCACTTTGGGGTCCACAAAACCATAGAGTTGGTTGAGAGGCAATTCCACTGGCCCAGTCTCAAGAAGGATGCGGCCCACATTGTGGGACAATGCCGCATATGTGCATCAGCCAAGCAAGTAAGATAAAACACCGGGCTTTACACACCACTACCCATACCCGACCAACCATGGGAGGATTTGAGCATGGATTTCATTCTTGGCCTACCAAAGACCTTGCGCAAACATGATTCCATCTTTGTAGTGGTTGACAGGTTCTCAAAGATGGCCCACTTTATCCCCTGCTCCAAGACCTCTGATGCCTCTAGGATCGCCCGGTTATTCTTTGATGAGGTAGTCCGACTCCATGGGTTACCTAAGACTATTGTGTCCGATAGAGATGTGAAGTTCACTAGTTATTTTTGGAAGACTCTATGGCACTTGATGGGGACCCTCCTCAAATTCTCCACTGCCTATCATCCTCAAACCGATGGCCAAACTGAGGTCGTCAACGAAAGCCTTGGGAACTTGCTCCGATGCCTTGTAGGGGATCACCCTGGGAATTGGGATATCCTCTTATCTCAAGCCGAGTTTGCCTACAATGATTCTGTCAATAGGTCCATAGGCAAGAGTCCATTTGAGGTAGTACATGGTTTTAGGCCTAGAAAGCCCTCGGATCTCATTCCCCTTCCCCCACATGCTAGAGTGTCAGTCTCAGCTGAGTCCTTTGCACAGCATATCAAAGAGTTGCATGATGACATCCACAAGCATATAGGTAAAAGCAATGAGGCTTACAAAAGACGGGCCGATGCTCACCGGCGCCACTGTGAATTCCAAGTGGGGGACCCGGTGATGGTGAGGACGGAGCGGCTCCTTCCCGGGCCTGCCTCCAAGTTGAGGGCACGAGGGTCGGGACCCTTTCGAGTTCTACGATGACTTGGCAGCAATTCTTATGAGCTTGACCTACCAGAGAGCTATGGGGTACACCCTACCTTCAACGTGGCGGACCTGGTACCCTACAAAGGCCCCGCGGTGGAACCTAGTCAGGAGCTTGAGCCTTTACCCCCCCTTATGAGAGACACCCCTGGAGGGACTCCACTTTCTAGCTTGAGGGACCGACAAGAGCAGGTAGAGGCAATACAGGATGAGCATAGTATCATTACAAGGCACAAGGTGTATCAGCGCTATCTGGTTAGGTGGAAGAACCGTCCCCCGACCGAGGATGCATGGGTGAGTCGGGAGGATTTGATGCGCCTAGACCCCGACATGATGGAGCAGTACGACAGTCAGGCAGACCCATACTCGACAGGGTCGAGTTCTCCCCACCCCGGGGGATTTGATGAGGGCATCTCACGACACTCCCTCTAGCTTTGGTCGTCTACACACTCTTGATATGGATTGATCATGGTCTCCACTTGTTATCTTCATTTTCCCAGGTTCATTTTATGTATTTTCCTTTTATTGAGTCCTATCTTATGTATTTTCTTTTATTGAGTCATGTGGTTCTAGTCTATTTCCCTTATTTTGCTTAATTGGGCCTTATTTCCTTAGTTATGGGCCCATAGGATTGAGTCTAGGTTATGCTCGGTCTTTTGTCCTATTGTCAGGGACATTTTGGTCATGTAAAGAGTGGTTGCCTATATATAGGCCCCATCTCTCCACTTGTACTCACTTTTGGATATTGAAAAAAAACCACTTCCTTTTACCTCTTAAATCTCTCTCTCTTACTCTCTTTCCCTCACTCTCTCTCTCACTCTCTCTCTCTCCCAAGGGGAGTTCGCCCCCACCCTCTCTCCTCCTCCCCCCCCCCTCACTTACTCCAACCCCCAACCACCTCCACTACCTCACCCACCTCCATTAAGACCCTCCACTTCCCCAAGCCCCTCATTTACTCCCCTCTCCTTGTCCCAAAGAAACTCCTCCACCTCCCAACTCAATCCCCCACTTCCCCACACAAACCCCACCCCTCCCAAGGCCAAATTCGAATTTCAACCTGCCCCCCCTGCCCTTGGTCGCCCTAGACCTCTCCCCTAGGCCAAGTTCGCCCCCACCTTCCCTATCACTCACCCTCCCCTTGTGCCCACTCCCCTCCCCACCACCATCCCTAGCAGACCACCCCCATCTCCAGCCCCACTTCGCCCTCCCCACCTCCATCTCCCTAGCCTCCACAGCCCCTCAAACACCTCTCATCTCCCTCCCATAGCCATTAGAACTACCTTACACCTCTTCCTCTCTTGACCATTCCCTTTCCCACCTCTTCTTCGTCTCCTCATTCTCACCCTGTTTCAGAAAGTAGAATTACAACAACTTGCAGAAGAGGCCACGACCATCCCTCAACGACTCAGGAGGCGAGGCCTACATTTCGGGATTCTTCTGCAAGTTAGCTTTCAAGGCGAGGTGGTTTCGTCGGCATCCGAGCTCAGTGCTATCCGCAGCAACCATTCTCCCCCGACTGCGCAGAACTTCTCAGACCAGAAGCCAGAGCGGCAGAGAAGACTCTCCCACGACGAACCTTGAAGGAACCAGCCTTCAGGGTCTTCTACAAAGTTCTTCCTCCCCCTGTCAGCGTCCAGGAACAGAAGGTGGAATCCCGTTCGGCATCCGAAAACCAGAGATACCAATTTTCTACCACAACCATGCCGGTCTGCCTCCTCACAGTCTGTCCCGACCACCGTCCAATTCTCTGGACATCCAGCTCATCTCTGACATCAGAAGACTTCCCCGTTTGTTTTTCTGAAAAGTAGACTCGTATACGATTCCAACGAGTCTAGCGGTGCCAGATTTGGAGCTCAGGAGCGACCGTGGCCGCTTCTGCAACCTGCTGTTTCAGACTGAGCTCGGCCAGAGACCAGAGCTGCATCCATCTTCCAGTCGCTGGAGCAGTCAGCCCCCAGATCAGAACGTCAACCAAAAATTCAAGACGCACCCCTCTCCGGTTAGCAATCTTTTGGCGCAAGTCTCATCAGATTCTGAGCTTGGTGGATTTATTGGCTGCATCAACATCGACTCCCTGTCCAGAATTACAGAAGCTTGACAGAATCGGCGAAGCTCGGAAACTCAGTTTCCTTTGCATCTCTCCCCACCCCACTTGGCCGGCTGAAGGCCCCTCCCTGCGTGGAGGTAGTTTTGAATGTATTAAGCATAACCCCCACCCCAAGATCACCCCTCCTGCGTGAGGAGTAGTGCTGTACCGTTTGCAATTTCAGGTCAAGCTACATCGCCGCGGCGATCGGGTGCATACCCTCGCCTCCCGGCGCGCCCTCGTCTCCGATCGGGATCGGTGTCTTCACACCGATCAGGTGAGCTTCTGATACTATCCTTAGTAGCCTTATTCCTGCTAGTTTAGTATTGCTTTGATTGCTCGTCGGCGGTGAGAAGAGGGCTCGAACTTGCATGCTAGTTTGTTAGTGTCCACCGCGGACCTTGAGTGAGTGCCACCAAGCCCCCGCCTTGCGGGCCAGCCGCCCACAAAGTTGGGTATCCTAGACACATTTGGGGTCAGCCCTAGCATTGTAAGTCCATTAGAATAATTGGGTCCCGCCCCGGACCTTCATCATTATCTCTCGGACCCACCGGGTGAACGTGTGAATCGGGTGGGCAAAAATCGTCATCGTGAGAATCATTGAGCGCTTGTATGCTTGCGGGTCTAAGTCCTAGGGTCATCTCATCATATTTAGTGGTCTTTGGGCTGTGCCACATCATATATGCATGTAACACTAACTTATGTACAATGTAGGATGCTCGTGATAACATGATCGCCGACCTGCGGGCCCAGTTGGCGGACGCCAGGCGGCAGTTGGTGGCCATCCGACAGGAGTTGGAGATCCTGGTGAGTTTATGCGATGCATTTTTTATGACCTGGATTTTTTTGATACTTCGCCTCTAACTGTCGTTCGCTCTGTGTTTCAGCGGGCCCACCAGACAGCGGCAGCCGGGATGGCTGATGGAGCGGGTTCCAGTTCGCGGGGCCCTCCTCCGGAGGTTTCTGCCTTCCAAGAGCAGCTGGCGTATGCGGTGGCTCGGGCTGAGGAGGGCGAGCGTGACCGCGAGGCTCAAGTGAGCGTTTGCCTGACCTCGACTCTCCTTCTGGCTGCCCTCCTTCTATCACTGTTCTCTTACGGTGCATGCGTGCTTTGACAGGTGGCCGAGATCCGAGAGGCCCTGGCGCGTGCTGTTCGTGCCGAGCAGGAGCGCGACGCTCGGGTGGTGGAGCGTGATGCCCGGATTGCGGAGCGTGACGCCCGGATTGTGGAGCTAGAGGAGGAGCGTCGACGGGAGGCTGAGGAGCTCCCTCGTGACGTGCTGGATCTGCGTATCGCCCTCGAGCTGTCAAGGAGGGAGGCGATGAGGGAGAGAGAGGAGAGAGAGAGGGATAGGGAGAGCGTGGAGAGAGAGAGGGAGAGGGATAGGGAGGAGCGACAGCGGGATCAGACCGAGAGGAGGGCTCTGGAGACCCAGCTGCTGGAGCTCCGATTGACTCTTGGCACGGTGGAGGGGAGGCTTCGGGAGAGCGAGGAGCGGTACCAGAGGGCGAAGGAACGCGGGGCGCGACTTCGTTAGTCTGGTTCTTTTTCCATGGGCAGCTATCTGGTTTCTTCGGCCGAGGAGCGTCGTCGCGCCTTCGAGGCTGGAGTGCCACCGCAGGGCGAGGCGAGCACGGCTTCTCAGGGTTCGCAGAGGCCCCCTAGGGATCCCCGGCAGAGGAGGGAGGAGAGAGATGACCAGGAGGGTGATGGTGAGAGTTAGAGAGTTGCTTGTACACGTCACCCTTCTCACTGTATGATGTACTTTCGACTATTATATGAAATGAAAATGGCTTTCTTGCGTTGTGTGTACTTTTCTCTCTCCCACACTTTCTTCTTTGCACTGAGTTGTCCTTCGAGGCACGCTCCACGAGACCTTGCCCTGAACAGCGGGGAACTATGCTTTGCACGGGGGGATTCTGTTTCCTTTCTCCCCCTTTTGGGCGCGTCCAGGCGCGAGGACGCGTCTTAATCCTTGAATTCAAATTTAAAGCGTCGGGTGGCCTTTCTTCTCCCGTGCCTTACCCGCAAACGAGCCCGCCTTCCGCCGAAACTCGCTTGCCCCTTTTTCGTCTTCCTCCTCTTTTGATTGATGGAGTTCGGTGGGCCCGACCATGGTGAAGGTGGAGAGGGACGAGGAACTCCTCGCCCAAGGAGGGACACGCAAGAACATGGAACGACGTCCATGGAGGAGGAAGGGCCGCTTCGGGCCCCCGAGAGACCCGAGGGGCCCGATGTCGCGGAGGGAGGTGAACACAGTCTGGTAGGTCCTCCGATCTCTTCCTCTTTTAATTCATTTTGAGTTTTGAAGCGAGCCGCGCGAGGGGGGAAAGGGTTCGGCGAGTGTTGCACTCAAATGATGGACGCGTCCTAGACAGGGGACGCGTTCTTTGTTATGATGCGAGGCCCTTCTTTCTTGGTGCAGGACATCACGAGGACCCTGGGCCTGGCCGATGAGTGGGCGAGTGCGGACGAGCCGAGCCGCGTCAAGAGGGAGAGTCGCGGCAAGGCGAGGCTCGAGGACTGGCACGTACGTCTCCCTGGACAGCAAGGGAGTGTATTGGTGCAGGACAGCGCCGACTTCCTGCGGCGGCAGAGAGAGAGTTATGCGGGGCTTCCCCAAGCTGGGGACACGCGTGGCATCGGCGGCTCGCGCGCCCAACTATCAGAGGCTAGGCGGCAGCTGGCCGTCGCTCAGCATGAGCTGTCGCTCCTGGTAAGTTACGTGCCGCACTTTTATCTTCAGATTTTGGAGTTTCACTGACGGCCGTTGTTTATTTTGTTCCAGCGTGCCCAGCAGACAGCGACGGCGGGGATGATTGGTGGCGCATCTTCCAGTTCCTCGGCCCCTTTTCTCGAGATTGCCTCCCTCCGGGAGCAACTTGCCGGTGCGGTGGCCCACGCGACCCGGGCGGAAGAGGAGCGAGATGCCTGGGTGGCAACTGTAGCGGAGCTGCGACATCGCGGTGAGGAGAGACCTTCTCCAGACATCCTGGAGTTAAGGGTTCTTCTGCAGATGATGAGGAGAGAGGCTGAGAGAGAGAAAATCGAGAGAAGGTCCGAGTGACAGCGGGATCAGACCGAGAGGAGGGCTTTTGGAGGCCCAAGTGAGGGAGCTCCAACTGGGCCTTCAGGCCGTCGTGCAGAGGCTAGGAGGGATGGAGACGAGCTACGAGAGAGCACGAGAGTTCGGGGAGCGACTGCGCCAGTCTGGTCGCTTTGCCGCTAGTGGCTTCTTTGCCACGCCAGGGGAGGAGCAGCGAGTCACTGCTACGGAGCAGGCGCCAAGAGGCGAGGCAGGTGCTGCTGCACGAGGATCCCGGAGGCTTCTGAGGGACCCGCACCTCAGGGGAGAGGAGGGGAGCGCCCAGAGAGATGAGTGATGGTGAGGATCGGTGAGCTGGTGGACTCGCCTCCTCTCTATGATTGTAGTGTTTATGACAGCTTATGTAGAATTATGAATGGAGTGATTTGATTTTCTGCTGCTCGTTTGTTCTCTTGTGCGTTCCTTCTTCCCTACACTTCTTCTCCTTTGCACTGTTCCCATGTGATGGGTCTGTCGAGACTCAACGCCGAGCGGAGAATCGTGTCTTGTTGTGACCATTTTCCATGGGAATCTGCCGTCGAAGTCAATAATGATGGTCTTATCCCCTTTTCCCGGATGTTGTGTCAAATTTTGCGGACGTCCTCCAAAACATGATAGGGTTTCCCTAGACAACATAGGGGGCTAGTCGTCATATTCTTCGTCCAATCAATCACCATGTGCGAGCGGTGAAGTGACACACGGGACCGCATGGCAGGTGCCTTATTGCGAGGGCTATCATTAACAGGTGATGGAGGCAATCTTGGCCTGCACTCCTTCCATTTCTATAAATTCGTGTCCCTTTTATCCTCCCTGGTATATCGTGAGCTAACTCGAGGAGCATAAGTTCTCACGGGAGAGGAGGAGTTCAAAATTCCAAGAGTTGGATGGAGGGCGAATCTTCCCACTCCTCGAAGAGAAGCAGATCCAGTGGTAGTAGTTCCCGGAGGCTTTCAGACCTCGAAGGGCACTTCAGCGAAAGGCCCCAATCACAACTCGTAAGCCAAGTTTTCTTGCCCCCCCTTTTTTTTCATTCTTTTTTTTCTTCCTTTCTTTCTTACCAAACCTCCTCTCCATTCCCTGCATGCGTAGTGTGTGATGAAATCACAGATCTCATGGGAGTTGGTAGTGGCAGCATACCGAGGTCTCCTAGATTTTCAGAAGGCCAGGCTAGACGTGATGGGTTTTGGCACCTTTCTTCGGATCGAGCCGATCCAGCTCGACCTGGTCCTGATCCAAGCCTTGTGTGAGAGATGGGACCCAGTGAGTCGGGCATTCCTGATGCCCTGGGGGCACATGGTGCCCAGCTTGGAGGATGTGGTCCGGATCACAAGCCTGAAGGTGGAGGGCGAGGCAGTGACCGGAGTCACTTACGCGGACTACAGAGAAGGTGCCCAGAAGTTACTGGGTTTGGACCTAGATGGTCGGAAAAATAGGTCGGTAGCTAGGGCGTCCCTCATGGATGCATTAGGGCTCACCGACACTCGTCGGCGGGACGACGAATCCTCAGAAGAGTTCATGGAAAGGATGGAAATAGGATGCCGTGCCGTGTACTGCACATATTTCGGCGACTGGGAAAGATGCAACATAGATTTGAGGAGATTTCTCCTCTTCCTTTTGGGGAGATTGGTACTGAGCTCAAAAGGGGATGGTATCCAATGTCGCTTCCTAGAGCTGCTGTCAGACCTTGAAAGAGTAGGGTATTATGCCTGGGGAGCCGCCATGCTGGCACACTTGTTTGCAGGCCTATTCCAAGAAACGGATCGTGAGATGACTGTGAGTGGTTTCACACCATTCATCCAGGTATTTTTTTGGTTTTGCTCGTTTTGTATTTTTTTGTGTTTTTGCAAGGTACTGATGACCTGTGCCGAGCAGCTGTGGAGCTATTATTACCTCCCTATGGGGAGAGCTCGGCATTGGCGACCCGTGATGGTGCCGTTAGCCAGGCGGTGGGAACCCATCATGAGTGCGGCACCCCTAACCTACCAACTGATGGTGCTAAGGCAGGAGCTACAGGAGTTCCCTGCAGCGATGGTAAACTGGAGACCCTACTCAGACATGGTCGATGCCGACCAGCCGTGGGTTCTAGCAAGTCGTGCCCGGTTTGGACGGGAACTGTGGATGCACTGCCTGAATGAAATCGAGCCGCTTCGGCTACGATTAGTTATGAGGACTTTAGGACTGGCTCAAGAATGGGTGGATTCAGCTGTGCCACCTCGTGTCGGGAGAAAGACGCGGGGACCGGCGACCTGCATTGACTGGCGCGTGCGATTCCCCGAATAGTATGAGGACTGGCAACGGGGTGGCACGATTGTAGAATCACATGCGCGGGATAGCGAGGACTACTTGCGTCTATATAGGACAAAGTACGCAGAGCGGTTCCAACCCCGGGGACTTGTGGAGGTAGGTTTCCCCTTTTTCCCTTTTCTTCTTTCTCCTTTTCTTGGTTTTCTGGTGAAAAATGCTGATTCGTAAGGCTGCAGGATGTCCGAGATGCCATGATAGTGAATTTACGAACTCGCTTGGCAGAGATGGAACAACAGTTGGGTAATGCTCGCGGAGCTACGAGCGCCTTGGTAGGTATATAGTACGTTCCTAATTAAAACCCCAGATTCTAGATGTTGGCTGCTAATTCACGCGGTCGTAGCATGCCTAGATCGGCGTGGCTTCCCCAGCGATGGGAGTAGATGGTGCCTCTTCCAGCTTGTGGATTCCTACCTCAGAACTTGACTTGTTTCATGAGCAACTTGCTCACGCCACGCAGCGTGCTGCGGAGGCAGAAGGGATGCTCTCTATACAGGTAAGAGTCTCAGTGTTGAGTTCTCCTTGTTTATGCCTTATCGTGTATCTGAGATGGCACACTCGGCAGGAAAAGGAGACGGAAGAAGTGCTTGGCCAAGCTGCGCAGAAGGAGGCTAGGATAGCAGAACTGGAGAGGGAACTGCGGCGTCATCCTGATGACGACTCCTCTAGGGATGTTGTGGAACTGAGGATCACTCTCCAGTTGGAGAGGGAAGACCGCGAGAGAGAACATGCAGAGAAAGAAAGAGACGCAGAGAGAGACAGAGCCAACAGATTGACTGAAAGGGAGGAACGAAGGGCCATGGAGGCCCAACTATTCGAACTCCGAATCAGCCTTGGTCTTTCTGAACAGTGGCTGAGAGATGGTGAGGAGCGCTATCGAAGAGCACGAGAGCGTGGCTTTCGTGTTGGTAGCTTCTCTGCTGCTTCCGTAGCTCAACGCCGGGATGCGGGAATAGGAAGAGGAGTACAGAGCGGTAGGAGTACCGCTTTTCGTAGTTGGGTAGCACCTTTGAGAGTGTTTTGCCCGGAGAGTAGTGGGACGAGTAATGCGGAGAGAGAGGGCGGAACTTGATGTAATTTTTGGTTTTTGGAATAAAATACAAGGTATGGTTTGTTTGGTTTTCACCTTTGCTTCTGTTGCCTGGATCCCTGCACACATCACTGAAACAAACAAATCAGAATTTCTGTTCTGACTTGGCCCCTTGCTTAATAAGCAAATGGTCACTGTGACTGTCCTTGATGACTGGTCAAGGGGCCAAGCCTTTATTAACAAAGGCAATGGAAAAATGTGGTGACGATAAATGCGACAGGCAAGCACACGAATGCAAGCGGTATTAAAGTGAGATGCTGTACGCAAATGCGATCATGCAAAATTGATTTGTTTTCTTTTTATATTTGGCATTTTTTTTGTTTAATCATAAAAAAAAAATTTTGTTTGCAAATATGTACATTTTCTCTTTTCCATTTTTTTATTATTTTTATCATTTCAATTTTTTTGTTACTAACGCCCAGCAAGCACTCAAATGGCACCTAACCTACGTGAGAACAGGGGTTTCTTACTAACCTCCCAGGTATCCTAGGTGCACATCTAGGTTGATTTGGGCCTCTAGACCCCTCGAATGATGATCCCGCCGGCTAAGACTTACCCTGATGACAATACCGTCGTGCCATGCTTAGGCTCCCAGTCGCTTCCGACCACAGGGATTCACCCAAAAGGTGTTCGAGGTAAATGATTTGCCCGACCCGGGTCTGTTTCCTCACAACTCTAGATGGTATATGATGGAACACCCTGGAACCCTAACGACCAACCGCGCGACGCTGACCCGGAATCAGACGCCGTCGCACCCATAGGTGACGCGCTTGCATTGGCCTAAGCCCGAGGTTAAACAAGAAGACATCAAGGTGGTAAACAGGGGTCTTGACCAGCCAGAAACATGGAGACTCCTTCGCAGCGATAGCTTTTGCTTTTCAAAGTAGGCAACCAAATGTGTATATTAAAATAAGGTCGCAGACCCTGGGGAGTTTTTTCACCTTTCAGAAACTCCATCGAACCTTCATCTTTAGAGGAAGAAGGAAGAGCGTGGGGGATAAACTTCCTGAGAGGATCGACAAAATTGTTAACCCGGCGAGCGAATAAGGGCCCATTAACACTTTCCTTTCGGACAACTTCGGACCAAATCTCGAGCATTTACGTTCCACGGCCCCTTTTGTGGATTCAGACTTTTGCTTTGAGGGGTTCCGTTTATCGCAACAGGCACGGTCACGACCAGGCTTTTCTCTTGATTTTGATTTTGTATTTCTTTTTGTGAGGGAGATATAGTCGTTTGACGTTTGTGGGCTCCCTTTTTGTATGCCTGCGGGGACACTGCCCTCTTCTTGTGCTCTGATCTATGCTCGAGGAAATGGATCCTACTCTTGCCTTTGGGGTTTGAGTTTCGGTTTCTCATGCTCAGCGTTTTAAGGGCGCCGACTGTCTCATTTGGTCGAAGAGAAAAGAATAAAGATTACAGCTTCCGGAGATCTTCTGGGTGGGGCCCCACCGTAGGTGATGCTACCGACTTTTTTGAATAAAATACATAAGTGAGCACATGTTGGCTTCCTTCGAGCGAGCATAGGCCGACGTGGCCGGACAGGGATCTCCACGGTTTTGGCAAACCAAGACCCGGTGCCTACCAAGCCTTAATGGGCCCTATCCTGACATGGAGGTTAGATGCAGGGACTTAACTACATGGTGACTGCCAGGCATCGGCATTTTGAATTTTCCATATTTTTAGTGGTTTTCGGTATTTCTTTATTTTTGATGTTTTTATCTTTTCATCAATTTTTTTTTTGTGCTAAGGGTAGTATTTCTTAAGATAAAGCCCATTCCAAGGGTGGGATAACTCGGTCCCTTCGGCGTTGACTAGCTTGTAGGCGTTGCCAGGGTACACGGCTTGAATTACAAATTGTCCTTCCCAATTGGGTTGGAGCTTAGAACGCGGACCTCCAGGTTTGACAAAAATTCTTTTTACGACCATCTCACCGACTTTGAATTTTCTCTCAACGACTTTCTTTTGGTAAAAGCGAGCGAGTCTATTTTGATACACACGCGCATGTTCGGCATCGGCCAGCCGTTTCTCATCCAAGAGTTCCAACTGGGCGAGGAGTGAATTACGACGATCGTCGAGGAAAAATTCCTCGTCCAATTGTACCCTGAGAGAAGGGATCAGAGTCTCGTACGGGACTACCGCTTCCATACCATAAGTAAGGGCAAATGGAGTCTGCCCGGTGGGGGTACGGATTGAAGTGCGATAGGCCCATAGAGCTTCGATAAGCTTTTCTGGCCAGTCTGAAAACTTACTAGACTCGCAGGTTTTTTTTGATGATTTTGAGCAATGTTTTATTGGTGGCCTCCGCTTGGCCGTTACCTTGTGGGTAATAAGGCGATGAATGATGCAATGCAATTGCGTACCTTTTGCAGAGGTCCTGTAGGTCCTGAGAAATGAACTGTGGCCCATTGTCGGTGACGATTGTGCTTGGGACGCCGAATCTGGCGAGGATATTCTTCATGATGAACTTGCAGACTGTTGACGCCTTGATTTCCGCGTAAGCTTCGGCTTCGGCCCATTTGGTGAAGTATTCCGTCGCAGTAAGGATGAAAGATTTCTGCTTGGTGAGGGAATTGGGATCACCTAGGGGACCAATGATGTCGAATGCCCACATGGAGAAAGGCCACGGGGAGGATATTGGATGAAGTGAGGAGGATGGTGAATGGATTTTATCGGCGTGAAGTTGACACTTGACACACCTACGGACATAGACAGCACAATCCTCTTCCATAGTGGGCCAGTAAAAGCCTTGCCGAATGATCTTTTTGGCGAGCATATGACTATTCACGTGGCCACCACACACGTCCGAGTGCGTCTCTTCTACACATTTCCAAACCTCATCGTCACCAAGACATCTTAACAGAATACCAATAAGGCTCCTCCTATAGAGTAGACCTCCAACCAAAGTATATTTCTGAGCCACCCTTCTTATGGCTTGCTTGTCCTCTGTGGTGGCCCCTTCAGGATAAGACTGATCTTGGCAGTATTTGACAATTTCATAGAACCATGGTTTCTCTTCATCAGCCAGTTCTTCTTCAACCTCTGCCAACATGATCTCCCTCTTCTCAAGGATATCTTCCTGCAGGATCTTTCTTGCTATCCTGTCTTTGATATTTATGTAGGAAGCATCATCAATTGTAGGGGCGTGAAGTTTGTAGATGGAAATGGACTTAAACCATCTTCCTAGAGGGAACCTTATGGATGATGCCAACGAGGCGAGGGCATCGGCGAGAATATTCTGATGACGAGGGACATGAACAAAGATCAGTTTGGCAAACAGTTTGGCAAAGGCAGCAGTGAGTTCTTGGTATGGCTTGAGTTTGGGATCGCGAGTGCGATATTTAGTGAGCACTTGGCGAAGGATGAGTTGACTATCACCTACGACTCGCAACTCAGTGATACGAAAAGAATGAGCGAATTCTAGGCCAGCTAGAAGAGCTTCATATTCAGCTATATTGTTGGTGACTGGAAATTTGAGCTGGTATGCCAATGGGAATGTGAGGCCTTCAGGCGACAAGAGGGCGATGCCGATTCCTCTCCCTTGATAATTCAGAGCTCCATCAAAATATAGCGTCCACGTTGGCTCATCTGATTGGTTGACGGACATTAGTTCCTCATCTGGAAACTCTGATTGGACGGGATCGAACTTGGGAAGAGGATGGTGAGCGAGATGCTCGGCTATGGCATAGCCTTTAATCGCCTTTTGCTGGATGTAGGTGATGTAGAACTGAGAGAGAAAACTTTGCCAGCGTGCTAGCCTATCCGTAAGGACGGCTTTCTCTAAAAGGAATTTGATAGGATTCATTCCAGCAATCAAGTGGACCTCATGAGCCAAGAAGTAGTGCTTCAATTTCTGCACTACCCAAACGAGGGCAGCACAGGTTTTCTCCATGACGGTGTACTTCTGCTCACAGGGATTGAGAAGTTTGGACAAGTAATAGGTTGCCCGTTCCTTGCCTTCTTCATCAGCTTGTGCGAGGACGGCTCCCACGGAGTCATCCAAGACTGAGACGTAAAGGATCAGAGGTTTTTCTAGTTTGGGTGGAATGAGAACGGGTGGACTAGCCAGATATTCCTTCAACCCTTCAAAAGCTTTCTGACATTTAGAATTCCAGTGGAATTCTACTCCTGGCTTGGTCAACTCGTAGAGAGGTCTACACCTTTGTGAATGTTGAGACACAAACCGACGAATAAACTGCAACCTCCCGATTAAACCTCGGACTTCCCTCAAATTCTTGGGAGGTGGCATATCCCTGATAGCCTGAGCTTTGTCGGGATCTATCTCGATCCCCCTATTGCTCACAATGAACCCCAGCAATTTACCTGACGACACACCAAACACACACTTCTTCGGGTTCATTTTCAGTTGGAACTCCCTTGACCTCTGCAAGACCTTAGCCAAAACTTCTGGATGTTCCATCTTGGTCCTTGATTTTACCAATAAGTCATCCACATACACTTCCAAATATATGTGCATCATGTCATGAAATATGGCCATCATCGCTCTTTGGTAAGTAGCTCCAGCATTCTTTAATCCGAACGGCATGACCACGTAACAATATGTTCCCCAAGGGGTAGTGAATGACGTCTTCTCCTGATCCTCTTCTGCCAAACGAATTTGATTGTATCCTGAAAATCCATCCATGAATGAGAGGGTTTCGTAGCCTACCGTGTTATCAATCAACACATCAATGTGAGGTAAGGGAAAATCATCTTTTGGACATGCGCGGTTAAGGTCCCGGAAGTCGATACAAATCCTGACTTTCCCATCTTTCTTCATGACCGGGACAATGTTCGCCACCCATTGAGGATAAAGAACGACTCTAATGAACCTGGCTTTGTGGAGCTTATCGACCTCTTCTTTCATTTTCAAAGCCATTTGAGGGTGGAAACGCCTTAACCTTTGTTTTACCGAGATGGACCCTGGTTTTAGGGTTAAACGGTGTTCGACCAAGGTTGAATCCAGACCCGGCATATCCTCGTAGCTCCATGCAAACGTGTCCTTATATTCCTTGAGAACCTCAATTAATGCCTCTTCTTCAGAGGGTGGTAGGTTGTCACTTATGAGGATGATCCTAGGGTCTTCCTCAGTTCCCAAGTTGACTTCTTTGGTGGATTCTTCTACGGCGGTTGACGGCTCGTCGAATCTCCTTATTCCACTAGCGTATGCGCCCGCCGCATCCTCATATTCTTCACCCTCATCTTCAGTGGGGCATTCTTCATCCGTGATCTCGTAGACTCCATACCCTTCATCAAATGCACAGTCGCCCTCACATTCTATTTTCGGTAGCCGGATGGGATTTTCTAGCAACTGGGGGATGGCAAGGAGGGCTTGACACCTGGCGGCTAAATCCAGAAGGAATCGACGAGGGATCTGCCGCCCCTTGGTGATGAGGGCATCCCTTGCCCCTCCACTCTTTTTCCAGACTCGGATTGTTCGACGGCAAGCACCATTATATTTGTCATGTATTTTTGAGACTAGTCATGTAATCTTCACATTTTCTTTGAGTCATTATCATGTAATTTTCCCTTTATTTTGAGTCATGTACCTAGGTAGTTGAGTCATTTTCCTAAGTATTGAGTCATTATGTTGGTTAGATAGGTTAATGGGCCCAATCCATTGGGCTAGGCCCAGGGGCGCCCCTCCCTTGGACTGTGTGGTCTTTAGTTAGTTTGTCAGGGTCAGTTTGGTCTTAGGAAAATTATGGAGTCTATAAATACCCCACCCCTCTCTCATTTGTAACAACTTTTGATGAATATTGAAAAGCATTTGCCATCTCCCTCTCAATATCTCCCTCTCTCTCTCTCTCTCTTACTATCACTCTCTCTAAGTGGGTTGTACCCCCTCTCTCTCTCTCCTCCCCACCCCAATTTCGAAATTCACTCTCTCTTCTCCCCATTCACCCCTCATTAAGGCCCCTTCCCCTTCCCCATGCACTCATTCAACTCCCCCTCCAACCCCTAGGTGGAAACCCCTTCTCCTAGGCACCTTTCCACTTTCCAAAGCACCCCACCACCTTCCCAAGGCTGAATTAACCCCTCCCAAAGCCCAAATTCGAATTTCCCTCTCCCTAGGGCTGTGCCCCTCCATCTCCCCCACCCCCAAGCTCCCAAATTCGTCCCCCACCTCCCCTTGGTCAAACCAATTTCACCCCCCCTCTCCCTTGCTCTCCCCTTGCACATCTCCTCATTCTATCTCTGTTTCAGGCAGCAGAACTACAACGAGCTGCAGAAGCAGCCACGACCGTTACTTAAAGATTCAAGTAGCAAGGCCTACATCTCTGGAAAGGTCTTCCAGAGAGCTTTCCAGGCGAGGCGGTTTCGTCAGCATCCGAGCTCCGAGCAGTCCGCAGCATCCATTCTCCCTCGACTGCGCAGGAGACCCCAGGCAAGGAACCAGAACGTGATTGGAAGCTCAACCACGGCAAACCCTTTGGGATTCAGATCAAGTGTTCTTCAGAAGAAATCTTCCCTCTCAAGTCCTCTTTAATCCTCAAGAAGCAGAGCTGCATTTGGATATCGGCATCAGAAGTTACGAATTTTCTACTCCAAGGCATCAGGTCAGTTTTCAGGAGCCAGAACCGACATCCCTCTGCTCATCTGTTCGTCCCGGTATACTCCAACATCTTCCGACATCACCGTCAAGTCCGAAAGAAAGAAGACTTGACCACGGTTCCAACGGTTCAAGTCTCGCCTCAATCAGAGCTCGGTAGCAATCGTGGCACCCCCTGCATCCAGTCACATGGTTCTGCACCAGACAGAGGCAGAACCAACCATCCCGGTTCCAGACTCTGCCACAGCCAGCTCGTGAAGGCTCTGAGCGCCATTTTTGGAGGGGAGAAACTACTTCCAGCTAGCTGCCACCTCCTAGAAGAAGGGACTCAATCGACCTCTGGAACCCTCTGTTCCAATTTTCTTCGTCGGAGAGGGCAGACTGCCCCTGTGGTCCCAGGTTAGATCAGTCCTCATTTCTCCGGTCACTCCTCTCTCCACTGACATCGGATTGCATCCCCGTCAACTCCTGCTCGAAGCTACTCCGACCAAGTTCGCGTCACCGCTAGTTTCATTCCAATCGGAGTCCGGGAGAGCCCACAGTGACTTCTGCAACCTACTGCTTCAGCCCGATACCAGCCAGAGACCAGACGGTGGTGTCCTGTTCCAGTCGCCGGTGCAGTCAGCCCCGAGACTCAAAGCTTCCCCAAAAATTCAAGCTTCATCCCCTGTCAGCTGAGGAACTTTTGGCAGTGGTTTCGTCAAGTTTGGAGCCCCGTGGAGCCCGTGGCAGTGTCAACAGCGACACCCTATCCTGCAGACCTGCAGATTGGCAGAACCGGCGGACTCGGAAGATCGGCTTTTCCTTTGCATAAAACCCCACCCCGCTTGGCCGGCTGAAGGCCCCTCCCTGCGTGGAGGTAGTTTTGAATGTAATAAGAATAATCCCCACCCCAAGTTCATCCCTCCTGCGTGAGGTGTAGTGGTGTAATTCTTTCAATTTCAGGTTCAAGCTACATCGCCGCGGCGATCGGGTGTATACCCTCGCCTCCCGGCTCGCCCTCGTCTCCGGCCGGAGTCGGCGTCTTCACGCCGGCTAGGTGAGCCTCAGTCCCTCTCTTGCTTGGTTTAATCACTTGCTTAGCTTAGTATTATTGCTAGTACTGCGTCGGACGGAGAGTGAGAGCTCGGCCCAACTTGCTAGGTCCGTGAGTGACCACCGCGGGCGAGTTGAGAGTGAACCCACTAAACCCACACCCTTGGTGTGCTGGCCGCCCATGGTTTGGGCATCCTAGGCCCATTTGGGGTTCTCCACAAGCTAGCCAACCATTGGAGCTTCATGGTCCCGCCTCGGACCCTCTCCCACATCGCTTAGTTGCCAACGGGCACAAGTGTGCACCAAACGGGTGAGTTCGCTAGTGTGAGTCCGCTGCTCAACTTGAATGCTTGAAAATAGGTCCAAGGTTCGGTGTCACATCACTTGGACTTCTTCCTAGGTACTACCCTTGGCCTATCATTCCTAGATTGACTGACAATATTTACAGAAGAAGAGGAAGACGAAGAGGATGGTGTAGAATGTACAGGAGAAGACCCCTCAGAGGAGGGGTAGAAAAGGTCGCTCATCGGACCTTGGACGGGTGGTCCGCAAGGCGGTACGCACCCGTGGGAGATGTAGGAGGTTTCCTCAACGAAGATATGTTGTTGGGGAGTTTGAAAATTGACGTTTTTTTTTGTTTTTATTTTTAATGACAAAGTAGTGAAAAGAGATTGGAGGAGAGAGAAAAGTGGTTATGGCTAGAGGATTGTGAGGCTCATAGAGCAGATCATGGTTGAAGACCTGGCGCGGTTTGAAAAGCCCGTGTAGGTATGTAAACAGAGAAGGGGATCTGGGAAGATCATCAAACAATTGTCTGGCCCAGGAAGAAGATATCAGCAAAGGCTGAGACGAGTGGATGGAGAAGATGGCGGCTAATGAGCCGTCGATGGCAATGTTGAGGACGGATGAAGATCCGTCGATGACAGAGTCCTTCTGGCGAGGACGAGGATAGTTTGGAACCTTGGCAAGAGTGGTAATATTCTCTGGTATTTCAGAGATCAATGGCGGTCCTTCAAGTTGCGGAGGCGAGAACATCCTTTCCAGTGCAACAGAAATGTCCCGTATGTCGAACCATTTGTTCCACTCGCATTCCGGATCTTTGATCTTGTCTCTTTTGGTGATCCTCGGACATTTTTCAGCCAAATATACAGCATGTGATCCCCCATATGCTTCTCGTGGGTAATCTCCCATCTGAACAATGGGCCCTCTATTGAAGTGGTTTGATAGAGTCCATGTGAGGGGCTTCCAATCCGCCCTGAACGGTCCTTTGAAGCCTAGGCCAAACCTACGGTTCGGCCTAATTTCCTTTGGCGATTTGAGGATACCCTGTAATTGTGCGCCCAGACCTTTACCCTGTTGATAGCCGATGTTCCTCATAATCTCCCAACCTTTGGAGTGAAAAGGGAGACATGATGTTGCGGTTGTCCTGACCGGCTCCTTCGGTGCTAGTGGAATGTGAGATGAATCACGTACATCCAGTAGTGACAATATGGGCCGATGAGACGGCCAAACAGAGGGCAGAGAGGTGTTGATAGCATCCACTGTGTGAAGGACAGGTGTACTGACCACTTTAATAATTCTCCCATTGTAAGGAAACTGCATGCACTGATGGTTGGTGGAAGGCACAGCGTCCATGGCTTCGATGTAAGGGCGACCCAGTATAGCCTTGAATGTGGGGTCCATGTCGAGGACATGGAATTCCGTGGGAATTGACATGGGGCCTAGTTCCGCTTTCAGAATAATCATCCCCTGTGGCGGCCTTTTGCTATTGTCATAAGCCGTGACCGTGATCGAGGAAGGTCTTATTTGTTCCTCGTCGACCCCACATGACTGAAGAGTGCTCATGGAGATCACATTTATGGACGCACCCGTGTCCACAAGACACGGGTTTATGGATACCCCATTAATTTTTATTGAAATACACAATGCATACTTCCGAGCTTCCTTGGGAGCGAGCTCGTAGTTGTGGAACATGATGGCCGGTTGTGTGTCCGTTGGGGTCAGGACGGTCGAAATCTTCTCCACGGGGAGGTCCTCATTCACCATGACCCTTTGAAGGTACTCCATTAAGGCTGCCTGGTGGGATGTGGATCTTTGAAGTAGCTCCAGGATGGAGATCCGAGCAGGCGTCTTGTCCAAGTGTTTCAATAGATCATACAGTGTTCCAGGGATAGCTCTTTCTGGTTGTTCTCCATCATCCTTCTCTGGCTGAGATTGCTCAAACTTCTGACTGTTGTGGGGGAAAACCCTGTGGAAAATCCTTCCACTCCGGAGCACCATTGCCTGCGGCTTTTGTACCTCTATGGGGGTAGCAGTGGGTTTTAACAGAAGTTTGAGGGGTAGTGGTGGAGGAATGGTCGATGAAGCAGGGGTGATGACGGGAGCAGGGATTCTGATGAGGGGTTTGTTAGGTGGAGGCATGGTGAAGGTAGAGGAGATATCGCGCGGATTATGAAGGATAAGGGGTCTGGAAGGTGGAGGTGG
Organism: Amorphophallus konjac; assembly: GCA_022559845.1. Taxonomy (NCBI): domain Eukaryota; kingdom Viridiplantae; phylum Streptophyta; class Magnoliopsida; order Alismatales; family Araceae; genus Amorphophallus; species Amorphophallus konjac. Next base: position 60,975 of record JAHNEJ010000881.1, on the reverse strand, counting down.
AGACGAAGTAGAAGTGGGTACGGCTTGAAGTGGGCAATGATTTTGAGGTGGGTGATGGGTAATGAGTGGTTTTGAAGGCATTAGTGGTGATACGGTGGAGAAAGACGGGGTTATGTATGGTTGACGGATGATAAGGGGTTTAGAAGGCGTAGGGGTAAATGTGGTAGAGGTGGATGGTAAAGTGGGGGAGTGGGAGAAGATGAGAGGGTGTGAAGGCGTAGTGGAGAGTGTCGGTTGATAAGGGATCGGGGTACGGATGAGAGGGCGTAATGGTAGTGGAAATGGTGAAGGTGATACTGACGCGGGTTGATGAGAGAGAGGTGCTATCCGGGCAAGGCGAGGGGGTTGCATGACGATGGGGTTGGAGGAAGAAAGAATAGAGGTACTTTCCTGGTGCCACACCTGCTCTCTCCCGACTTCCGGGAAGGAGGAGATGGGGTTAACCTGATGATTGGGTTGTTGGTGCTCCGGTAATGGATTCTGGATTATGCCCATGTCGGGCTGTTGTTGTGGGGCCTGCTGAGGCTATTGTTGTTGTTGTTGTTGCTACTGCTGCTGCTGTTGTAACTGCTGCTGTGGCCTATGAGGAGGTCTCCTAGCCTTAAGAGCGGCGACGTATCATCTCATTTCATCCCAATCTATTTGATGTTCATCATTCATATCGTGGATGTAATCTTTGAAATGGAAGCAGTAGTCTACTGTGTGTCCTGGCTGCCTGTGGTAGATGCAGTATTTGGAGGTATCAACATTCGGGGGCCACACGGGCCTTTCTCTGGGTAGGGCGAGTTGGTTTGATGCCATGAGGGCATTAAAAATGTCTGCTAAGGTTTCTGGCAATGGTGGATAGTAGGCTCTCTTGGGACCGAGCGGCCTCCTTTGTTGCTGTTGGGGACCATAGTTCCCCGGGGGTGGAACTTGGTTGTACTGAAGCGGTGGTTGTTGTTGCTGAGGTTGTGGTTGTTGTTGCTGGGGTTGACGTAATGGAGGTATATTATCCTGGGGTGGATTATTTTGGGGTGGAGGACGAAGAGGGAAAGGACCTGGTTGGAGGGGAAGTCGGGGCATTTGTGGAGGCCTTGGGTTGACCGCATAGTTGGCATTGTTGACCGCACCCACTTGCTCATTTGTCACGACCCCTTCTGTGGCTCCGCCCGGGACACCAGCGCCTGTCTTTATGACCACTTTGGGCTTTGACGACTCAAACATGTTCATAATGGGGGAGTCTTTTAACTGGGTTTGGATGTATCGGGCCCTTTTATAGAGTTCCTCCATTGTAGTAAGTTTACTCATGGCCAGGACGTGTCTGAACTGTGGGGTTACATTAGACACAATCATCTTCACTTGTTCGGGCTCAGAGAGGGTATCCCTTATTCTTTCCGCCAGAGACCTCCATCTATCGCCATAGCGGATAAAATCCTCGTCGGGCTTCATCTTTTCGGCCACTAGGTCGGTAATGGAGAGTGAGGGACCGACCCTATCCCTATATTTCTGCAAGAACCTTCTCTGGACTATTTCAAAATTCTCGGCCTCGCGGGGCTCCAAGGAATAGAACCACTCAAGCGCGGGACCATCCAATGATCTCCGAAAGAGGTATGCCAGGGACCTCTGATCGTTTTGCCAATAGGAGGATTCATACATGAAATCCTTGAGGTGAATGAAGGGGTTGCCGGTACCATTGTATCTGCGGTACGTGGGCATTTCGGAGGGAGGAAGATGAATGACGGGAAGGATTGGCAAAGCAACCTCCGGGGTGGCTTTCACGTCCACCATCCTTCTCAGATTTTGAAACTGCTCGTCCATGCGATTGAACCTATTGAGGAGCGATTGGGTGAGCTCCTCTGGAGGTGAAGGTGGCACTTGCCACTGGGGGAGAAACTGTCTCCCGGAGACTTGAGGGGGGAACCCGTAAAAAGAGGGAGCTGTCGGACCGCCGACAGTTGGCCCTGGCTGAAGCGGTGTGTGGGGAACAACGGGAGTTTGAGATTGTGACGGGAACTAGAATGAGGGTGGTTGTTGGCTCGCTTGTCCTTGAAGCGAGGGAGACTGGATGGCTTGTGCCAACGAAGGAGATGGAATGGCCTGCACGGACTCTTGGAGAGGTGCGATGGCCGGAGTTGATTCCTGGGGCGTGGGGGAAACAGATTTCCCCTTCAGAATGGCCTGGAAGGCCCGGAGCTGTTCAGAGGTAAGCTCCGTGTTGGCGAGGACGCCCAGTAAGGAAGAGATATCCTGTGGTGGGGACGTGTCCCCGGTAATAACCTGTACCTCATGCGAGAGCTCATGAGAAGGACCCGAGTCCATAGCATAGACTCGCGGGTCGGCTGACAAACCACGACTAGGGTGGTTTTCCTCAAAAGACTCGTGAGCCATGCTCACAGTTTTCCCAGAACGCAAGAACATACACTAGCAAACAGGTAGCACAGATTATCAAACAAGTGGATGCCTTTACGCCTTTTTTGTGTTTTGATTTTGATGATTTTTTTGTGTTTTTAGCGAGATCCGAAGTTTACACAAAATGGGGACCCTAGTTTATTTTTGTTTCACCGCCGTGTCAGCTAGGGTCTCTCGTCTCACCACGAATGAAATGACTAACTTCGGGGAACTTCAATGGTACAACCAGCCCAGTGAACGAAGAGGAGATTCTTCGATGTCGGGGACTTACGGAGGTCCCAGTGGAGGAGATTCTAGTCCGTTGAGAGGAATTCTCAAACGGAGAGTCCTTCCTTCACCGGGAAAGGGTGATCCTCAAAAAAATGAAAAAAGGATAGAAAAGAGGGATGGATGCATGCAATGAAATGCTGACAGAGATATGGAGTGGGAAAACAACAGAAATAACAGACATGTAATAAACAAACAACCAATCAAAACTGACAGTGCTGCTGTGAGCACAACGGGGGCGCGCGCGGGCGCCAAGGTGGAGAGGCACGGATGGTGCCGAACTTGCAAGGGTAGCCGAAAGGAAGCAGTAGATGTCCCACCGTGATCGCTAATCTGTGAGCGACGTCACGCGGTTCGGGGATGCGGAGAGGACGCAGAGCGCGCGGGCTCCTTTTTTTGCTTGCTGCAACACAGAAATAAGAGAAAAGAGAAGGGGCCACCACGGAAGATTGCTCCGGCGGGGCGAGCGTGACAAATGTGATATAGCAAGATATGGGGGTTAAACGGCCATAGCGGGAAGTGACTCGCCGCGACCTCGGGAGACGGGAATGGTGCAGAAATTAAATAGCAGGAATTGAAACGGCCATTGGGGAAGTGACTCGCCGCGGCCTCGAGAATATGAGCAGATAAGAAGATAGCAGAATATAAAGAAAATATAAAGAGCGGGAATTTAAACAGCCATTGGGGAAGTGACTCACCGCGGCCTCGAGAATATGAATAGATAAGAATATGACAGGATATAAAGAGAATTTAAACGGCCATTGGGGAAGTGACTCGCCGCGGCCTCGAGAACCTGAATAAATAAGAATATAACATATAAGAACGGGAATTTAAACGGCCATTGGGGAAGTGACTCACCGTGGCCTCGAGCATATGAGCAGAATATAACAGAATATAAAGAGAATATAAGAACGGAAATTTAAACGGCCATTGTGGAAGTGACTCGCCGCGGCCTCGAGAACAAGATGTGATCGCCAGGGGCCGAAAGACCCCAAAATAAAGAAAGTGATCGTGCCTACCTCAAGAGCGGGAGATGGCGGGTTGCTTCTTCCTCCCCCTTCGGCCGGCCGACGGAGAGGGCTTTCCTTGGTTACCCTTGCAAAACAGTAGACAATAAACGAACGGAATTAGAAAATGGCAGTGTAGTAATAATTCCTTGCAATAAAAGTAACGAGATCGTGACCCGACACACACCTGGTTGGTGTGGTTTTAAACCCCTCTCGGACTCGAGTAGGAGGAAAATGTGATGATGAATGTAAGAAGTATGCAAGAGACGGCGCCCTTATATAGGGAGATAGAGGATGCAGTATGATGAATGTAAAGAACTATAGAGAAAAAGGGGAAGAAAGAGCTTATTGGAGTAGCCGAGGGTGAGATCCGGCGGAGCTCCGGCAGCGTAGGGATGGCGTGGAAGCGCGGTGGATGGAGACGACCTTCCTCTCGCGAGCGTGGGCACCCGAGAAGCCGGCATAACCTCCACCTACAAAAGACCCCACGGGTTAGAAAATGACTCCGGTAGCCTCTGGGCTCCGGCAGCCTATCGGATCTCTTCGAAGCTCCCCCAGAACTGAGGGGGTGGGCCTCTATTTATAGGGCTCCGGAGGGTGGAGGCGTCCAGGACCCTGGACACCTCCATCAGGGCCGAACTAATATTTTATTCTATTTTTATTAATTTTTTTAGAATATTTTTGTGGAGGCGTTCAGGGCCCCGGACGCCTCCAACAGGTCCACCGAAAACCGACGACGGCCGCACGCGGTTTGGCACAACGCATGGTTTTGTGAGCGGCGCCTAGTGATTCAGAAATGGGCACGTCCAGCTGGCTGGACGTCTCCATAATTTGGATTTTTTCACACACGACAAACCGTCGTTCGGTGGCCGGCGCCCGTGAGGGAGTTGATGGAGGCGTCCAGGGTCTTGGACGCCTCCAAAAATATATTATTTTTATTTTTGTTTTGTCTTTTGTGCCAAGGCTGGCATTTTAATTTTTTTATACTTGTTTTTATGGAGGCGTCCAGGGGCCTGGACGCCTCCATTAATTTATTATTTTTTTATTTGGTTTTGTCTTTTATGCCAACTGGCATTTTATGTTTTTTATATTTGTTTTTATGGAGGCGTCCACGGGGCTAGACGCCTCCATTAATTTACTATTTTTTATTTGTGTTTTGGGGCTGAAAAATAAAGTAAAAGAATCGGGGCGTCCAGGGGCCTAGACGCCCCCATTAAGGCCCACCCGGGTCCTCGGTTTAGGCGTTGGCGGCTGCCCGGCAGGCAGCCTTCCTGATTCCGGAACCTCCTGATGCGTCTGACTGGTGTTGATGCCGTCTGAATGCCGTGACGAGACGATTCCGGATGCCGAAAAGGGCGAAAGTAGACTCAAGGAAAGGAAGCACTCAAGTGATTCAAAACGTGTAAGCCATCGCGGGGCGTTGTATAGTGATATGAGACTTTCTCAGGAGACGTCAGGAATAGCGTGTCTACACCTGGCTGTTAAATCGGCACACACCCCTGGCTGCTAAACCGGTGCGCCCCCCTAGCTGCTAAACTGGTGCGGCCTACCCCGCCACCCCCACGACTGTTAAACCGACGCGCCCCTTGGCAGCTAAATCGGTGCCCCCCCTGGCTGTTAAACCGGCACCCAGACAATCTCATGCCCATCTAAACCGGCGTGGCCTAAACCGGCGGGCCCTCGACCACACCGTTTTAACCGAACGACCATCCTATCCTCAGTCTGATGCTCTATTTTTCTCAGCGAACCGAGGGACCCTTGACTGAAATGGATGAACCTCCTGCATCAGACCGACGGGTAATTGTCGGCATGCCTCAAGCCCCCAAGAATGGAAGACTTCGAGCCCCGCAATGAAGCGTCGATGTCTGCCCGACGCCGTCGACCAATCCCACAGAGGCACCTTCCTTACTCTATCGCCCCCCTATCCGCAGGCCACTCGACGGCTTCGAGCAGAGTAAAGAGAGGGGGAAAGATGGAGTTTCCACCGGGGGAGGGCATTATCTTCCCTCCTATAAAAGGAGGTGAGCTCCGCTCAAGAAAGAGGTTGGTTGTAGAGAAGGGAGGAGACAACAAGAAGAAAAAGAAGAGGCTCTACACCTGTGTCTGCGGAAGGAAGAAAAGAGAGAGAGTGGGAGAAGAGAGGTGAGGATGGGGGGAGAGGAGCATGTGCTCTGTTCCCCCCCAGTTGCTTTTCTTTGGGCTTTAGCCTCTATATGTTATTTTTAGAAAGTTGTATCCTCTCCCGGCTACTCTGTGTTCCCTACAGAGAATGAAAGATTTCACCTTTTTTCTAATGAAATAGTCTTCACCATGTTCATCTTCTCCGTCCTGAGCACTGTGTCTTCCACCCAATGAACTACAGTGTGTTGTGGTCTACCTTGCCGGCTTCCCGTTTATCTTATGATCACTCCGGGCCCCTGAGAAGCCTACTCCTCCATAGTATGGCGTCCGGGGGACCCATCCAGAGGGTGAACAACAATGGCCACGTCCTTAACGGCATGGCGAATATCAATATTCTTGAAGTTACGACTCGTGGGTCGTTGGAACACCTTGACGGCTAGTCCTCGGGCTTCTACGCTCACCTCTGGGTCACCGGGCAGCTATCTCTAGCTCACCCGAATTTTGGGGGACATCCAGGAGCATTCCGTTTGATGACCCTCTATTTCACACCTCGTAAACCCCAGTCTGGGGGAGGTGCTGCCAATTTTTCGCCAAGAGCTCGAATGACAATAAATGAACGAACGAATAAAAATGGTCCTTCTGAACAAAAGACATGTCTAAGCTCCCCTGAACTGGACATATACAACCCCATGTTAGTGCGCTAGGCACGGATTCAGAGGGGGGGGTGAATGAATCCCCTCTAAGACTTTGCTTCGATTCAAATCTACACCGGAATAAAACTATTGCCTATACTCAATGAAGTCTAATGAGACAACCGAGTTTTCTTACTCTAAAAACTGAAAATGCTGGAGGAGATAACCCAAGGAATTTCACAAACTCAACTCACAAGTTCCCTCAAGGAACTATTGCCATGAGAAACACTAAGAAGTAGGTGCTTCAACTAAACCTTTCAGTCAAACACTTAACAGCAAAACCAAGCTCAAACTGAAATCACATAGAAAGACTTCTGATATTAAACGCTCAACCAACGTGTGAAGAGGGCAGAAGATAGGGAAATGCACACCACAAGCAAACCACTACACGCATGCTTTTTTTGGTGGTTCAGTCCTCTAGACCTACATCCACCCCTCACCCCAAACCGGAGTGAGGCTTCCCTTGCAAAGAGCAAGACGCAGACTCAGTCTGCAAACAAACGCTGCCTGATAGCTTGACCAGAGGAACACTCTCCTCTCTTCCTCCACCCCGGAGGGCAACCACTAGTGACACCCAGTCACTAGCAAACCGGAGAACAAATCTCCCTTCCTCTAAACCCCAGAGGGAAAGTGTTGTGCCCCTTGTGCTTTGATGATAGTGTGTTGATGTTTTGATCATAGCAACTCAATGAGTCATCACATAAGAATTATGATGATAGTGTGAATTGTTGTTGTTGTGTGTGCCCCTTGTGCATTCTTGTGCATTGATGATGAAATAAAGTCTTCTGTAAGTCGGTGCATGCTAGCAAGTCTATACATCCATTAGCTGATAACTGAGCAAGTCTATACATCCGTTAGCTCAGCTCGTGACTTCTTCAATATGCATACTTTCATACATGCATATGTGCATCTTTCACTTCAAAGTATGTACATCGCATGCCTGAGCATCCCTCTTCAATGTGCATACTTTCATATATGCATTTGTGCATCATTATAGAAAGTCTGTACATCGCCTTGTAGCATGCATGCATTCAAAGTCTATACATTCCTATCTTTACCTACGTTCACTAGTTTAGCAAACACACTAAGTCTATACATCCATCAGCTCAAAGTCTATACATTCTCGGACCAAGTCTGTACAGCCCGTGTGCTCCATGCATTCAAAGTCTGTACACTCGGCTCTAGCAAGTCTGTACATCATCCCATTGCATGCATTCAAAGTCTGTACACTCTTCTCGCAAGTCTGTACATTGTCCCTTTGCATGCATTCAAAGTCTGTACACTCGGCTCTAGCAAGTCTGTACATCATCCTGTTGCATGCATACACAAAGTCTGCACATTCTCCGTTGATAAGTTGGTACATCATTACTCAAAGTCTGTACATTATTGTCACAAGCACATTAAGTCCATACATTCGTTCATGGCGTGTCTGAGCATCCATTTCCAATGTACATATTTTACAATCTGTATTTGTGCAATCCTTCATGCAAAGTCTATACATTGCTTGTTGTTGTGTTCGTGCATCAATTTACCAAGTCTGTACATTGTGTTCCATGCATTCAGAGTTTATACATTCTTGTGCATAGTCAGTGCATTCGGTTGCTTCATGGCATAGCAAGTCTGCACATTGTTTGTACATTGCACAGACATGAACGGGCTGCTAAAGGACTCAAGTGATGGAGCTAAAGCGGTTAACGGACCGACCCGGGATGAACCGGGGTCTGCCCAATTGGCGGTCGACCACCAGCACAGGGGCAGTAGACCGCCCCAGCCAGAGACTCCCAGTCTGCACGTCTTTCAGTAGCGGTCGACCGCCAGCCCAGTAGCGGTCGACCGGAAATCCCAGGGGCCATCTGTCTACAGTATTTCTCAGTAGCGGTCGACCGCCAGAAGCTACAGGTCGACCGCCAGCCCTGATGCAGCGATATTTGACTTCGATTTCCACCTCGAGGCCAGCCCCTTTTCTTGTATTTGTTTAACCCCAAAGTCACCCAATCTTCCATAGATTGTGGATCTGGTCTAGGGGATGTCTAAGGACCATTCAAAGGCTATAAAACACATGCAAGAGGGTTAGAAACCCTAGTTGATCATTTGAGAAATCAAGGGAGGCTGCAAGGGTGTGTTCAAGGGAGAGTAGTTCGAAGTACTGTAGCCGTGAACAGTACTACGGGAAGAAGCTTCATCCATTCCAAGGGATTCAAGTCCAGATCTAAAGCCATCTCAACCTCCAAGGAAGCAAGAAGCAATCAAGACTTTCAAAGGTGATCTAAACTGCATTCTTCATCCTCTTCATCAACTCAAGAAGATCAAAAGGAAGATCAAAGCTACATCCATCGTCTTCTTCATCAACTAGACGAGATTCAAGGAAGATCATCTCGCAAGGAAGAAGACAGCTTCAAAGCATCCGATTCAAGCTTCTGCAACTCAGACAAGATCTTCTTTCTTTGAGCATACTCTATATCTTGTTTGAGTGATTTCATATTTGTTATCTTTTTCATTTCATACAAACGATTGAAACTGAAGATCGTCCCTACCGGTGGTTAGTAGGAAGGCAATCGGAAGTTGTTCGATCTGCGGTGTTAACGTCCCTACCTGTGGTTAGTAGGAAGGCAATCGGAGGTCTTTTCGATTTGCAGTTCAGTGCGTAGCATTAGTGGAGCCTCACCGGATTTGGTGAGGGGTGGACGTAGGACTGGGGATTTAGTCCGAACAACCTTTAAATCTTGTGTATTGTGGTTTGCTTGTGTGATTATTTCATTCTAGATGCATGCTTAGGTTCAAATCAATATATTACTTGCTCGTCTTGTCAAGCGAATCATAGTGCTCTTCGATAAGCTAGTTATATTCCGCTGCAATTTATTTTATCTAGCTATATAAGGGATTGTAATACGAAAAGAGGGGCAGATCTATTCACCCCTCCCCTCTAGATCCGCTGACCACTACTCAACAGAAAGCACAAGTGACACCAAGTCACTTGCAACCTGAGACACCAAGTCTCCCTTCTCTTGAGTCCACAGGAGGAAACCCGACCTAAAACCAGAGAATCGAAAAACACGGTGGGGAATGGAAAGAACAAAGGAAAAAACAAAAATAGAAACATAAACAAACAAAAAAAAACAACTATAGCTCCGTAGAGCAGTTCCAAATAGATCTTTAGTGAAAGCTCCCTCTTCTCTTCTTCTCAGCCTCTGACTCTCTCTCTTTTCTTCTCAACTCTTTCTTTCTCTCTTCACTTCGCAGCTCTCACGTTCTCTCTTAACTTCTTCTTCTTTTCAGCTCTCTCTTCTTTTCTCTCTTGACTTGCTTTCTTCTCTGGTGACTTCTCCTTTTCCTTCCTTTCTCGCACTGCACGCTTTCTCTCTTTCTGGCGGCCTCTCCTTGCTAATTCTCTACTTCACCACCTAATGACCGAATTGGACGATCTGTCCCCTTTTTATATGATCCAGGAAAATGGGCGTGTGGAGGGAACATTCGGGAATCCCTTAGCCACGTGTCAGAATCTTGGAGCTTCTTCCAAGGGCGACCCATCTTGGATCACGTGCCAATTATTGGTTCTCCTGTCTTCACGAGCTCATGCTCCAGTTGTCTGTATGCCCTTTGTATTGCAGGTGCTTGAGCATATGCCACTTTGAGAGAAATGTCTTAGCCTGTCAAAGTATACACACATATGCTCAGTCCCTATAGTGATAAGGTTGCACAGACCCTAATAACATGTAAATAAGTATGCACAGCTTTAAGTGTTTATAAACGGATGTGCACAGACCAGCATAATGTAGACGTGCTCGGATCTAGTATGGCCTAAAACAAAGCTTGCATGGACCTAAGTATGACTAAGGCGAAACGTGCACGGACTAAGTACCAACAAGCATGAAAACAAGCACAGCATTAAGAACATGCACCCATGACCTAATGCCAGCTCATCGCAGAAGTTGGATAAACCTTAAAATAGTTAGCTTGAAAACATGCGCAGGAACTTGCACCGAGGCAAAACGTGCAGCAAACAAGGAAATGCACCGAGTATGATTTTTCTTTGGCCAAGAGTTTGGAAAAGTTGCACCGACCTTATTCTACGCATGACAAGGTATGCACCGACTCTAAGATTGCATGAACGGCAATTGCACCGACCGGGTGTGTGTGGGTAAAGTATGCACCGACTCTCTACGTGCTCCAAATAGTGACATGCACCGAGACCTTGGACCCTAGTATGCACATGAGCTAGAGAGATATGCACTGACCTTGTTGTGCTTTTGATCACAACATGCACAGACTTAGTAATGCTGCACTGACTATAGCATGCATAAGCGGGGTGGCCTATATGCACCGACCTTATATGGAGGTGAACAGTGATATGCACGGACCTTGTTGTGCAGTCTAACAGAACATGCACCGACCGTATGTAGATGAATGAGAAATGCACCGACCCTACTTCAGTCGAAGCATGACATGCACAGACACAGACTCTATGCATAGAAGATAGTACCGACGTTCCTAGCATCGACCTTTATGCATTTGAGACCTAAACTCCTAAACCTGCACTGACTCTAGCATGAAACTAAAATGTGCATGGACTTTGAATGACCAAAAGCAGGCATATGCACAGACCTTGACTCGTGCTAGCAGGAAACATGCATTGACCTTAGTGTGTGCATATGACATGGACCCCAAATGCAATGGACTAAAATGTGCATGAACCTCATATGCAGTCAATCATGGATATGCATTGACCTCATTTGACATAAAGCTGAACCTGCATAGATGAGCACACAAGAGCATTGACAGCACAAAAACAATGCACAGCAAACGCACCTCATTAATGCACAATGCAATGAGCAGATGTATGATCAAATGCATATTATGCATCTTTTATCAGCTTTCAATCTTTCATGCAAACACATGGTGACTCATAGTGTTTGCTATCATCAAAACTACTGGGGCATAACAATGTCCCCCTTTTTGATGATGGCAACACTATGAGTCACACTGACTCATGTCAAACTATTCTCCCCCTTTGACTTCATCAAAACAAATTTGATACGAGAAATACAAACATGCATGATATGATTGAATTAAAATCTCCCCCTTGAAACAAATGGCACAAAAGATGTTTTCTTAAGAACTCTCCCCCTGGATGAATGAATTAAATCAGCAAAAACACATGGGCAGTCATAAACAATCAGAGAGCAATGGAAGCTGAAATCAAGGATTACAGGAAGGTCAACTAGAATTCCAATGAGGCAAGAATGTTTTCAATGGGATATCAATTCCATAAATCTGGATATGAGAATGTTTCAGAGTCTTCCATTATAGCGGCTTATGAATGAATTTTTAGAGACCAACCTAGTTTAAATATGATGTATATGCAGTTTTTCAATAAAATTCTATACTCATATCTGAAATCAGGTTTTAATAAAAATGAACCAAGCCCTCACATTAACATCTAGTCTAACGTTCCTTCATCTTACTCACTTAAGCTCCAGGACTCATTTAAGAGTTACAATCAATAGTGTTGAGAGTAAATAGATATAAAAACATTTTATTTTGTCAAAAGTTCTTTTAGAGTTTCATTTGCAAACAATTTTCAGATATGTCTTTTGTTCAATAAGAATCTTCATGCAAGAATTTTAAGAGCAATCTAGTTCAGTACATACCTTGTTACTAGAGGATATACGTTCTTTAGACGCCAATATCCCTAAGCACTTGGAATGACTGACAGTCATGCTTCACCATGAATAGAGTTAATCAAGACACCTCATGACAAACCTCAACTCATTTCTTTGATGAGTGCGGTGTGTTTCTCAGTGTCAAGCCATTGCTCTGCCAAAAAAAAAAATTAATCGATTTTTTAAGCAGAGTTAATTATGCCACTTCATGACACAGTCCTCTTAGACTTCATGGTCAATGGACATGGTTTCTCGGTGGCCACAATCATTGCTCTGACTCAATTTGACCCTTAGACATTTTTCAGATTCTCATATGTTTACAAACAATACTTATTTCATGGATCTCATCCAAGGAAAGTCGTGAATACAAAGATTTCAGATTTCAGAAGAGTCAGAATGACACAACATTTAGGTGTTGGTTAAGGTTTATTAAAGCTGACTCAGATATTTTCAATTCATTCAAATCCAAACACAGGATATATTAATCTTAAACCAACTCAATCTTTTAGACATTCATAATCATGTATAATAGAAGATTTTTTATTGACAAGGTTTTCAGATTTATGGTCATGATATGCAGATTGAAATCTTTTCAATTTTCAGGTCAAGGAAGTTTGAGAGCATCTGATTTTCAATCGGAGAAGCAGCAAGAGCATGCATCAAATGTGAGAGCACTTGAAATTTATGAATGAGCAAAGATATGGCAAGACCAGGAGAATATCAGATGACTGAAATAGCAATTCAGTTTGTCCGAATCAGATAGTGAGGAAGTAGATGAATAGTCATGCAGATCAAAAGTTTGATTTATATGCTCCCCCTCACTGAATGCACTGAATCAACCTTTTTGGAGTTTTCAACATGAATGATAAACAAATGCACATCATTGAATGATGAAATGCATGAATTTCCCTTTATCAGGATGCATGGTGTAAACACCTTCATGTACTTGTGAATGTTACAAAATGCCTGAACTCCCCCTGCCTATATGCAGATATGTCATGAGACGCAAACCACCCCCAATCTATTGCATTGAGAAACCAAAATAGTCTCTATTGACAATAAAATGCAAATATCAAACATTCAATTCAGAGACAAATTATATGCAACAGATTTGAAGCCAAGAGAGTAAGAGCAGAGACATGATCAGAAGAGCGTCCACGAAGGTGTCGACTCTTCCAAAAGAAGACTATCAAGAAGTGCAGCAAAGGATGTGTTAGAGAGACCATCAGATAGATAGATTCACAAAACAGCCAGCTCTCCCTGGCAGAATGCATGTGTTAACTGGATTCTGAAAGTAGCATATGCAGAACATTAGAATCATAAAAAAATATGCTCATGAAGGTCTAGACAGCTCTATGTGCAAATTTTTGACCAATGGTATTGGGTAGAGGACTTGGTCTAAAAAAATCACCTCATACATAGTAAGCACCTCCAGACAAACTGCATTTGCCCTTTAGTAACTTACCATTTGATATACCATGTTGATCATGCATGACACTGAAGTGCAAATGCAGTCTTATGTGCATCTTCAAATTTTCTTATGTTAGTTCCCTAAACAAATATGTATGCGAATGAGCATGTGTGGAAATGAGCATTTTATGCATGTGACAGCATGCAGAGATCAAATTCCAGCTTTTCAGATTTTTCAAAAATGTAATTTATTTTCAGTGATTATTCATTTTAACAAATATCAAACAACTGCAATTGGCATATGTATGCATCAAATGAAGACAACCCTTTAATCTCATATATGCACAGATCACCCAGCAAGTGCATGAACAGAAAGGAATGCAAATGGCAGATGCAGTTGTGGACATGTATGCATGAGATCTTAATTAACATGTTAAGCAAGATGTTCAGCTAAGAGAAAATTCAGGTGTACAAGCCTATAAATAGCAATGTTGGGATTTTACCTTACTTTAGGGCCTTGATTTATTAAACCCCCTTTTTATTCTCCATCCCAAGGCGCTCCTGCAAACATGATCTCATTTTGCATTCTTAGGAGCCCAAGTCTCCTTGGGTCCTTTAGTGACAGTAGCACCTTTGAATGGTGCTCTCCTCATTTTCAACACTTGAGAGTCATCAAACCTCATCAAATAACAGTTAGACATGGAATGTCCTAACTATCCACAGTAATAACAAGAGATAATAGATGTTAAATTCTTTTTATGCACATTGTCATAAGCAGGATATCTACGTGCATTAACATGAAGATTTCTATTATTTTCATGAACGTGTTGTTTTCCATAGCCTGCCGACCAGCATTCAGAAGCTCGGTGGCCAGGTTTTCTACATTCAAAACATCCAAAAATTTCTCTCTTAAAACCAGATTTATTTATACCAAAAACATTCCGATTTGCAGGGAATTTTATTTTTTCAGAAAATCTTTTTCCCTGAGCATGCCAACAGTCCTTGACTGTATGGCCATGTTTTCCACAATGAGAGCAAATAGAGAAGTTTCTTCTATGGAGACCTAACCAGCATTGTTCAGCAACATGTCCTACCTTACCACACTTAAATCATGTGATACTCTTTTTCTTAATGATAGAAAATTTCTCAACATGAGAGTCCCTAGCATGCATTTTTCTAGCATTCAGATCATCTAATTCCATTAACCTACATTCATGCATCAAGTGACCAATCTTGTAACAGTAATGACATTTCATGAATTTCTTTTTGTGTGCATGTCTAGGTGTGTTGGTGTTGTGGGCAGCATGCACATTTTTAACATGAGTGTGTGTAGGCTTGTTCTACAAATTTCTATTTCCTTCAGCTTTTTCTGTAGGTTTCTGACTTTTCTGAATAGTAGCTAGATTTGGATTTTTCTGTGCAGTGAACTGAAAAATCAATGGAGTTTTGATGCTGGTTTGTTCTGAGCTACTTACAAATGATGTATGAATTTTGTTTCCAAAGCTCTTCTTATTCACTTGATTATACCCCAGCCCCTCTTTCTGAAAATTTACTTTCATCCCTAGCAGTTTATCCAAATTATCTTGACCTTCAACAAATCTAGACAAAGAATTCTTTAAGTCCTTAATCTCATCTTCCAAGGATGCAATATGTAATTCATAGATAGTAATTTCTTGTTCACTGCAATTCACACACTCACTTAGCACCTTGTTTGCAACTTTATATTTCTCAACTTCTTGTACCAGTTTGAGCTCTTTTTCAACTTGATTTTCATTAACAACATAATTTCTTTTTTCTAGGACAAGAAGTCTCTCTGACATAGCAGTATTCAACTGCTTCACTTTTTCAATCTCTTTAATTAATTTTTCATTTTCTTATTTCAAATTTTCAATTTCTTCAACATAGCTTTTATCAATTTTCATTGAGTTCATTTCATCATTCAACTCTTCACTCAAGCTTTCCTCTCTTTGTTCCATTTCCAAGTTTTTATCCAACAAATTTTTGTTCTCTTCTCTTAGGGAAACAATTAGGTTCTGATGCCATTCCAAATCTTGGTGAATACTTTCATTTATTTCTTTCAGAAATGGACAATCATTATAGGCAGTTTCAACAAGACATGTTGCTTCAACATTGGCATTCAAACACTATTTTCTAAGGCAATCATACTCAATTTTCAAAGCACTCAATTCAGATTTAACACAATCAAAATCTTTCAATAGTTTTTCATTCTGAACTAATTTATTGATATGTACCTGATTATCATCAATTGTGCTAAGTTTTTCTTTTAGTTCAGAAATTTCACATTCAAGTTCTTGATTTTCTTTTTTGCGTAAACCAATTTATTTCTTAAGCACTTGGACATCAGACAAGCATGCATCATAGGACTGTTTCAGTTCTAAGCAGTTTTCACATGAGGACTCTGAACTATTCAGATCAATTTTCTTTTTTAATTTTTTATATTATTTTCTTAACATCTCATGTGACTCTAGTAGCTCACCATATGCATCCTCCCAATCATCTAAAGTATAATTCTCGAAGGGGTTTACCTCATCATCATCATCTTCATTTTGGTTGCTATTCTGGTCACCTTTCTTCGCCATTAGACACTTGTCTTTATTTCCTTTATCGGCGGTCTTCAGTCTATCCAATATCTCTCTTGCTGATCTGCAATCATAAAAACATGAGTGGAATGCCCTGTTAGTAGCTGCCTTCATCATCTCCAAAGCTTTCTGGTTTTCATCACACATCGATCTATGTTTATCAGTCCATTTGGACTTATTCTTTGGTAGTCTATGTGAACTATGTGAAATTAGCTTCCACAGATCTGGATCGATAGACTTAACAAACATACGCAAGTTATTAAACCACAAATTAAAATTAGTACCATCAAAAATCGGTGGATGACCCATAAGAAGGATTTAGGAACAATCAGCCAGATAATAAGGAGCAGCAAATGAAATTAGCACCAAGGAGCACTGCAGATCGTTGGATCTGTAGAACCAGTAACCCGCTTTGATGCCAATTGTTAGTGCGCTAGGCACAAATTCAGAGGGGGGTGAATGAATCCCCTCTAAAACTTTGTTTCGATTCAGATCTACATCGGAATAAAACTATTGCCTACACTCAATGAAGTCTAATGAGACAACCGAGTTTTCTTATTCTGAAAACTGAAAATGCTGGAGGAGATAACCCAAGGAATTTTGCAAACTCAACTCACAAGTTCCCTCAAGGAACTTTTGCCACGAGAAACACTAAGAAGTAGGTGCTTCAACTAAACCATTCAGTCAAACACTTAACAGCAAAACCAAGCTCAAACTGAAATCACATAGAAAGGCTTCTGATATTAAACGCTCAACCAACCTATGAAGAGGACAGAAGATAGGGACATGCACACCACAAGCAAACCACTGCACGCAAGATTTTTTAGGTGGTTCGGTCCTCCAGACCTACATCCACCCCTCACCCCAAACCGGAGTGAGGCTTCCCTTGCAAAGAGCAAGACGTAGACTCAGTTTGCAAACAAACGCTGCCTGACAGCTTGACCAGAGGAACACTCTCCTCTCTTCCTCCACCTCGGAGGGCAACCACTAGTGACACCCAGTCACTAGCAAACCGGAGAACAAATCTCCCTTCCTCTGAACCCCAGAGGGAAAGCACAAGTGACACCAAGTCACTTGCAACCTGAGACACCAAGTCTCCCTTCCCTTGAGTCCACAGGAGGAAACCCGACCTCAAACTAGAGAATCGGAAAACACAGTGGGGAATGGAAAGAACAAAGGAAAAGACAAAAATAGAAACAGAAACAAACAAAAAAAAACAACTATAGCTCCGTAGAGCAGTTCCAAATAGATCTTTAGTGAAAGCTCCCTCTTCTCTTCTTCTCAGCCTCTGACTCTCTCTCTTTTCTTCTCAACTCTTTCTTTCTCTCTTCACTTCGCAGCTCTCACGTTCTCTCTTAACTTCTTCTTCTTTTCAGCTCTCTTCTTTTCTCTCTTGACTTGCTTTCTTCTCTGGTGACTTCTCCTTTTCCTTCCTTTCTCGCACTGCACGCTTTCTCTCTTTCTGGCGGCCTCTCCTTGCTAATTCTCTGCTTCACCACCTAATGACCGAATTGGACGATCTGTCCCCTTTTTATATGATCCAGGAAAATGGGCGTGTGGAGGGAACATTCGGGAATCCCTTAGCCACGTGTCAGAATCTTGGAGCTTCTTCCAAGGGCAACCCATCTTGGATCACGTGCCAATTATTGGTTCTCCTGTCTTCACGAGCTCATGCTCCAGTTGTCTGTCTGCCCTTTGTATTGTAGGTGCTTGAGCATATGCCACGTTGAGAGAAATGTCTTAGCCTGTCAAAGTATACACACATATGCTCAATCCCTATAGTGATAAGGTTGCACACACCTTGATAACATGTAAATAAGTATGCACAGATTTTAAGTGCTTATGAACGGATGTGCACAGACCAGCATAATGTAGACGTGCTCGGATATAGTATGGCTTAAAACAAAGCTTGCACGAACCTAAGTATGACTAAGGCAAAACGTGCATGGACTAAGTACCAACAAGCATGAAAACAAGCATAGCATTAAGAACATCCACCGATGACCTAATGCCAGCCCATCACAGAAGTTGGACAGACCTTAAAATAGTTACCTTGAAAACATGCACAGGAACTTGCACCGAGGCAAAACGTGCAGCAAACAAGGCAATGCACCGAGTATGGTTTTGCTTTGGCCAAGAGTTTGGAAAAGTTGCACCAACCTTATTCTACGCATGACAAGGTATGCAACGACTCTAAGAATGCATGAACAGCAATTGCACCGACCGGGTGTGTGTGGGTAAAGTATGCACCGACTCTCTACGTGCTAAAAGCAGTGACATGCACCGAGACCTTGGACCCTAGTATGCACATGAGCTAGAGAGATATGCACTGACCTTGTTGTGCTTTTGATCACAACATGCACAGATTTAGTAATGCTGCACCGACTATAGCATGCACAAGCGGGGTGGCCTATATGCACCGACCTTATATGCAGGTGAACAGTGATATGCACGGACCTTGTTGTGCAGTCTAATAGAACATGCACCGACCATATGTAGATGAACGAGAAATGCACCGACCCTACTTCAGTCGAAGCACGACATGCACAGACACAGACTCTATGCATAGAAGATAGCATCGACGTTCCTAGCATCGACCTTTATGCATTTGACACCTAAACTCCTAAACCTGTGCTGACTCTAGCATGAAACTAAAATGTGCACGGACTTTGAATGACCAAAAGTAGGCATATGCACAGACCTGAATTGTGTATGCACAGACCTTGACTCGTGCTAGCAGGAAACATGCATTGACCTTAGTGTGTGCATATGACATGGACCCCAAATGCAATGGACTAAAATGTGCATGAACCTCATATGCAGTCAATCATGGATATGCATTGACCTCATTTGACATAAAGCTGAACCTGCATAGATGAGCACACAAGAGCATTGACAGCACAAAAACAATGCACAGCAAACACAGCTCATTAATGCACCCTGCAATGAGTAGATGTATGATCAAATGCATATTATGCATATTTTATCAACATTCAATCTTTCATGGAAACACATGGTGACTCATAGTGTTTGCTATCATCAAAACTACTGGGGCACAACACCCCATTGCAATCCATTGTGCCAAACAAAAAAAACATGAAGAGGAAGCATGTCTGTTCTATAAAATCCTGCTGAAACCCATCGTAAATCGGTGTCACCTACACTAGTGTGCCCCTCCTCGCGCCATTTTAACCTCTCAGACCCTCCAAACTAGCACCATCACACCCTCATCCTAAATGGGCGTGGCCTAAACCGGCACGGCCTAAACCGGCACGCCCCTCACCACACTGTTTTAACCTCTTAGATCCCTAAACCGACGCGCCCCTTTGCCGTGCCAATTTTAGCCTAAACCGGTGCGCCATCCTCATGCCGTTTTAACCTCCTGAAGACTCCAAATCGGCACGCCCCCTTTGCCTCACCATTTTATCCCTAAGCCGACACACCACACTCACGCCACTTTAACCTCCTGATACGGGACGCCAAGCAAGCTAGGACTCTACGTGACTACGAGACTAATGGACAACTATGACCAGCAATAACGCATTTGATCGAACGGCGTAGACTCAACACCTCGGACTCCCAAGGGGAATAAAGATGCCAATCAACAAGGAACTCAAGCTCACAGGCGTCCCCAAGAGAGAGAAGCGCGCTGATCCGCACGGTTGAGAAACTGGCAGAGTCTAGGGTAGGCAACTTCACACTCGCGACTCGGATGAGTCAAGGGACGATCTCGCTCTCTTACCGTGGCAGTGATATAAAAGTATACGAGCTAGGAACCTAACTATCTCACGAGCAGCGGCATCCATAGACTATACTAAATAAGCAAGCTAACACCACAAAAGGAACGGTCGCATACCTCCACGCTCGGGGTGTGGGGAACACTCCCGGCCAAGTCACTATCGCCCGGTACAAAAGCTAAATAAATACAGATCCAAATATGCCCACTCCTCGTAAGGAGGTAAAAGGCACACAGAAAATCTGGGGATGTGTGACGTGGGTTGACGGGCCACGGGTCGGTGAAGCTCGTCGCCCACGGAATGCTACGAATCGAAGTGGACTGAAGTGCGCTAATGGGTCGATTTGGATCCAGCAGTGGGGACGGTGTGTCGCTGAGGCCGAGGATGGTACTAAGGTTACTGACGATGTTCCACAAGGGATGACGACTGCTCCATACAAAGATGGCAGCCGGGGAAGCCGGCTTGGACCCTCGTAACCTCCACGAATCGGCGGTCTGATAACTGGCTGACCTGCACAAGTGCAGGCAACCAGCCCAAAGGTGCCTCTGGAAGGGGGGGCCTCCGGGCGTCCTCTGGTCATGAAAATTAGCATGGCCGCTGGTGGGGACGTCCCTGAGACGCATTAGAAGGTGGGTAGCAGCCATGCACCGTGGGAGTCGGGGTGACTCCAGAAGCAGATCCATGTGCGTTCTGGCCTGTCTACAGGCAGCGGGATAGAGAGTGGAAGATGGTGGTGGTACCGGGGCTTCCGGGTGGCTTTTGGGGCTGGGTTTTCTCAGGGAGGTAGGAGATGGTCGTGGGAGAATGGAGATGGGGTGACGGAATGGCACATAATGGGGGTTTTGGGCATGGGAGATCGTGGCAGGCGTGGCTCTGTTCTGCAGATCTGTGCAAATAGAACTGGTGGCAGGAATGGTGGGTGGGGGTACACAGGGAAAAAGGGCTCATAAATTTATAAAAAAAATTATGGGGAATGGGTTATGACGTGGGGAAGATGTGTTCCAAAATTCAGGGCAATTGGATATGGTTTGGGGGGTGAAAGGTGGTGTGTGGTCGGCCTTTGTACCTGCAGATCTGCAAAGGTACAGTCTGCGCAGGGTGCAAGGGCTATGAAGGGATGGTCTACTACAGATAGTGTTTGGGCATGATTTTTGGACTGGAGGGAGGGGGACATGTGGGGGAAGAGATGACCAGAAGATGGGCGCGATTAGGAGACGGAAGAGGGGTGGACCAACCAGCTCTTTGCAGCTCTATCCAGTAGACAGTGCACCAGGGGCGCACAGGATAGCATGGTGCCTTACACCTCCACGCTTGCAGCACAACCACAAACAGAGAACTCCAGTCTCTGCGGGACGTCGGGGAGGTCGCCTCCCAACAGCACGTGTAGCAGAGAATAAGAGGGAGGGGCCTTTGGTGTCCCTGTAACGCCCGAGAATTTTCTAAGGATTTTTTGGATTTAGAATATAATTATATTAATTATTAAGCATTTAATGGGCTATTAAATGAATTTTGTTTAATTAAATCTAACTATTTAAGCCCTACATAAATCCAAGAGGATTAGGCCCATATAATGAACCCAATTGGCCCAAAAAGAATGTTTTGGACCTTAGCCCATATTCTAGAACCTTTAAACTAGTGTAATCACGAAATTAAAGGAGATAATTACCCCTTGGTATAAGTAAAGGCATAATAGTGAAGATAATAATAAAAAAAGAGTTTAAACTAGTTAAACTTCGGCGCTCATGAAGTCAAACGGTCTATCGCGAGACCGCATGGGGAGTCAAACGGTCCAGAGCTAGACCACTTATCTCTGTCAATTCCTTGAGTATGAGAAATGTGAAAAGGATAGATTTTTAGCATCCAAATCACCTAGGATCGACTCTATCTACTAATTAAATAAGTCTAGAAGGATAGTAGATCTAATTGAAAGCCTAAATGGGACTCTAAGTTCGTTCTAATCCTTAAAGCCCTAGCTAACCCTATAAATAGATCGCAGATTTGACCTGTGCAACCCTTACTTTTGGCTCACGTGGAATTAAGGTAAGGAGGATGAATTAGAGGTAAGTTTCTACTAGGAATTTGTTTATTATAGTTAGAACTAATTACCCTCCAAATTTCGTTATAGGAGATCAAGCCTACAGGAAGATAGAAGTTTCCAAAGTTGTTGATTCTACACAAGTTACTCAAGAATTAGTGCATCTAACCTAGATTGATCAAGGAATTCGGAGCCCTAAACGAGGTATTTAGCAACAGTGTCTTTAGAACTTTCTGTTACCCTTCATATAATCTATTTACCCTGAAAATTTCACATCTTTAGGTCAAGGGAATCAGGAGATACAAGGGCGGGAAGTTGTTGATTTAGCACGAGAACGTGTAGAACTAGGGCTTACTTCGAGTCCGAAATTAACAGTCTAGGAGCATTAATTAAGGTAGATTATCTCATGAATGGCTCAAATTTGAAGTCAGGAATAAAACCCTCTGATTTCGTGCATTTTCATGCATTGTACTTTGAGAATTTCATATTTTAGTAGGACTATGCATCTAAGTTTAATCCTCATGCATGAACTAGCCCTAATAAAGTAAAAATGAATTTTTCTTGTTAAATACATGAACCTATGCATATTGTTGGCCTATATTTGTTCTATCATGATTATGGAAGTTTATATATGTTGAATTCCATGCATGATGTATCTTAGTTTGGCAATAGGCTTTACTATTATTTGAACTCGGATTTATACAGGAGCAAACGGTCGTCTAGTAGACCGCCTGGTATCTTAACGGTCCTACGACAGACCGCTAGCCCGATAGCATAAGCGGTCGCCCAACTGACCGCTTGGCCATTTAAACGGTTCAGTTCTAGACCGTTTGGTTTTCTGATTTCTCTGCAATATTGATAATCCAAACATATTACGGATTAAGTAAAATTAATATATGATAAGACTCGTTAACTAAGTTTATTTCCTGGTTTGATTACTAGTTTTATATACTTAGTTAATTTCATTATTTATCATCATAGATTTCATGTTTTGTGCACATTGGTATTATTTTAACTTATGTTAGTTTATGACCAAAATTATATATTCTTGTAATAAATATATGTTCAAAGATGATAGATGATTCATGATTTTACTTGATCACTAGTTTATCACGATTCTCTCTCTTCTAAGAGTCATTTTCATAAGTACATGGCACATATCCCGGTATGTTGTCATTAGTTACACTTTTTACACATTAAGAACACAATCTTGGACTTGATGACCTCTCCTTTGGATATTCCTTCCAACGGATTAGGAAATCTTATTTCAAGGCCTCCATAAGACTCTGTGAGCTTGGGATTCCCACTAGGACTCGAGCTGGTTGTACCATTAAAGCACATTGTCTAGAAAAGCACTTATCGATGTTTTATATTTCTGGACCTAAGCGGCCATATGGTTGACCGTCTGAGTTTGCTAGCGGCCATTCACTAAACAGCTAAAGGACATTAAACGGCCATCCACTAGACCGCGAGGCTTCAGAGATGTGTTTTTTTGTATATCGGACTTTGTCTTATCAAACAGTCCTTCACTTGACCGCTTGGATTTCTAAACGGTCCTGTATATGACCGCTTGCATTTCAAAATGGCCCAGTAATAGACCGTTTGGATCCTGATTATGTCTAACCCGAGGTTTGAACTTTGGGGTTGGTTTTCTTGAATGCCTAGATGGTCTTCTGATTATCTAGAGCCTAAATTATGGTTAACCAAGTTAAGCTAGAATTTTGAAACTTAAAGAAAGTACCGTTATGCTGTCGACTTTTTCTAGCATGACCTAGTTATAATCTCATTCCTTGAAATCTCTTGTTCTTAAACGAAGCATTGTTATTTTTGTTACCTTATCATGGAACTTTTGTTGAACTTGTGCATTATTGGCCGCATTATTGCTATAAACGTGGAAGTAGATTGATTTATACTTGAAGATGCAGTTCGAGCACTGATTGTGTTCAAGGGCTCTATGCTAGTTCCCTCGACTGATTGTCGAAAACATAATGTAAACCATGGGGTATAATGCTACTGATGTCGCATTGCACTGGGAGTACTTTCTTTATAAATAAGTGAAATGTCCATGGGAATTCACATGAATTCACGAAGAACTTGCTACTAAGTGAAGAGTACATTCTTGCTTGTTACATGACTTTCTAGTCCATAGCCTTCATGGTTATGAAAAGTACATTCTTGTTACTTTCTTGAGAAGGCCAAATCTACATTCTTGTTATATACTTGATCAAATCATATTCTTGTATCTCAAGTTTGATCATATCTTGTTACTTTGGCTTTATTCGCATGTTTCATCGTATTTGCATGATTACCTTATTCTTTATAGCTAAAATGCTAATCATTTAAATTTGCCTTCATGTTGATACGAAGATACCTATTGGGCAAGTGTGCTCATTACCCTACTTTTTAATCTTTTTTAGAAAATTCTAGTGGGACGGATTCTGATTACTCAAGTGATGGATCCGAGAGCGATTGAAGGATACGTGACTTGAGAGAAGCCTTAGTTATCAATGTCTAGTCGAATCATGATGTAATTTTATTTTCTTGAGTTTGGTCAAGAGAGTTGAAAGATCTTATGTACTTTGGGAATTATTTTATGAAGGAATAAAATTAAAGGTTTTAGTGAATTATATTATGCAATTACTCTTATGTGATTGTCTTGCGCTGTGATTATATTACTTGCTCGAGGCATACTAGCCGACTGTTCACATTCCCGACTGTTTACGCTGCATAATCTCGGGATGTGACAATGAAAGTGGTATCAGAGCCCTGGGACTAGAATTCCTTGGGAAAAGTCATGTCATAGGTTAAGTCCAAGGTTTAAGGACGCACACCTATGAAACTAGGAAAGAAATTCCCCACTTATGAGAGGAATTGGGTAGAACCTGGGATGACATAGTCATTAGAATTAATTCTAAGATCTACCCCACTCATTCCATTAGAATTAACAAACTCATTGCTCTTCTCCGGTACCTCACTCTCATAATGGCTCATCGCGTGGACTGGAACGGTATGCAAGAGACCGTTGCGGGTCTTACTCAAGCGTTACAAACTATGGCTCAAGTCGGCGCAGGGGCAAGAGCGGGAGACTTACATCGTAACTTTCAGAGCTTAAATCCTCTTCGATTTTTGGGTTCCTCTAATCCCAATGAATTCGAAAATTGGATAGATGAAATGAACCGCATCTTTGAAGTTATGCAATGTGCTGATCAAGAGAAGGTCTGTCTAGCCACGTTCCAATTAAATAAAGATGCTCGTACACGGTGGAAGTCAGTTCCGACACCGCCAACCGATGCACCTCATACTTGGGAAGGTTTCCTTACACTCTTCCGAGCTAGGTATTATTGTGCCCCGGTGGTTTTAATGACAACATATACTTTGAGTCATTAGATGTCTACATAAAATAAGTGATTGATTGATTGATTGTGTATTTTGCATATTCATTGTTCAGTCTGAATAGATGTTAGGCCAATGCAATTGTTCAGTGTCAATGCATCACGTTATAGTTTGTTGGCTGCACTTTAGCTCATAAGCATTGTAGGGATCAAGGTCCGTGCAGATCTCATCAATGTGCATTCCAAGGTCAATGCATTCACTTTCGTTCAGCACATTATGTCGATGCATACTCATGGTTCAGTAGGCTAAGTCAGTGCTCTTCGGTGTTTAAGTCAATGCATGGTTAATTCTCTAAGGCAAAACACAAGGTCGGTGCTAATCTATCTAAGGACGATGCATTTGTGTCTCAGTGCATGTGATGCGTCTCAGTTTGTGTCTCATGCTATGTCTAAGGGAGCACAAACAAGGTCAGTGCAATGTCTTGTCTGAGCACGCTGCATTGCGTCTCATTTACACTTGTGTCTCTAGCTGCATCTCTATCAAGTCTTAGCACACCCAGTGTCTCATGCGTCTAAGTCTTAGTGTCTCTGTTTGCGTCTTATGCTCAGCTGTGACTATGGCTGCATCTCTTGCGTAGATAAGTCTCATATTGCATCTCACATGCTATGTGAGTCCATGGCTGCGTATCACATTGTGTCTCTCTTGCACAATGCATTGTGTCTCATGCATTCTATCTTCATGCATTCTGTCTCTGTGTCTCATGTGCCTCACGTGTCTCTGCGTCTTATTCTGCGTCTCATGGTGGCCTGGAGTCGGTGCATGTGTGCGTCTCATCTAGCGTCTCACACACACCTAGAGTCAGTGCACATCTTGCATATAGTCATATTTTTGTATATTTAGTTGATTCAGTATATTCATATCGGTGCTTGTCAGGGTATGTACAAATCACTATTCATGGTCAGTGCATCTTCTATCCTAAGGCTCATAATGTTGGTGCATATGTACACTCGGTGCAAGTCCTTGCCTCGGTGCATGTTTTGCTTCGGTGCTCGTTACTATTCAAACAATATTTTAGGTGTCTAAGGCATAATAGGGTTGGTGCAAACCTTGCCTCGGTGCATATTGTGTTCATGCTCACATAAAGGTCTATACAAATCCATGTTCACTCTGCATTGTAGATCAGTGCACGTATCTATGCTACGGTCGGTGTAGTTTTGTGCCTACAAAGTTCGTGCTATTTTCTGTAGCCTCGGTCGGTGCAATGTTGGTCGATGTCTGTATAAGCATACAATAGTCTGAGCATATTGACTTGACTTTGACCATACTTATTGACTCAGTATTTTTCTCTATACAGGGAAATAAACACGGTACGACTCTTGTTCGCGAATGATTAACTGAAGCACGTGCTCCAGGAATTATCTGATGGGCTCGTGATCCCAGGAACTAATGATTGGGCACGTAGACTGCAAACTCTCACAGCCTAACACATGGACAGCTACACTGCCAGATTTTGACACGTAGCTAAGGGATTCCAGAACTCTCTTGGCGGGAGTGTTCCCTCCAAATGCCCAATCTGTTAGCTCATAGGACCCAGGTTTGAAGCTATATAAAACCCTTCTTCTACGATCAGCCGACAAGATAACAGATAAGAAAATAGAAGAAGAACAACGAGAGAATTAGACAATAGAGGACGACAGAATTAGAGCGAAAGCAGCAGAGAAGAGAAGAGTGAGACGAATAGAGAAGAAAATAGAAGAAGAACAACGAGGAGAAGAGAAAGAAGCAGAATCAGAGAGTGAGCGGCAGAGAAAAGAAGAGTGAGCCAGAATCTGATAAGAAGAGAGAAGAAAAGTAGAAGAGGAGAACTAGAGAGAAAAAGAGAGAGATCAGAAGAAGTATGTGAGAGAAAATGTAGCAGTGAGAAGTAGAAGAAGAGATTGAGAGTTCAAAACAAAGAGTGAGAGGAAGAGAGAGCTCGAGGAGAGGAAATTGAAGCCTTCATTGAAGATCTGTCCTACTGGCATTTGGATCAGATTCAAGCCAGACCTGCTCCTGCGAAAGCTACATTTTGTGTTTCATTTCCAGCTTTTTGGTGCCATGATTTTTATCTTTTATTTTCTTTTAATCCTTTCTTTCAAGCTGTGTAGCAGCGGTTGCAGAGAATCTATTTCTCTAGACAGCAAGCTGTGAGGCTCAGCGGGCGAGGTGGTTACCTCGGACAGCAAGCTGTGTTGCTCAGCGGTTGTAGGCAAGCTATGATGCCCAGTGAGTTAAGCTGTGTATCAGCAGGAATCCACACTCGGGTTGAGTGTGGGGTGGATGTAGGTCTAGAGGACCGAACCACCTAAAAATCCTTTGTGTGATGTGGTTTAATTGTCTACTTTGATTCTGCTAGATGCATGCTTAGGATCGTTCATATAAGTCTGATCTTTCTGTCTAGTGAGAATTCTGCCTAGACGCCTTTCATTGATTGCTGGCCTTGAGAGAGTCATTTTAAATACGTGAACTGAGTCATCTCTCCAGCTTTCATAGAGTTGATCAGGAGCAAGGTCTATATGATCTTCTATTTGTTTCTGGAGAGCAATTTATTCACTTAATCCATCTGAGTTTAAGTTCATATATATTCTCCAGTTATAGTTTTAATTGGCAATTTTTATCGGGGAGATTCATTCACCCCCCCCTATGAATCCGAACCTTGCACCCTAACAATTGGTATCAGAGAGGGTCTCTGATTGATCAGATCCAACGATCTGCAGAGGATCCTGCTGGTTTTAGGTGCATCCTTGATTTTGCTGAGTTTACTGTCCGGTATGTGCTTGTATCTCATCAATGGCATCTCCTATTGTTTTCAATGGTTCCAATCTTAATTCATGGCTTGGTGGCCTTTGTACATACATGAACTCCATTGATCCAAAACTATAGAGTCTCATATCAAAATGCCCACATAAATTACCTCAAAATCAGACCAAATGGTGTAAAGAGGATATGATAAAAGACAGTGAGAATAGCCTAGCCTTTAACACTCTCAGAGATTCAGTGAACATTTATATGTTTCCCTGTATTGCAAGATGTACATCTGGAAAAGAGATCATGGACAGAGTCATACCTATTCATGAGGGGCAAAAAGAAGAGTGCCTTATGGACAATCGAAGGGATCAGACTGAAGAAGCAGCATCCCAAGTAAGCACTGAATCAGAAGATATTTCATTTGATGAATTGGTAGAAATGTATGATGAACTGCTAGAGAAATCTAGGAAAATTCAATCTGAGAATAAAAAGTTGAAAAAAAGATTAATCAGATTAGTTCGAATGAATCTTGTGAAAATTACCCAAAACTGAAAAAGTATCATGATGCTTGCTTGACTGATATTCAGAATTATAAGAAACAATTGGAAGATTTTGATAATATTGTTTCAGAAATGAATGAACTAAAGTCTGAAAATGAAATCTGCAAGAGACAGATTGTAGAGAATAATGGAAAGGTTAAAAGACTTCAAGAAGAAAATCAAGCTGAACTTGTCAAGCATAAAGAACAAATTTCTCTGCTGAAAAATGAAAATGATGAATTGCATTCTAGAATTTCTGAAGTAGAAGAAACACTGAGATCAAACAATGATGATCATATTCTAATAAATGAACTTGTTCAGAATAAGCATATAATAAGACAGAATGAAGAACTCAAGCAATTGAACACTGCTATATCTGAAAGACTTCTTGCATTAGAAAAGGGAAAAACTACTTGTAAAGTAGAATTTGAAAAACTGAGTAATCTGGAATAAGAACTTGAGAAATATAAAACTGCAAACAAAGTGCTAAGTGAATGTGTTAATTGCAGTGAACAGGAGATTGCCAGTTATGAATTACACATTGCTTCCTTAGAAAAGGAAATTTGTGAATTGAAAAACTATCCGTCAAAAACTCTAAAAGATAAAGAGAAGTCAAAAGCATCCTTGAAAGATGAAGTGAGTAATCAAAGTGAAGAGACCGATAATTTTTCTGAAACAAAAAGGGTCATGAGGAACTAGCTTTACACCACATTTGTCCGAAGCACTGATGTAGCTGGAACCTCTAGGACATCTCCAAAGAAATCTGCTGCAGTTAAAACTCAAAAATAGAATAAAAATGTGAAAAAGAAAGAATTGAAAAAGAAAAGAAACAAATTGCATGCTAAAAAATCTCAGGCCAAGATGTTTTCTGTCCCTAGGAAGAACGTCAAATGCTTTTACTGTGAAAAACTTGGTCATGAGATGATTGATTGTTTTGTTATGGAGAAGGATGATCTGAAGATTGATAGAACTCATGCTAGGAATTCCAATGATGAGAAACCTTCTTCTAAGCAAAAGAAAAAGGTTAAATGCTTTTACTGTCATAGAATAGGTCATCTCATGCATGAATGCAAACTAATGAAACATGATGACCTCAATGCTAGAAAATTGCATGATAGAAATGTTCATGCTAAAACTAATGCAAATCATAAGAGGAACATTCAATATCTTCATTGCGGAAAATTGGGCCACATTGCTGCTGAATGTTGGCATAATTAGGGAAAGAAATTTCAGTCTGGATTTGTTAATTTCTCTGTTAACAAAAATATTTTTGATAGAAATGATTTTGATTCTAGAAGAAAGCACACTGTGTGCTTTAAATGTGAAAGGCATGGCCACATAGTCAAGGACTGTTGGTATGCTCAGGGAAATAGATTGATTTCTGAACTTGGTAAATTCTCTATAAATAAAAGTGTTTTTGATAGGAATAAATCTAGTTTTAAAGAAAAACCCATTACATGTTTTGAATGTGGAAAGCCAGGTCATAGGGCTGCAACCTATTGGCTGGCAGGTTATAATGAACAGGCTAGCTTTGGTAAACAGAATCTTAATTCTGTTAACAGAAATTTTCATGCACAGATACAGAGATTTCATGACAACAATAATTTACATAAAAAGAATTTGAAATCTGCTGCATCATGCCATTAGTGTGGTCAAATAGGTCATTCAATGAATAGTTGCTACTTGATGAGATTTGATGACCTTCATGCACAAAAATTATTTAGAACACCTGCTAAAGGTGTCACTGTTAATTCAGGACCCAAGACGTCTTGGGTACCTGCTTGTGTGAAATAAAGGATATTTTGCAGGTGTGCCTTGGAAGGAAATAAAAGGGGGGTTCAATAAGCCAAGGCACCTGAGTATGGTAAAACCCCACATCTGCACATTACAGGTTTGTTCATTGGAATTTTTCAGAATATTCTTTTAGGTAGTTGCATATCATGTGTGATCTGTTAAATTTTCATGCATATATATTGTTAATCTCTTTGAAATCTGCATCACATTAAGATATTGAATTGTTTGTGCACATATGCATTGAAGATATGTTAAAATTCATTTCACATCTACATGCATTTATATCTTGACATTTAATTGTGTTTCAACTAGTTGTTTGATGAGAGGGAGATGAAATAAACCTAAATGCATGGACTCTCATGTCAGCATATACTTGCTCATATGCGTATTCAATTGAATTGTCTTGCACTCTCAAAAATCTAAATGGCTGGAATTTGATGCCTGCATGCTGTCTTATGCATAAAATTCTCATCTACATACATGACATGCACACATGTTCACATTTGCATATGTTTAGCATATTGTCAATTCAAGATGCACATAGGACTGCATTGTGTATTGCACTGTTTTGCATGACTATTATGGTGTATCAAATGGTAAGTTACCAAAAGATAGATGTCATCTATCTGGAAATTCTTACAATGTGTGAGGTGGTCCTTTGGACTAAGTCCTCCGCCAAACACCATGGGTCAAACTGCATATAGAGCAGTCATTGCATATGCTGCATTCAGAGTTGTCACATATGGCATACAGATAGGGGGAGTTTCTGCATTTGTTATCATGCATATGGTGATTTCAAATAAATTGCATTTCATTACATTGAAAATGCCAAAAAGATTGATTGATTGCATACTGTTGTCAGAGGGAGCATATTTCATATACTTGTGTTCCTCTATGTCTTCTTCGTCATGTCTTGCCTAAATCCATTCAAGTGTTTGGTAATCCTTTTAGGAAGATTTTGTCATGGAGTCTGTTAGTCAGGGGGAGCATTTTTAACTAGTTTTGATCTGCATGGCTATGTTTTATTCTATGACTGTCTAGTTCGGTTGACCAAACTGCCTATTTCGATCAACTGAAATCATCACTGAATAGCCATTTCCCTGAACATCCTGCTATCTGTGCTCATTTAGGAGTCTACACTGTTAGGTGGTCTCATCTGCCTATATCTATTCTAAAATTACTAGAGTTCATCTTCTTCTTGGAAAATTGTTTGACCTTGTTCTCTTGACTATCTTTGTCACATCTTTGAGCTTAATAATTTCTGAAAATCTTGTTCATCTGCCATTCCTTGATTATCAGCTCAAACTGAATGACTACAAGATTCTTTTATACACTCTATATGCTTCTTACTGCTCATGTTTTTATTAAGGGGGAGCTTCACTTGGTGAAAACATGTACATTCTTTGAATTTCTATCTGTTCTGAATTCTCTATAACTGTTACTCTTCTTGAATCTGAATTTAATTGTGTTCTATTTGTGCATTTACTGAGGGGGAGCTGGTTGTTTCAAAATAAATCTATGTGATGGACCTCTGGATATCTCTGATTCTCTTTGATACAGTCTTTGCTGCACTTATTAATTGTTCTGATTGGAAGTGTCGACATAGTAAGTCGACATCATCTTGGAAATACTTTGTCAAATGTCGACACCTTAATTGTTGTGCTCATCTTTGTTTCATTCTTGAAACTCTTATGTAGTTCACAACTTGACTGTTGTTGAATCTCATTGAAAATTCAAAAAATTGAGAAGATTTCAATTCGTATACCTTGACCATAAATATGAAAATCAGTTCATTAAAGAATCTTCTATTGTATATATTTATGAATGTCTAAAAGATCAGATTGGTTTAAGTCTAATGTATTCATTGAGCTTGGCTATGAATATCTTGAAAATATCTGATTTAACTTTAATAAACTTTAACCAACTATTTCATGTTGAATCTTGTAAAATCTTCTGAAATCTAAAAATGTTAAAATCATGGCTTTATTTGGTTGAATTATATGATATCAGTATTGTTTTTAAACATCTGATGAATCTGAAACGTTCCTAAGGGTAAATTCTGTCAAAGCAATGATTTTGGTCACTTAGAAACCATGTCTATTGACTATGAAGTCTAGAGGACTGTGTCATGAAGTGCCATAATTAACTCTGCTAAATAAAATTCATTGAAAATCCAGGCAGAGCAATGGCTTGAATATTAAGAGATATACCACACTTATCAATGAAATAAGATGAAGTATGTCATGAGGTGTGAATACTATCTCTGAAGCATGACAGTTAGTCATACTAAGTGCTTAGGGATACTAGCGTCCAAACAACGTGTATCCTCTAGTTATAAGGTGTGTACTGAACTTAATTGCACCTGGTAAACTTGTTATGAAAATTTGTATTGTTAGGCCAGTGCAATTGTTCAGTGTCAATGCATCTCGGTATAGTTTGTTGGATGCACTTTAGCTCATAAGCATTATAGGGATCAAGGTCCATGCAGACCTCATCAATGTGCATTTCAAGGTCAATGCATTCACTTTCGTTCAGCACATTATGTCGATGCATACTCATGGTTCAGCAGGCTAAGTCAGTGCTCTTCAGTGTTTAAGTCAGTGCAGGGTTAATTCTCTAAGGCAAAACACAAGGTCGGTGCTAATCTGTCTAAGGATGATGCATTTGTGTCTCAGTGCATGTGATGCGTCTCAGTTTGCGTCTCATGCTATGTCTAAGGGAGCACAGACAAGGTCAGTGCAATGTCTTGTCTGAGCACATTGCATTGCATCTCATTTGCACTTGTGTCTCTGGCTGCGTCTCTATCACGTCTTAGCACACCTAGTGTCTCATGCGTCTAAGTCATAGCGTCTCTATTTACGTCTTATGCTCCATTGTGACTATGGCTGCATCTCTTGCGTAGATACATCTCATATTGCATCTCACATGCTATGTGAGTCCATGGCTGCGTATCACATTGCGTCTCTCTTGCACAATGCATTGCGTCTCAAGCATTCTATCTTCATGCATTCCATCTCTGCGTCTCATGTGCCTCACGTGTCTCTGCGTCTTATTCTGCGTCTCATGGTGGCCAGGAGTCGGTGCATGTGTGCGTCTCATCTAGAGTCTCACACACACCTAGAGTCGGTGCACATCTTGCATATAGTCATATATGTGTATATTTAGTTGATTCAGTATATTCACATCGGTGCTTGTCAGGGTATGTACAAATCACTATTCATGGTCAGTGCATCTTCTATCCTAAGGCTCATAACGTTGGTGCATATGTACACTCGGTGCAAGTCCTTGCCTCGGTGCATGTTTTGCTTCGGTGCTTGTTACTATTCAAACAATATTTTAGGTGTCTAAGGCATAATAGGGTTGGGGCAAACCTTGCCTCGGTGCATATTGTGTTCATGCTCACATAAAGGTCTGTACAAATCCCTGTTCACTCTGCATAGTAGATCAGTGCACGTCTCTATGCTAAGGTCGGTGCAGTTTTGTGCCTACAAAGTCCGTGCTATTTCCTGTAGCCTCGGTCGGTGCAATGTTGGTCGATGTCTGTATAAGCATACAATAGTCTGAGCATATTGACTTGACTTTGAACATACTTATTGACTCAGTATTTTTCTCTTTACAGGGAATTAAACATGGTATGACTCTTGTTCACGAATGATTAACTGAAGCACATGCTCCAGGAATTATCTGATGGGCTCGTGAACCCAGGAACTAATGATTGGGCACGTGGACTACAAACTCTCACAGCGTGGACAGCTACACTGCCAGATTTTGACACGTAGCTAAGGGATTCCAGAACTCTCTTGGCGTGAGTGTTCCCTCCAAATGCCCAATCTGTTAGCTCGTGGGTCCCAGGTTTGAAGCTATATAAAACCCTTCTTCTGCGATCAGCCGATAAGATAACAGAGAAGAAAATAGAAAAAGAACAACGAGACAATTAGAAAATAGAGGACGACAGAATAAGAGCGAGAGCAGCAGAGAAGAGAAGAGTGAGACGAACAGAGAAGAAAATAGAAGAATAATGAAGAGAAGAGAAAGAAGTAGAATCAGAGAGTGAGCAGCAGAGAAAAGAAGAGTGAGCCAGAATCTGATAAGAAGAGAGAAGAAAAGTAGAAGACCAGAACTAGAGAGAAAAAGAGAGAGATCAGAAGAAGTCCGTGAGAGAAAATGCAGCAGTGAGAAGTAGAAGAAGAGATTGAGAGTTCAAAAGAAAGAGTGAGAGGAAGAGAGAGCTTGAGGAGAGGAAATTGAAGCCTTTGTTGAAGATCTGTCCTCCTAGCATTTGGATCAGATTCAAGCCAGACTTGCTCTTGCGAGAGCTACATTTTGTGTTTCATTTCCAGCTTTCCGGTGCTGTGATTTTTATCTTTTGATTTCTTTTAATCCTTTCTTTCAAGTTGTGTGTCAGCGATTGTAGAGAATTTGTTTCTCTGGACAGCATGCTGTGAGGCTCAGCGGGCGAGGTAGATACCTCGGACAGCAAGCTGTGTTGCTCAGCGGTTGTAGGCAAGCTGTGATGCCCTGCGAGTTAAGCTGTGTATCAGCAGGAATCCACACTCGGGTTGAGTGTGGGGTGGATGTAGGTCCAGAGGACCGAACCACCTAAAAATCCTTTGTGTGCTGTGGTTTAATTGTCTACTGTGATTCCGCTAGATGCATGCTTAGGATCATTCATATAAGTCTGATCTTTCTGTCTAGTGAGAATTTTGCCTAGACATCTTTCATTGATTGCTGGCCTTGAGAGAGTCTTTTTAAATACGTCAACTGAGTCATCTCTCCAGCTTTCATAGAGTTGATCAGGAGCAAGGTCTATCTGATCTTCTATTTTTTTCTGGAGAGCAATTTATTCACTTAATCCATCTGAGTTTAAGTTCCGCGTCTATTCTGTAGTTATAATTTTAATTGGCAATTTTTATAGGGGAGATTCATTCACCCCCCCCCCCCTCTGAATCCGGACTTTGCACCCTAACAGGTACTTCTCCGAACATGATAAGGAGAGGAAGGCTATGGAATTCGCTTCGTTACGCCAAGGCATGATGACCGTAGTGGAGTATGAACTCCAATTTTCTAGGCTAGTGCCTTATGCTCCTCACTTGGTTAGCACTGAGTTGTTAAAAGCTAACCGATTTATGGATGGATTGAGGCCCGAATTTATTCAACAACTTGTGACTCAAAATATCCGTATGTATGTGGAGATGGTCCAATGGGCGCATCTATGCGAGAGGACCTTAGAAAAGGTCGATAAATTTAAAGTCATGGGAGAGGAGCCTAGCCGAAGGTCTGATCGGCATGAAAAGAAAAGAAAGTTTAGTATCACGGAACCCTACAAATCCCGTGATAGCAAGACAAGATCCCGGAATGGGAGTGGTAGTGGCTACCACAAGAATAAAAAAGTCAAGGAAGAAGACAACCAAGTCGCCACGGCTTGCACATTTTGTGAGAAGTTCGATCATTCTGTCGAAGAATGCTGGAAGCGTCTCGGCGCTTGTTTTCGATGTGGCAGTCGGGAGCACCGTATGCCGGATTACCCCCTTATGAAGGAACAATCTTCCGGTGGTGGAGATAAGTGACAGACTCGTCTCAATGCTATTATGGAAGAGGAAGAAGCGCCCAAGAATGATGGGCTAATGGAAGGTACTATCCAAATCTATTCCTATCTTGCATTCGTACTATTCGATATTGGTGCTTCACATACCTTTATATCTTCTACTTTTGCAAAAACCTTACCTATTGCATCAGTTCCTCTACCTTCGGACCTAGCAATCACTACACCTTTAGGTTCCGGAACCAAACTTACAACCTACTATCCTGATAGTGAAGTAGTGGTAGAAGGTCACAACCTACCAGCAAACCTCGTATGTCTTGACATGGAGGGCTATGATGCTATATTAGGTGTAGATTGGCTTGTAGACCACGCCGCCTATATATTTATCGCAATCGAATTATCTCTTTTCCGAAACCTGCTCTTCCAAGATTTTCCTTCCATGGTATCAAATATAGGAAGCATCCTGCCATTATTTCATCTCTGCACGCTTGCAAATTAATTTCGCAAGGATGTGTAGCTTTTCTTGCTTGTGTAATCCTCACCAAATCCAAGGAGATCGTCTTAGATGATATTCCTATTGTCAATGAATTTCCAGATGTATTTTCATCAGATTTACCTAGTTTACCACCCGAAAGGGAAGTAAACTTCTTTATTGAACTCATCACCAGAGCAGCACCCATTTCAATAGCTCCCTACAGGATGTCCCCCACGAAACTCAAGGAATTGAAGAAACAGCTTCAGGAATTATTAGATAAGGGTTTCATTCGACCTAGCACATCCCCCTAGGGTGCACCAGTTCTATTCATCAAGAAGAAGGATGGATCCCTCAGGTTGTGTATCGACTATCGGCGACTAAATCAACTCACAATTAAGAATAAATATCCGTTGCCATGTATCGATGAGCTCTTTGATCAGATTTTATGAGCGGAATATTTTTCCAAGATAGACCGCAGGTCAGGTTATCATCAGCTCAAGATCAAAGATGAGGACATACACAAAACTACTTTTCGAAGCAGATATGGCCACTATGAATTTGTGGTAATGACGTTTGGGTTAACCAATACCCCCGCAGTATTTATGCAACATATGAATAATGCCTTCGGGCCTTACTTGGACCAGTTTATAGTCATCTTCATAGACAATATTCTTATTTACTCCAAAACAAAGGAGGATCATGAAGAGCACTTAAGAATAACCTTACAAACGCTAAAAGAGCACAAACTTTATGCAAAGCTTAGTAAGTGCGAGTTCTTGCTAAAGGAGGTCTCTTTCCTTGGCCATATTTTTTCAAGAGAAGGTATCGATGTTGATCCTTCAAAAATAGAAGCTGTTAAGAACTGGAGCCGGCCGACCACCGTGTTTGAAGTCAGAAGTTTTCTAGGTCTCGCTGGTTATTACATGAGATTTATTAAAGATTTCTTAAAGATCGTTGTCCTGTTGACTAGACTCAATAGAAAGGAGAATCCTTTTATATGGTTGAAGGGTTGCGAGGAGAGTTTTCAAACTCTTAAAGGACACCTTACCACTGCACCAATATTAACATTATCCACTGAAGGTGGTGGATTTGAAGTCTATACGGATGCGTCTGGCATTGGGTTAAGGTGTGTCCTTATGCAAATTGGCAAGGTGATTTACTATTCATCAAGGCAGTTAAAGCGTCACGAAGAAAATTACTCTGTACATGATCTGGAACTAGCTGTGGTTATATTTGCATTGAAGATTTGGCGACATTACCTTTATGGGGAGAAATTCATTATATTTTCATATCATAAAAGTCTGAAATCTTTTCACCCAGAAGGAGTTGAATATGCGACAATGCAGATGGTTGGAGTATCTTAAGGACTTCGACTTTACTATCCAATATCATCTAGTAAAAGTAAATATCGTAGCTGATGCTCTTAGCAAGAAACCAATGGCAACTCTAGCAAGCCTCCGGAAAGGTATAACTTGTCTTATTGAAGATTTTTCTCATTTAAATGTTGATATTGACAGAGAAGGAGAAGGAGGTATGATTGCCAATATAAGGTCTCAACCTAGATTGATCGAGGACCTAGTCCAATTGCAATTAAATGATCCCACATTGATGGAGATTAAGGATAATATTGATCAGAGGCCAGAATTTTCTATCTCAAATGATGGAAGACTATTATTTAAGGGTCGAATTTGTATGCCGAATCATGATGACACTAAGAAATTGATCATGGAAGAAGCTCACAAATTAAGGTATGCTACTCACCCTGGTGCTACCAAGATGTATCAAGATTTGAAAATAAGCTTTTGGTGGCCCAATATAAAAAGAGAAGTGGCAGATTTTGTATCACGATGTCTCACTTGTGAACAAGTCAAAGTAGAGCATTTAAAACCCTCTGGAAAATTACACCCCTTAAATATTCCCGAATGGAAGTGAAAAAGTATAGGGATGAATTTTATCATGGGTTTACCTAGGACAAAAGGAGGACGTGTTGGTATATGGGTGATCATAGACCGATTGACCAAATCTGCACATTTTCTACCAATCAAAAGTCGATGGTCTATGGATATACTAGCAGCATTATACATGAAGGAGATTGTCAAACTACATGGTGTCCCTGTCACCATCATATCTAACCAAGATCCTCGGTTCACATCATTATTCTGGAAGGGTCTACAACATTCGATAGGGACCCGACTAAACTTTAGCACTGCATTCCATCCACAAACCGATGGTCAAACTGGGAGAACAAATCAAGTGGTGGAAGATATGCTCAGGGCTTATGCTATTGACTTTGTAGGAAGTTGGCACGACCATTTACCTCTAGTGGAGTTTGCATACAATAATAGCTATCAAGCTAGCATACAAATGGCACCATTTGAGGCTCTATATGGAAGAAGCTGTCGTTCACCTATTTGCTGGAATGAAGTAGGAGAAAGGTAATTTCTTGGTCCCGACATCATTAGGGATACTACCGAGAAGATAAAGCTTATTCGGGAGAGACTCTAGATGGCACAAGATAGGCAAAAATCATATGTTGACAATCGAAGACACGACTTGGAGTTCCAAGTAGGAGACCATGTATTCTTTAAGGTTTCTCCAAGTCAGGGTATTCGAAGGTTTGGTATTAAGGGCAAGCTTACTCCAAGATTCATTGGGCCCTTTAAGATTCTAAACAGGGATGGTGAAGTCGCTTATCGAATAGATTTACAACCTCAATTATCTGAAGTCCATGATGTATTTCACGTCTCGATGCTCAAGAAGTATGTACCTGATCCTTTCCATGTCATCACTTATGACAATCTGAAGATCAAAAAGGACTTAACATACGAGCAAAAGCCAATCAAGATCATTGAACGAGAAGTACGTCAACTTCGGAATAAAACTATTCCTATGGTAAAGATACAGTGAACAAAATCAAGAGAAACATGGGAAATCGAAGTAGCCATGCGAAGAAGATTTCCGGAATTATTTGAACGTAAGTACACTATCCATAAATCCATGCATTGAATTTGGGGATAAATTCTTTTTAAGTGGGGGAGGGTGTAACGCCCGAGAATTTTCTAAGGATTTTTTGGATTTAGAATATAATTATATTAATTATTAAGCATTTAATGAGCTATTAAATGAATTTTGTTTAATTGAATCTAACTATTTAAGCCCTACATAAATCCAAGAGGATTAGGCCCATATAATGAACCCAATTGGCCCAAAAAGAATGTTTTGGACCTTAGCCCATATTCTAGAACCTTTAAACTAGTGTAATCACGGAATTAAAGGAGATAATTACCCCTTGGTATATAAGTAAAGGCATAATAGTGAAGATAATAATAAAAAAAGAGTTTGAACTAGTTGAACTTCGGCACTCACGAAGTCAAATGGTCTATCATGAAACCGCATGGGGAGTCAAACAGTCCAGAGCTAGGCCGCTTATCTCTGTCAGTTCCGTGAGTATGAGAAAATGTGAAAAGGATGGATTTTTAGCATCCAAATCAACTAGGATCGACTCTATCTACTAATTAGATAAGTATAGAAGGATAGTAGATCAAATTGAAAGCATAAATGGGATTCTAAGTTCGTTCTAATCCTTACAACCCTAGCTAACCCTATAAATAGATCGCAGATTTGACCTGTGCAACCCTTACTTTTGGCTCTCGTGGAATTAAGGTAAGGAGAACGAATTAGAGGTAAGTTTCTTCTAGGAATTTGTTTATTATAGTTAGAACTAATTATCCTCCAAATTTCATTCTAGGAGATCAAGCCTACAGGAAGATAGAAGTTTCCAAAGTTGCTGATTCTACACAAGTAACTCAGGAATTAGTGCACCCGACCCAGATTGATCAAGGAATTCGGAGCCCTGAACGAGGTATTTAGCAATAGTGTCTTTAGAACTTTCTGTTACCCTTCATATCTTCTACTTACCCTCGAAATTTCACGTCTTTAGGCCAAGGGAATCAGGAGATACAAGGGCGGAAAGTTACTGATTTAGCACGAGAACATGCAGAACTAGGGCTTACTTCCAGTCCAAAATTAACAGTCTAGGAGCATTAATTATGGTAGGTTATCTCATGAATGACTCAAATTTGAAGTCAGGAATAAAAGCCCTCTGATTTCATACGTTTTCATGCATTGTACTTTGAGAATTTCATATTTTAGTAGGACTATGCATCTAAGTTTAATCCTCATGCATGAACTAGCTTTAATAAAGTAAAAAGGATTTTTTCTTGTTAAATACATGAAACTATGCATATTGTTGGCGTATATTTATTCTATCATGATTAAGGAAGTTTATATATGTTGATTTCCATGCATGATGTATCTTAGTTTGGCATTTGGCTTTACTATTATTTGAACTCAGATTTATACAGGAGCAAACGGTCGTCCTGTAGACCGCCTGGTATCTTAACGGTCCTACGACAGACTGCTAGCCCGATAGCATAAGCGGTCGCCCGACTGACTATTTGGCCAGTTAAATGGTTCTGTTCTAGACCGTTTGTTTTTCTGATTTTTCTGCAATATTGATAATCCAAACATATTACAGATTAGCCAAAATTAATATATGACAAGCCTAATTAACAAAGCTTATTTCCTGGTTTGATTACTGGGTTTATATACTTTGTTAATCTCATTGTTTATCATCATAGATTTCATGTTTTGTGCACATTGGTATTATTTTAACTTATGTTAGTTTATGACCAAAATTATATATTATTGTAATAAATATATGTTCAAAGATGATAGATGATTTATGATTTAACTTGATCACTGGTTTATCATGATTCTCTCTCTTCTAAGACTCATTTTCATAAGTACATGGCACATATCCCGATATGTTGTCATTAGTTACACTTTTTGCACATTAAGAACACAATCTTGGACTTGATGACCTCTCCATTAGATATTCCTTCCAACGGACTAGGAAATCTTATTTCAAGGCCTCCATAAGACTCCGCGAGCCTGGGATTCCTACTAGGATGCCGAGCTGGTTGAACCATTAAAGCACATTATCTAGAAAAACACTTATCAATGTTTTGTATTTCTGGACCTAAGTGGCCATATGGTTGATCGTCGGAGTTTGCTAGCGGCCATTCACTAGACCGCTAAAGGACATTAAACAGCCATCCACTAGACCGTAAGGCTTCAGAGATGGATTTTTTTGTATATCTGACTTTGTCTTATCAAATGGTCCTTCACTTGACCGCTTGGATTTCTAAATGGTCCTATATATGACCGCTTGCATTTCAAAACGGCGCAGTAATAGACCGTTTGGATCCTGATTATGTCTAACCCGAGGTTTGAACTTTGGGGTTGGTTTTCTTGAATGCCTAGATGGTTTTCTGATTATCTATAGCCTAAATTATGGTTAACCAAGTTAAGCTAGAATTATGAAACTTAAAGAAAAAACCGTTATGATGCCGACTTTTTCTAGCATGAAATCTCTTGTTCTTAATTGAAGCATTCTTATTTTTGTTACCTTATCATGGAACTTTTGTTGAAATAGTGCATTATTAGCCGCATTATTGCCATAAACGTAGAAGTAGCTTGATTTATACTTGAAGATGCAGTTTGAGCACTGATTGTGTTCAAGGGCTCAATGCTAGTCTCCTCGGCTGATTGTTGAAAACATACTGTAAACCATGGGATATGATGCTACTGACGTCGCATTACGCTGGGAGTACTTTCTTTATAAATAAGTGAAATATCTACGGGAATCCACATGAATTCACGAAGTACTTGCTACTAAGTGAAGGGTACATTCTTGCTTGTTACATGACTTTCTAGTACATAGCCTTCATGGTTATGAAAAGTACATTCTTGAGAAGGCCAAATCTACATTCTTGTTATATACTTGATCAAATCATATTCTTATATCTCAAGTTTAATCATATCTTGTTACTTTGGCTTTATTCGCATGTTTCATCGTATTTGCATGATTACCTTATTCTTTATAGCTAAAATACTAATCATTTAAATTTGCCTTCATGTTGATACGAAGATACCTACTGGGCAAGTGTGCTCATTACCCTACTTTCTAATCTGTTTTAGGAAATTATAGTGGGACGGATTCCGATTACTCAAGTGATGGATCCAAGAGCGATTGAAGGATACGCGACTCGAGAGAAGCCTTAGTTATCAATGTATAGTCGAATCATGATGTAATTTTATTTTCTTGAGTTTGGTCAAGAGAGTCGAAAGATCTTATGTACTTTGGGAATTATTTTATGAAGGAATAAAATTAAAGGTTTTAGTGAATTATATTGTGTAATTACTCTTATGTGATTGTCTTACGTTCTGATTATATTGCTTGCTCGAGACGTACTAGCCGACTATTCATATTCCCGATTGTTTCCATTGCATAATCTCGGGACGTGACAGTCCCACCCAAGAGGAGGAAGAAGATGGGAGGGGGTGGGAGTCGCACCACCAAGAGGGAGAAAGGGGGAGGCCGCGACCTTCTCAAGGGTTTCTTCTCCAACAAAATTCTCTTCATTAATTTCTTCTAAAATAATACAAGAGAGTATAAATAAGGGGAGGGGAAAACCCTAATTACTTTTCTAAAATAAATCCTAAGAAAATCCTAATTTATTAGAATTTCTACCACACTAGGGAAGGGAGTAGAAATAGGAAACCTTCTAGGCTAGAGGTTAAGAAGGGGGCACCCATCTCCTATGGGAAGTGGGAAGGTGGGGGGGGCGCCCTCTTCCCAGCCCTAATGGACTTGGGAGAGGGGGGAAAGGAGGGGCGGCCCATTGTGGTCTCACCCATGGGCGACCAGCCCACTCCCCATGGGCTTGAACTAGCATACGGCCCCATAACCCCTAATTCAGCCTACGGCCCCAAATCGGCCTACAAAGGTCCCAAAATAAAGAAGTAAAAGTCTCCAAGCTCCAGTCTAATACACCAAGCCTTCTCCAAGCCATAAAGAAGACTGTAGGTCTTGAACAGCACTACGCGTCCTGTAGTGTCGCTTTGCCGCATCACGTCGATCTCTAGCTCGGGTGTCCTCACCACCTCCTGGATCCTATAAACTGGCGTGCCCCCTCTCCACGCCATTTTAACCCTTCATGCACCCAAATGCCTGCTTCACACCCCCATACCATTTTGGCCACATGCTCCCATGCCACCCTCTAAACTGGTGTGCCCCTAGCCTAACACTGTTCGTTCATAACTTCCGCTCACCCGGACTCGGTGTGAAGAGAATATCAATGACGCCCCGCTAAATCGGATTCGGACCTTGGGAATCATCCCGTTGTGGCCATGCTCCGGCACTGCCCTGGGCCGATAGTTCGTCGAACTTGACCCATCTCTACCGGGATCCAATCTCGCATTCTTATTAAACTTGCCGTACACACGGCAGACACCTACTCGGTTCTATCGCCGTCTATTATGTAATAAACGCGGACTTCCGTCCGAACATGAAATGGTCCGCAAGCGACCGACATCATCGATGGATGTTTGCACCCCAATGCGGGATCTGTCTAAACGAGGCTTGAGACATCATTCTCCTGTTTCGTTAATATGAACTTCAGGCTGTAGGGCCCCTTTTCTTGGCGATCAATCAAGGGTCTTCCCCCCTCTGAGGGGATATAATTAACGTCGCAACCTTTATGGTGCGGCAGGTTCTTTGTCCGGACACGACACACACAATTGTCTGACTAGTCAGATCGAGCGCACCATGGGCTTCCATGAAGCCCGAATAAATCATCACCTAGGTGACTAGTATGCCCTTGCAAAAATAAACCGAATAAGCGAATGAACAAACGAGTAACAAATTAAACAAAAGAAGTGTTCCAAAAGTGCATCCACAACTCTAGCACACCCGGTGGGACTTGACTTCCATTCATCTCCT
The DNA here is from genome assembly GCA_022559845.1 of Amorphophallus konjac. Classification (NCBI taxonomy): domain Eukaryota; kingdom Viridiplantae; phylum Streptophyta; class Magnoliopsida; order Alismatales; family Araceae; genus Amorphophallus; species Amorphophallus konjac. Next base: position 16,739 of record JAHNEJ010000881.1, on the reverse strand, counting down.
CGTCAGGACTAGGGGCCCTACGGCCTCCTTATGAAATTTGAAGCTTTTTTACTTGCAATTGCAGGGATTATTTTTTGATGATCACAATGGCCGTCAGCTTCAGACCGTTAGTCATCGCGAGCCATGCCAACCATGGCTACCTCACAGTGCTGATCAAGTTCGGCGACTTTCCTCTGGTGGTGGGCTTCCCCAACTTCTTGGGGGTGGCCTTCGTCAATCTACGAGAGATCGAGGGGCCCAAGCCCGTCGAAGTCCACATACCTGCCACGGGGATTTCCACCACCCGACCCACTCTTGTCGAGTCGCCAACAACTACTGCTGATAGCACGTCAATCAAGACCGTGAGCTATTTTGTCCACCACGTTAGTTTCGACACAGGCTTGACCACCAAGAAGACGGCATCCCGTCAAAGAAGGAGCCAAAGAAATGTTGTTGCTGCTACCCCCAGGGGCCGGATCTCCAACACCGGCAAATCGGTTCTGATCGGGGGCATCAGAGTTCACCTTAATGGACGAAGAGCCAAAGTGATCCCTGAACGGATCGTTCCAAACATCCCTATGCGCAACTCTTTCCAAGCGCTAGGGAGAATAGAGAAGAAGAATGGTGGAACGGCCCGCCGACTAAAGAATGAACCGGCCCTAAGGCCATGCAGGACCAAGCAAGTCTGGGTGCCCAAATCATCTCGGGTCCCAGTGACGACTCGACTAGGATGGGTCGAAGTCAGCAGGCCCAGGATGAGAGAGAAGAAAAGAATGAGGAAGGAGAAGAGATCAGCAAGGGTACCGTCACCCACGACTTACTCTAACTGGGAACAAGAAGACATCACCCAGGCCATGCACGGATACCTCTGTTAGGTGAGAACTCCTCTCTAGGGAGGCAATAGCTACTACAATCCATCACCACTGCTAAAGAGCGTCAAGAATATCAAACTGACCCGACTGAAATAGAAGATGTGAAATCAGGATGCTATGAGATTCCCCGCCATGAAGAAGATCCTCCGAGAGTCTCGGTGTTTGAGAGATTGACCTTCCCTGGTCAGCTGACCAGATGTGCAAGGAGAAGAAATGAAAATATACTGGTCTATACCTGTCACATGGCCGGAGTGACAGGTCACTATGGGACTCTGCCTATTGGGCCTGAAGAAGTTGCCAGGATTACAGAGAGGTCGGGCCCTCTCACAAGAAGAGGAAAGGCCGCCAGTGAGGCATTGTAAACTCTTGCCGGAACAACAAATCCGGAGGAGACTGTGGAAGCTTTAACTACCAATGTAATTATGACTGAAGATGACAGTGGGATTCCATCCACCTCGTCAAAAGAAACACCATCTGAGGATCAAGGAAGCATCCCCAGCCCTTCTATCAATGATCCAGCCTTGCTAATGTTACTGCAAAGATATCAGCAGGAAATTGAAGCATTAAAGAAGCAACTGAGTGTAGACACGCCATTCTTGACGCCTCCTGAGAAAGTCTCATATTACTATACAACGCCCTGCAACGGCTTACGCATTCTGAATCACTCGAGTGCTTCCTTTTCTCCGATCTTCTTCTACCTTTTTCGGCATCCGGAATCGTCTCGTCACGGCATTCGGACGGCATCAACACCAGTCGGACGCATCAAGAGGTTCCGGAATCAAGAAGGGGGTCTACCGGGCGGCCGCCGACGCCTGATTTGACGACCCGGGTGGGTCTTAATAGGGGCGTCCAGGCCCCTGGACGCCCCCATCTTTTTAATTTATTTTATTATTTTATTATTTTTCTCAGGGCCCAAAAATAAATAAAAATATATATATATTAGTGGAGGCGTCCAGGACCCTGGACGCCTCCATAAAAACTAATAATAATAAATATTTATAAAATGCCAGTTGGCATAAAAAAATAAAATAAATAAAAAATACATATTAATGGAGGCGTCCAGACCCCTGGACGCCTCCATAAAAACAAATAAAAAAAATTAAAATGCCAGCCCTTGTATAAAAGACAAAAGAAAAATAAAAAAATAATAAACTTTTGAAGGCGTCTAGGCCCCTGGACGCCTCCATCAACTCACTCACGGGCGTCGGCCACCGAACGACGGTTTGTCGTGTGTGAAAAAATCCAAATTATAGAAACGTCCAGTCAGCTGGACGCGCCCATTTCTGAATCACGAGGCGCCGCTCACAAAATCACGCGTTGTGCCGAACGGCGTGCGGCCGTCATCGGTTTTCGGTGGACCTGCTTGAGGCATCCGGGACCCTGGACGCCTCCACAAAAGTATTCCAAAAAAATCAATAAAAATAGAATAAAATATTATTTCGGCCCTGATAGAGGTGTCCAGGGTCCTGGACGCCTCCACCCTCCGGAGCCCTAAAAATAGAGGCCCACCCCCTCAGTTCTAGGGGAGCTAAGCAGTGATTCGATAGGCTGTCGGGGCCCAGAGGCTACGGAGTCATTCTTCTAACCCGTGGGGTCTTTTGTAGGTGGAGGTTCTGCCGGCTTCTCGGGTGCCCACGCTCGCGAGAGGAAGGTCGTCTTCATCCACCGCGCTTCTACGTCGTCCCCACGCTGCCGGAGCTCCGCCGAATTTCACCACCGGCACATCCAATAAGCCAACTCTTTCCTTTTCTTCGTAGTTCTTTGCATTCATCATCTCGCATCCATCATCTCATTTTCCTCCTACTCGAGTCCGAGAGGGGTTTAAAAGATAACACCAACCAGGTGTGTGTCTTCCCGTTATTTCGTCATTTTTATTGCAAGGATATGAATACTACACATTCATCTTTCTAAGCCACTTGTCATTTGTTTGTCGTTGTTTTGCAAGGGTAGCCGAGGAAAGCCCTCTCCGTCGGCCGGCCGGAAGGAGAGGAAGAAGCAACCCGCCATCTCCCGCTCTTGAGGTAGGCACGATCACTTTCTTATTTTGGGGTCTTTCGACCCCTGGCGATCACATCTTTTCATCGAGGCCGCGGCGAGTCACTTCCCCAATGGCCGTTTAAATTTCTGTTCTCATATTCTCTTTATATCCTGTTATATTTCGTTCATATCATCGAGGCCGCGGCGAGTCACTTCCCCAATGGCCGTTTAAATTTTTGTTCTCATATTCTCTTTATATCCTGTTATATTCTGCTCATATCATCGAGGCCGCGGCGAGTCACTTCCCCAATGGCCGTTTAAATTTCCGTTCTTACATACTCTCTATATTCTGTTATATTATGCTCATATCATCGAGGCCGCGGCGAGTCACTTCCCCAATGGCCGTTTAAATTTCCGTTCTTATACTCTCTCTATATTATGTTATATTCTGCTCATATTCTCGAGGCCGCGGCGAGTCACTTCCCCAATGGCCGTTTAAATCTCTGTTCTTATATTCTCTTTTATATTCTGCTATATTCTGCTCATATTCTCGAGGCCGCGGCGAGTCACTTCCCCAATGGCCGTTTCAATTTTTGTTATTTAATTTCTGCACCATTCTTGTCCCCCCGAGGTCGCGGCGAGTCACTTCCCGCTATGGCCGTTTGAACCCCATATCTTGCTATATTATACTTGTCCCGCTCGCCCCGCCGGAGCAATCTCCCGTGGTGGCCCCTTCTCTCTCTTCTCTCATCTCTGTGTTGCAGCAAACAGCAAAACAAACAAAAAGAAGAGCCCGCGCGCTCTCCGCATCCTCTTCCCCGCACCATCGAACTCCGAACCGCGTGACGTCGCTCACAGATTGGCGATCACAGTGGGACCTCTACTGCTTCCTCCCGGCTACCCTTGCAAGTTCGGCACCGCCCGTGCCTCTCCACCTTGGCGCCCACGCGCGCCCCCGTTGTGCTCACGGCAGCATCGTCAGTTCTGATTGGTTCTTTGTTTATTACATGTTTGTTATTTCTGTTGTTTTCCCACTCCATATATCTGTCAGCATTCCATTGCATACATCCATTCCTCTTTTCTATCCTTTTTTTCATTTTTTTTGAGGATCACCCTTTCCCGGTGAAGGAAGGACTCTCCGTTTGGGAATTCCTCTCAACGGACTAGAATCTCCTACACTGGGACCTCCGTAAGTCCCCGACATCGAAGAATCTCCTCTTCGTTCACTGGGCTGGTTGTACCATTGAAGTTCCCCGAAGTTAGTCATTTCATTCGTGGTGAGACGAGAGACCCTAGCTGACACGGCGGTGAAACAAAAATAAACTAGGGTACCTATCTTGTGTGAACTTCGGATCTCGCTAAAAACACACAAAAAAATCATCAAAATCAAAACAAAAAAAAGGGCGTAAAGGCATCCACTTGTTTGATAATCTCTGCTACCTACTTGCTAGTGTATGTTTTTGCGTTCTGGGAGAACTGTGAGCATGTCTCACGAGTCTTCCGAGGAGAACCACCCTAGCCGTGGTTTGACAGCCGACCCGCGAGTCTATGCTATGGACTCGGGTCCTTCTCATGACCCCTCGCATGAGGTGCAGGTTATTACCGGGGACACGTCCCCGCCACAGGATATCACTTCCTTACTGGGCGTCCTCGCCAACACGGAGCTTACCTCTGAACAGCACCGGGCCTTCCAGGCCATTCTAAAGGGGAAATCTGTTTCCCCCACGCCCCAGGAGTCAACTCCGGCTATCGCACCTCTCCACGAGTCCGTGCAGGCCATTCCATCTCCTTCATTGGCGCAAGCCATCCAGTCTCCCTCGCTTCAAGGACAAGCGAGCCAACAACCTCCCTCATTCCAATTCCCGTCACAATCTCAAACTCCCGGTGTTCCTCACACACCGTTTCAGCCAGGGCCAACTGTCGGTGGTCCGACAGTTCCCTCTCATTCCGGGTTTCCCCCTCAAGTCTCCGGGAGACAGTTTCTCCCCCAATGGCAAGTGCCACCTTCACCCCCAGAGGAGCTCGCCCAATCGCTCCTCAATAGGTTCAATCGCATGGACGAGCAGTTTCAAAACCTGAGAAGAATGGTGGACGTGAAAGCCACCCCGGAGGTTGCTTTGCCAATCCTCCCCGTCATTCATCTTCCTCCCTCCGAAATGCCCACGTACCGTAGATACAATGGTACCGGCAACCCCTTCATTCACCTCAAGGACTTCATGTATGAGTCCTCCTATTGGCAAAACGATCAGAGGTCCCTGGCATACCTCTTTCGGAGATCATTGGATGGTCCCGCGCTTGAGTGGTTCTATTCTCTGGAGCCCCGCGAGGCCGAGAATTTTGAAATAGTGCAGAGAAGGTTCTTGCAGAAATATAGGGATAGGGTCGGTCCCTCACTCTCCATTACCGACCTAGTGGCCGAAAAGATGAAACCCTACGAGGATTTTGTCCGATATGCTGATAGATGGAGGTCTCTGGCGGAAAGAATAAGGGATACCCTCTCCGAGCCCGAACAAGTGAAAATGATTGTGTCTAATGTAACCCCGCAGTTCAGACACGTCCTCGCCATGAATAAACTTACTACAATGGAGGAACTCTATGAAAGGGCCCGATACATCCAAACCCAGCTAAAAGACTCCCCCATCATGAACTTGTTTGAGTCGCCGAAGCCCAAAGTGGTCAGAAAGACAGGCGCTGGTGTCCCGGGCGGAGCCACAGAAGGGGTCGTGACAAATGAGCAAGTCAGTGCGGTCAACAATGCCAACTATGCAGTCAACCCAAGGCCTCAACAAATGCCCCGACTACCCCTTCAATCAGGTCCTTTCCCTCTCCGTCCTCCACCCCAAAATAATCCACCCCAGGATAATATGCCTCCATTACGCCAACCCCAGCAACAACAACCACAACCTCAGCAACAACAACCACCGCTTCAGTACAACCAAGTTCCACCCCCGGGGAACTATGGTCCCCAACAGCAACAAAGGAGGCCGCTTGGTCCTAAGAGAGACTACTATCCACCATTGCCAGAAACCTTAGCAGATATTTTTAATGCCCTCATGGCATCAAACCAACTCGCCCTACCCAGAGAAAGGCCCGCCTGGCCCCCCAATGTTGATACCTCCAAATACTGCGTCTACCACAGGCAGCCGGGACACACAGTGGATTACTGCTTCCATTTCAAAGATTACATCCATGATATGAACGATGAACATCAAATAGATTGGGATGAGATGAGACGGTACGTCGCGGCTCTCAAGGCTAGGAGACCTCCTCAGAGGCCACAACAGCAGTTACAACAGCAGCAACAGTAGCAACCACAACAACAACAGCAGCCTCAGCAGGCCCCACAACAACAGCCCGACATGGGCATAATCCAGAATCCACTACCGGAGCACCAACAGCCCAATCATCAGGTTAACCCCATCTCCTCCTTCCCTGAAGTCGGGAGAGAGCAGGTGTGGCACCAGGAAAGTACCTCCATTCTTTATACCTCCAACCCTATCGTCATGCAACCCCCTCACCTTGCCCGGGTAGCACCTCTCTCTCATCAACCTGCATCGGTATCGCCTTCACCATTTCCACTACCATTACGCCCTCTCATCCGCACCCCGACCTCCTATCAACCGACACTTTCTACTACGCCTTCACACCCTCTCACCTTCTCCCACTCCCCCACTTTACCATCCACCTCTACCACATTTACCCCTACGCCTTCTAAACCCCTTATCATCCGTCCACCATACATAACCCCGTCTTTCTCCACCACATCACCACTAATGCCTTCAAAACCACTCATCACCCACCATCCGCCTCAAAACCTTTACCTGTTTCAAACCTTACCTCCACCTCCACCTTCCAAACCCCTTATCCTTCATAATCCACGCGATATCCCCTCTACCTCCGCCATGCCGCCACCTAACAAACCCCTCATCAGAATCCCTGCTCCCGTCATCACCCCTGCTTCATCAACCATTCCTCCACTACTACCCCTCAAACCCCTGTTAAAACCCACTGCTACCCCCACAGAGGTACAAAAGCCGCAGGCAATGGTGCTCCGGAGTGGAAGGATTTTCCACAGGGTTTTCCCCCACAACAGTCAGAATCCCGAGCAATCTCAGCCAGAGAAGGATGATGCAGAACAACCAGAAAGAGCTATCCCTGGAACACAGTATGATCTACTGAAACACTTGGACAAGACGCCTGCCCGGATCTCCATCCTAGAGCTACTTCAAAGATCCACATCCCACCAGGCGGCCTTGATGGAATATCTTCAAAAGGTCATGGTTAATGAAGACCTCCCCGTGGAGAAGATTTCGACCGTCCTAACCCCAACAGACACACAACCAGCCATCATGTTTCACAACTACGAGCTCGCTCCCAAGGAATCTCGGAAATATGCATTGTGCATTTCAGTAAAAATTAATGGGGTATCCATAAACCCGTGTCTTGTCGACACGGGTGCGTCCATAAATGTGATCTCCATGAGCACTCTTCAGTTGTGTGGGGTTGGCGAGGAACAAATAAGACCTTCCTCGATCACGGTCACGGCTTATGACAATAGCAAAAGGCCGCCGCAGGGGATGATTATTCTGAAGGCAGAACTAGGCCCCATGGCAATCCCCACGGAATTTCATGTCCTCGACATGGACCCCACATTTAAGGCTATACTGGGTCGCCCTTACATCGAAGCCATGGACGCTGTGCCATCCACCAACCATCAGTGCCTGAAGTTTCCTTACAATGGGAGAATTATTAAAGTGGTCAGTACACCTGTCCTTCACACAGTGGATGCTATCAACACCTCTCTGCCTTCTGTTTGGCCGTCTCATCGGCCCATATTGTCACTGTTGGACGTACGTGATCCATCTCATGTTCCACTAGCACCAAAGGAGCCGGTTAGGGCAACCGCAACATCCTGTCTCCCTTTTCACTCCAAAGGTTGGGAGATTATGAGGAACATCGGCTATCAACAGGGAAAAGGTCTGGGCGCACAGTTACAGGGTATGCTCAAGCCGCCAAAAGAAATTAGGCCGAACCGTAGGTTTGGCCTAGGCTTCAAAGGACCGTTCAAGGCAGATTGGAAGCCCCTCACATGGACTCTATCAAACCACTTCAACAGAGGGCCCGTTGTTCAGATGGGAGATCACCCACGAGAAGCATATGGAGGATCACATGCTGTATATTTGGCTGAAAAATGTCTGAGGATCACCAAAAGAGGCAAGATCAAAGATCCGGAATGCGAGTGGGACAAATGGTTCGACATATGGGACATTTCCGTTGCACTGGAAAGGATGTTCTCATCTCCACAGCTTGAAGGACCACCATTGATCTCCGAAATACCAGAGAATATTACCACTCTTGCCAAGGTTCCAAACTATCCTCGTCCTCGCCAGAAGGACTCTGTCATCGACGGATCTTCATCCGTCCTCAACATTGCCGTCGACGGCTCATTAGCCGCCATCCTCTCCATCCACTCATCTCAGCCTTTGCTGATATCTTCTTCCTGGGCCAGACAATTGTCTGATGATCTTCCCAGGTCCCCTTCTTTGCTTACATACCTACGCGGGCTTTTCAACCCGCGCCAGGTCTTCAACCATGATCTGCTCTACGAGCCCCACAATCCTCTAGCCATAACCACTTTCCTCTCTCCTCCAATCTCTTTTCACTGCTTTGTCATTAAAAATGAAAACGAAAAAAAACGTCAATTTTCAAACTCTCCAACAACACATCTTCGTTAAGGAAACCTCCTACATCTCCCACGGGTGCGTACCGCCTTGCGGACCACCCGTCCAAGGTCCGATGAGCGACCTTTTCTACCCCTCCTCTGAGGGGTCTTCTCCTGTACATTCTACACCATCCTCCTCATCTTCCTCTTCGTCTGTAAATATTATCAGTCAATCTAGGAATGATAGGCCAAGGGTAGTACCTAGGAAGAAATCCAAGGGTAGGCAGATCCCTCGTCGATTCCTTCTGGATTTGGCCGCCAGGTGTCAGGCCCTTCTTGCCATCCCCCAGTTGTTAGAAAATCCCATCCAGCTACCCGAAATAGAATGCGAGGGCGACTGTGCATCTGATGAAGGGTATGGAGTCTACGAGATCACGAATGAAGAATGCCCCACTGAAGATGAGGGTGAAGAATATGAGGATGCGGCGGGCGCATACGCTAGCGGAATGAGGAGATTCGACGAGCCGTCAACCGCCGTAGAAGAATCCACCAAAGAAGTCAACTTGGGGACTGAGGAAGGCCCTAGGATCATCCTCATAAGTGACAACCTACCACCCTCTGAAGAAGAGGCATTAATTGAGGTCCTCAAGGAATATAAGGACATGTTTGCATGGAGCTACGAGGATATGCCGGGTTTGAATTCAACCTTGGTCGAACACCGTTTAACCCTAAAACCAGGGTCCATCTCGGTAAAACAAAGGTTAAGGCGTTTCCACCCTCAGATGGCTTTGAAAATGAAAGAAGAGGTCGATAAGCTCCACAAAGCCAGGTTCATTAGAGTCGTTCTTTATCCTCAATGGGTGGCGAACATTGTCCCGGTCATGAAGAAAGATGGGAAAGTCAGGATTTGCATCGACTTCCGGGACCTTAACCGCGCGTGTCCAAAGGATGATTTTCCCTTACCTCACATTGATGTGTTGATTGATAACACTGCAGGTTTTGAAACCCTCTCTTTCATGGATGGATTTTCAGGATACAATCAAATTCGTTTGGCAGAAGAGGATCAGGAAAAGACGTCATTCACTACCCCTTGGGGAACATATTGTTACGTGGTCATGCCGTTTGGGTTAAAGAATGCTGGAGCTACTTACCAAAGAGCGATGATGGCCATATTTCATGACATGATGCACATATATCTGGAAGTGTATGTGGATGACTTATTGGTGAAATCAAGGACCAGGATGGAACATCCAGAAGTTTTGGCTAAGGTCTTGCAAAGGTCAAGAGAATTCCAATTGAAAATGAACCCGAAAAAGTGTGTGTTTGGTGTGTCGTCAGGTAAATTGCTGGGGTTCATTGTGAGTAAAAGAGGGATCGAGATAGATCCCGACAAAGCCAAGGCTATCAGGGATATGCCGCCTCCCAAGAATTTGAGGGAAGTCGAGGTTTAATCGGCAGGCTGCAGTTTATTCATCGGTTTGTGTCTCAACATTCACAAAGGTGTAGACCTCTCTACGAGTTGACCAAGCCAGGAGTAGAATTCCACTGGAATTCTAAATGTCAGAAAGCTTTTGAAGGGTTGAAGGAATATCTGGCTAGTCCACCCGTTCTCATTCCACCTAAACCAGAAAAATCTCTGATCCTTTACATCTCAGTCTTGGATGACTCCGTGGGAGCCGTCCTCGCACAAGCTGATGAAGAAGGCAAGGAACGGGCAACCTATTACTTGTCCAAACTTCTCAATCCCTGTGAGCAGAAGTACACCGGCATGGAGAAAACCTGTGCTGCCCTCGTTTGGGTAGTGCAGAAATTGAAGCACTACTTCTTGGCTCACGAAGTCCACTTGATTGCTCGAATGAATCCTATCAAATTCCTTCTGGAGAAAGCCGTCCTTACGGATAGGCTAGCACGCTGGCAAAGTTTTCTCTCTCAGTTCGACATCACCTACATCCAGTAAAAGGCGATTAAAGGTTATGCCATAGCCGAGCATCTCGCTCACCATCCTCTTCCCAAGTTCGATCCCGTCCAATCAGAGTTTCCAGATGAGGAACTAATGTCCATCAACCAATCAGATGAGCCAATGTGGACGCTATATGTTGATGGAGCTCTGAATTATCAAGGGAGAGGAATCGGCATCGCCCTCCTGTCACCGGAAGGCCTCACATTCCCATTGACATACCAGCTCAAATTTCCAGTCACCAACAATATAGCCGAATATGAAGCTCTTCTAGCTGGTCTAGGACTCGCTCATTCTTTTCGTATCACTGAGTTGCGAGTCGTAGGTGATAGTCAACTCATCCTTCGCCAGGTACTCACTAAGTATCGCACTCGCGATCCCAAACTCAAGCCATACCAAGAACTCACTGCTGCCTTTGCCAAACTGTTCACAAAACTGATCTTTGTTCATATCCCTCGTCATCAGAATATTCTCGCCGATGCCCTCGCCTCATTGGCATCATCCATAAGGTTCCCTCTAGGAAGATGGTTTAAGTCCATTTCCATCTACAAACTTCACGCCCCTGCAGTCGATGATGCTTCCTACGTAAACATCAAAGACAGGATAGCAAGGAAGATCCTGTAGGAAGATATCCTTGAGAAGAGGGAGCTCATGTTGGCAGAGGCCGAAGAAGAAATGGCTGATGAAGAGAAACCATGGTTCTATGAAATTGTCAAATATTGCCAAGATCAGTCTTATCCTGAAGGGGCCACCACAGAGGACAAGAAAGCCATAAGAAGGGTGGCTCAGAAATACACATTGATTGGAGGTCTACTCTATAGGAGGAGCCTTACTGGTATTCTGTTAAGATGTCTTGGTGACGATGAGGTTTGGAAATGTGTAGAAGAGACGCACTCGGGTGTGTGCGGTGGCCACGTGAATAGTCAGATGCTCGCCAAGAAGATCATTCGTCAAGGCTTTTATTGGCCCACTATGGAAGAGGATTGTGTTGTCTATGTCCGTAGGTGTGTCAAGTGTCAACTTCACGCCGATAAAATTCATTCACCATCTTCCTCACTTCATCCAATATCCTCCCCATGGCCTTTCTCCATGTGGGCATTCGACATCATTGGTCCCCTAGGTGATCCCAATTCCCTCACCAAGCAGAAATCTTTCATCCTTACTGCGACGGAATACTTCACCAAATTGGCCGAAGCCGAAGCTTACGCGGAAATCAAGGCGTCAACAGTCTGCAAGTTCACCATGAAGAACATTCTCGCCAGATTCGGCGTCCCAAGCACGATCGTCACCGACAATGGGCCACAGTTCATTTCTCAGGACCTACAGGACCTCTGCAAAAGATACGCAATTGCATTGCATCATTCATCGCCTTATTACCCACAAGGTAACAGCCAAGCGGAGGCCACCAATAAAACGTTGCTCAAAATCATCAAAAAAACCTGCGAGTCTAGTAAGTTTTCAGACTGGCCAGAAAAGCTTATCGAAGCCCTATGGGCCTATCGCACCTCAATCCGTACCCCCACCGGGCAGACTCCATTTGCCCTCACTTATGGTATGGAAGCGGTAGTCCCGTACGAGACTCTGATCCATTCTCTCAGGGTACAATTGGATGAGGAATTTCCCCTCGACGATCATCGTAATTCACTCCTCGCCCAGTTGGAACTCTTAGATGAGAAGCGGCTGGCCGCCGCCGAACACGCGCGTGTGTATCAAAATAGACTCGCTCGCTTTTACCAAAAGAAAGTCGTTGAGAGAAAATTCAAAGTCGGTGAGATGGTCGTAAAAAGAATTTTTGTCAAACCTGGAGGGCCGCGTTCTAAGCTCCAACCCAATTGGGAAGGACCATTTGTAATTCAAGCCGTGTACCCTGGCAACGCCTACAAGCTAATCAACGCCGAAGGGACCAAGTTATCCCACCCTTGGAATGGGCTTTATCTTAAGAAATACTACCCTTAGCACAAAACAAAAAAAAATGATGATGAAAAGATAAAAAACATCAAAAACAAGGAAATATTGAAAACCACTAAAAATATGGAAATTTCAAAATGCCGATGCCTGGCAGGCACCATGTAGTTAAGTCCCTGCATCTAACCTTCATGTTAGGATAGGGCCCATTAAGGCTTGGTAGGCACCGGGTCTTGGTTTGCCAGAACCGTGGAGACCCCTATCCGGCCACGTCGGCCTATGCTCGCTCGAAGGAAGCTAACATGTGTTCACTTATGTATTTTATTCAAAAAAAGTTGGTAGCATCACCTACGGTAGGGCCACACCTAGAAGATCTCCGGAAGCTGTAATCTTTATTCTTTTCTCTTCGACCAAATGAGACAGTCGGCGCCCTTAAAACGCTGAGCATGAGAAACCGAAACTCAAACCCCAAAGGCAAGAGTAGGACCCATTTCCTCGAGCATCGATCAGAGCACGAGAAGAGGGCAGTGTCCCCGCAGGCATACGAAGAGGGAGCCCACCAACGTCAAACGACTATATCTCCCTCACAGAAAGAAATACAAAATCAAAATCAAGAGAAAAGCCTGGTCGTGACCGTGCCTGGTACGATAAACGGAACCCCTCAAAGCAAAAGTCTGAATCCACAAAGGGGGGCCGTGGAATGTAAATGCCCGAGATTTGGTCCGAAGTTGTCCGAAAGGAAAGAGTTAATGGGCCCTTATTCGCTCGCCGGGTTAACGGCTTTGCCGGTCCTCTCAGGAGGTTTATCCCCTACGCTCTTCCTTCTCCCTCTAAAGATGAAGGTTCGATGGAGTTTCTGAAAGGTGAAAACTGCCCAGGGTCTGCGACCTTATTTTAATATACACATTTTGGTTGCCTACTTTGAAAAGCAAAAGCTATCACTGCGAAGGAGTCTCTGTGTTTCTGGCTGGTCAAGACCCCTGTTTACCACCTTGATGTCTTCTTGTTTAACCTCGGGCTTAGGCCAATGCAAGCGCGTCACCTATGGGTGCGACGGCATCTGATTCCGGGTCAGCGTCGCGTGGTTGGTCGTTAGGATTCCAGGGTGTTCCATCTTATACCATCTAGAGTTGTGAGGAAACAGACCCGGGTCGGGCAAATCATCTACCTCAAACACCTTTTGGGTGAATCACTGTGGTCGGAAGCAACTGGGAGCCTAAGCATGGCATGACGGTATTGTCATCAGGGTAAGTCTTAGCCGGCGGGATCGTCATTCGAGGGGTCTAGAGGCCCAAATCAACCTAGATGTGCACTTAAGATACCTGGGAGGTTAGTAAGAAACCCCTGTCTCACGTAGGTTAGGTGCCATTTGGGTGCTTGCCGGGCGTTAGCAATAAAAAAAAATTGAAATGATAAAAGCACAAAAAAATGGAAAAGAGAAATGTACATATTTGCAAACAAAAAAAATCTTTTTATGACAAAAAAAATATCAAATATAAAAAAAAGAAAACAAATCAATTTTGCATGATTACAGTTGCGTGTAGCATCTCACTTTTTAATATCGCTTGCATTCGTGTGCTTGCCTATCGCATTTATCATCACCGCATCTTTCCCTTGCCTTCGTTAAATAAAGGCTTGGCCCCTTGACCAGTTATCAAGGACAGTCATAGTGACCATTTGCTTATTGAGCAAGGGGCCAAGTCAGAACAGAAATTCTGATTTGTTTGTTTCAGTGATATGTGCAGGGATTCAGGTAACTGAAGCAAAGGTGAAAAACAAACAAACCAAACCTTGTGTTTTATTCCAAAAAAACCAAAAAATTTACATCAAGTTCCGCCCTCTCTCTCTGCATTACTCGTCCCACTACTCTTCGGGCAAAACACTCTCAAAGGTGCTACCCAACTACGAAAAGCGGTACTCCTGCCGCTCTGTACTCCTCTTCCTATTCCCACATCCCGGCGTTGATCCACGGAAGCAGCAGAGAAGCTACCAACACGAAAGCCACGCTCTCGTGCTTTTCGGTAGCGCTCCTCACCATCTCTCAGCCACTGTTCAGCAAGACCAAGGCCGATTCAGAGTTCGAATAGTTGGGCCTCCATGGCCCTTCGCTCCTCCCTTTCAGCCAAACTGTTGGCTCTTTCTCTCTCTGTGTTTCTTTCCCTCTCTGCCCGTTCTCTCTCACGGTCTTCCCTCTCTAACTGGAGAGTGATCCTCAGTTCCATAGCATCCCTGGATGAGTCGTCATCAGGATGACGCCGCAGTTCCCTCTCCAGTTCTGCTATCCTAGCCTCCTTATGCGCAGCTTGGGCAAGCGCTTCTTCCGTCTCCTTTTCCTGCCGAGTGTACCATCTCAGATACGCGATAAGGCGTAAACAAAGAGAACTCAATGCTGAAACTTTTACCTGTATACGGAGCATTCCTTCTGCCTCCGCAGCACGCTGCATGGCGTGAGCAAGTTGCTCATGAAGCGAGTCAAGTTCTGAGGTGGGAATCCACAAGCTGGAAGAGGCACCACCTACTCCCATCGCTGGGGAGGCTGCGCCAATCTGGGCATGCTGCGACCATGTGAATTAGCAGCCAACATCTGGAATCTGGGATTTTAATTAGGAACGTACTGTACACCTACCAAGGCGCTCGTAGCTCCGCGGGCATCACCCAACTGTTGTTCCATCTCTGCCAAGCGAGTTCGTAAATTCGCTATCATGGCATCCCGGACATCCTGCAGCCATACGAGTCAGCATTTCCACCGGAAAACCAAAAAAAAAAGAGAAAAAGGAGAAAGCAGAAAAAAGAAAAAGGGGAAACCTACCTCCGCAAGTACCCGGGGTTGGAGCCGCTCTGCGTACTTTGTCCTATATAGACGCAAGTAGTCCTCGCTATCCCACGCCTGTGATTCTACAATCGTGCCACCCCGTTGCCAGTCCTCATACTGTTTGGGGAATCGCACGCGCCAGTCAATGCAGGTCGCTGGTCCCCGCGTCTTTCTCCCGACACGAGGTGGCGCAGCTGAATCCACCCATTCTTGAGCCAGTCCTAAAGTCCTCATAACTAATCGTAGCCGAAGCGGCTCGATTTCATTCAGGTAGTGCATCCATAGTTCCCGTCCGAACCGGGCACGACTTGCTAGAACCCACGGCTGGTTGGCATCGACCATGTCTGAGTAGGGTCTCCAGTTTACCATCACCGTAGGGAACTCATGTAGCTCCCGCCTTAACACCATCAGTCGGTAGGTTAGGGGTGCCGCACTCATGACGGGTTCCCACCGCCTGGCTAGCGGCACCATCACGGGTCGCCAATGTCGAGCTCTCCCCATAGGGAGGTAATAATAGCTCCATAACTGCTCGGCGCAGGTCATTAGCACCTTGCGAAAACAACAAAAAAAAAATAAAATACAAAACAAGCAAAACCAAAAAAATACCTGGATGAATGGTGTGAAACCACTCACAGTCATCTCACGATCCGTTTCTTGGAATAGGCCTGCAAACAAGTGTGCCAGCATGGCGGCTCCCCAGGCATAATACCCTACTCTTTCAAGGTCTGACAGCAGCTCCAGGAAGCAACATTGGATACCATCCCCTTTCGAGCTCAGTACCAATCTCCCCAAAAGGAAGAGGAGAAATCTCCTCAAATCTATGTTACATCTTTCCCAGTTGCCGAAATCTGTGCAGTACACGGCACGGCATCCTATTTCCATCCTTTCCATGAACTCTTCTGAGGATTCGTTGTCCCGCCGACGAGTGTCGGTGAGCCCTAATGCATCCATGAGGGACGCCCTAGCTACCGACCTGTTCTTCCGACCATCTAGGTCCAAACCCAGTAACTTCTGGGCACCTTCTCTGTAGTCCGCGTAAGTGACTCCGGTCACTGCCTCGCCTTCTACCTTCAGGCTTGTGATCCGGACCACATCCTCCAAGCTGGGCACCATGTGCCCCCAGGGCATCAGGAATGCCCGGCTCACTGGGTCCCATCTCTCACACAAGGCTTGGATCAGGACTAGGTCAAGCTGGATCGGCTCGATCCGAAGGAAGGTACCAAATCCCATCACGTCTAGCCTCGCCTTCTGAAAATCTGGGAGGCCCCTGTACGCTGCTACTACCAACTCCCATAAGATTTGTGATTTCATCACAACCTACACATACAAGGAATGGGGGTGAGGTTTGGTCAGAAGAAAGGAAGTAAAAATGAGAAAAGGGCAAGAAAACTTGGCTTACGAGTTGTGATTGGGCCCTTTCGCTGAAGTGCCCTTCAAAGTCTGAAAGCCTCCTGGAACTACTACCACTGGACCTGCTTCTCTTCGAGGAATGGGAAGATTCGCCCTCCATCCAACTCTCAGAATTTTGAACTCCTCCTCTCCCGTAAGAACTTGTGCTCCTCGAGTTATTCCTCG
>JAHNEJ010000874.1:0-171230 GCA_022559845.1 Amorphophallus konjac | reverse complement strand
ACTCTATAATGGGGGGTTTGAGGAGAGGAAACCAGGGAGAGAGGAAGGGGCGCAAGAGCCTTCTTGGCTTACACACAAAATTTTCTGATTTTTCCTTAATTTTCACATGAAAATACATGGTTTTATATGCTTCCAACCAAATCTAACCTCCACCCGTAGATCTAGGGATGAGAGATAGATGGTCTGGATTGCATGTGAATAACACACAAAAAATAACTAATAAGGGGAGAGGGGCGCCCCTTGACCAAGGGTAGAAGGTTGAATGGGGGTAGGTGGCCAACCATGGAATCTTGACCCATTTAACCCCATGTGTCCATATGACCAGCCCACCCTTCTAGATGTCCACCTAGGAAGGTTGACCATGCCCAAGGTGACATGGACCAATGGGAAAGGGCTGAGGGCCCCCTTGCTGGTCCTACTACATAATTGCATAAAAACCCACACAATCCATGGGAATGACTCATTGGCTTATAAAGCCTTACATTTGCGTACATACTTTCCCAAGGATATAAACACAAACTAAAAGGACATAAATGTAAAAGAAAAGGTACAGGCTCGGTGTCGATTCCCATCAACTCTCCCCGGGTGGGAGGAACTCGACCCCGTCGAGTAGGGGTAGGGATGCTCGAGTACTCCGGCGGATCCGTCACCGTGCCAAGTAACGCGGGTACGCTCCACTCCAAGTGATCGTCACCTACTCAGTCCATATATACTCGATATGCACAAGCTGTTGTGGGCTAGAGGTGGACACTCCGGGTGGGGCACTCTCAAAAGGGAAGGAAGCGGCTCGAAGACTCACTAGGAATCACCGCTGAGTCCCTGTAGGTGACTAGATCCGGGTGTAGATATAGAACCGATCCCATACTCATCGAATGAGTCCACTCGCCTCTTACATATAAGAGAACGACAACGAGCTTGCACAAGACACATGCAGACTCACCAAACACTAACACACATATGCAAATAACAAAAATAAGAAACGGACTCATGCATGACTCTAGACAAAACTAGTGTTAGTCAGACCCGTACATGGATGACGGCGGACCAGGACACCCGAATATGTGCCATACATGAATTTGACGTAACCGGAGATGGGTGGCATGGGGTACACCTAAATGTCCAAGTATGACCCAGTCATGCATGGACGGCCCTTTAGATTTAGGAGACTTGAGTGGGCTAGGAAAGTCGGGTGTGGAAGAGCCGGGTGTAGGTGTATCGTGGACGGGCTTGGTGGGTATGGAGGACCCGACCCGTAGGAAAGGGGTATGAAGGTGGACTTCGCCGAAGAAGTGAAGGGAATATGGAGGGTCTAGGGATCCACTAGGGAAGGGGTCAAAGGGATCAAAGAAGGTATGACCCCTTATGGTGGGTTCCAACATGACATGATCCCAATCATGAAATTCTTGAAGGTGCGGGTGGTCACCTTCCTCCGTCATGGTAGATGGGACCGTGTATAGGAAATATGACTCCTCCCTCGGAAGTAAAGTCATGAAGTCGGGCTCATCCGGTTGCGGGAGAAGTAGAAGAACCTCCGTGGTGATACAACCCACGGTGCACTCGGAGGCAATGGACCCGAAGGTCGGATGGGTGAAGCTACGACTCGTGGGTTGGTCGAAGTCTCGGGCCAACATATGTGTCAACTTCCATTGTGAATCTAATCCCATAATAAGGTCGTCCAAAGTATCGACATGGTGATTAGACCGAAAAGTTGTGTGGTAGGAGTTGACGGGCACTAGAGATAGGATGGGGTCCATGGATGGAAAGGGAGGTGGGACCAAGCCATCCTTGAGCCAACGACGAAGCGGCTCAGCTATGAAAAGCGTACCCGTTAGAAATACGGGTGGCTCGGGCCTTGGTGGTTCCAAATGAGAGGATTCCGAATCAAATTCGGAAATAGAGGGGGATGACATTGGAACTCTCTCGAATGGTGAAGGCCATGGTGTAGGCGGCTGGGAGGTGGATGCTTGTCGAAAGCCACCATACCGAGAAAAGTGTGACTCAAATGGCTCGACCACTAGAGCGACCGTATAGGATTCCGCTAGAGAGAATGCATTACGGATAAGACATTCTAACTGGAAGTGAAGGCGCAAACCTCTCCGGAACTGAAATGCGGCCATGTTGCTCTCCTCTCCCAAACCATGTTCCAACCAATACGTATGATATGTCCGAATGTACTCACACACGGACCTATCGCCTTGGACGGGTCGACATGGGTTGGCCATAGTTGCCAAAATACGGGAATGGATCCCTAGGAATGGATATGCAAGGCCATTTGGACATGACACTAGACCGACTATGCAAGGTTGGGATGCATGCACACTAAGGACAAGACACCAAGACTCGGTACGGGGCGGAGTTAATCGATCTGAAGATCACTCGCGCAAGTGTACGACCTTCCCGATAGGCGTAGCCTAACGTTCGGACAACACCTTTTTATATACCACTAATGGTATGCAAATGCAACTCCTAAGACCGACTTAGACACTTAGACTTAAATGACACTCTCTTTTTTTTTTGGACACCCTAGACTCAAACTCGCTCTGATACCAAATTGATGCGGGACGAGACACAGACACGACAAGCTCGCGATCGTCCCTTAACGAGGGAAGCGTCGGACGTGCACGGTTGAGAAACCAGCTAGAGCTAGGGTGGTCAATTCACACTTTCGTGCCCGGATCGGGTCACGGGACGGTAACGCTCTCTCTCACAGCAGCGGTGATATAAATATAAAGCGAGCTACGATCCTGGAACATGCTCTCTAGCAGTGGCATAAACAAGTATATATGAAAATAAGCAAATGCCGAGTGTAGGGAGCGAGAACGATACCTCCACGCGCTCGGCGTGGGGAAGACGGACCCGGCTGAAACTCGTACTCCCGGAACAATAATACACAGTATTACAGCAATGCAAGTCGCTGCCCACTCCACGCAGGGAGGTAAAGGGCTACACAATGGGGCTCGGGAGGACCGAATTCAGGTTGACGGGCGGCTTCTCGCGTTGATTCGGCAACACCCGAACTAGTGACGGTGGGGCCCACGTGCTGTCCGGAGGGGCCGTGTGGGACCCGATGGCACCGCTGTAGTGGAGGATGCCTGGAAGGGCTCTCCCTAGAGTGGAGGCGCGCTGGTTCACCGGCCGGAGGCCGGGCGGCTCCGATCGGCACCGGTCGGAACAACCGGCCACGGATCTGCAACTTCTGGGTTTCAGCGCGCGTCCCGGCGAGAACGGACGCGGCGATCAGCCTCGATGTCGGATCGACACGAAACTGGCGTCTTTGGAAAGATAACTTCAAATCCTTCAATATAGGCCTAGAGATCTGGTCTGGATCTGCCCGGATCTGCCCGGATATTGGCCTTAATGAATTTTTGAGTTGCTATTGTACAGTGACCAGATTCTCAGATCTGCAGAGAACTTTTTTAAGAACTGCCTTTGACCGATATGTGAACGTCCGAATCTGAAGTGGTGATCTTCAGCAAAGTTGTAGGAACTCAAGCTAGGAAAACGGACATAGTTTTTAGGAAAGGTTTGGAGGTGGCTGTAATTTGTTCTGATTTTTGAACTGGAAGGTGGTCGGATCTGGAACTTGGCTGAAAGCACAGTAGCAGAGATAGAACACGAATTTTGAAAAATGGATAGAGGGCGGATCAAACATCAAGAAAAATGGTGGATGTAGGAGATGATGGACAGAACTCCCAGTAAAATTGGGAGCCCCAACAAAACTAAAAAAGAAGGTCGGGGATGAGAAACTCAGAGCTGCTGTCACTGTAGATAGAGATAGGACAGATCTGGGAGTGATTGAAGACCAAAATTGCAAAAATATCAAACGAAGGATTTTAGACCTGAATATTTTTTTGGATGATGGGATGGAAGATAGGAACACACCATAAAAATTACAAACCACTAAGAGGCCGTGGCTGGTATCAGGAATTTCGGGAAGACACCTCTGTCTAGCAGGATAGAAAACCGAAGACGGATTCACGGCGGCTCGAAGGCGGCACGAACGGCAGCGGCGGCGGCACCAATGAAGATCAGAGGTTGAGAGGGGGAGATAAAAGATTGAAACACTCTAGAATGGGGGGTTTGAGGAGAGGAAACCAGGGGGAGAGAGGAAGGGGCGCAAGAGCCTTCTTGGCTTACACACAAATTTTTTTGATTTTTCCTTAATTTTCACATGAAAATACATGGTTTTATATGCTTCCAACCAAATCTAACCTCCACCCTTAGATCTAGGGATGAGAGATAGATGGTCTGGATTGCATGTGAATAACACACAAAAATTAATAAACTAATAAGGGGAGAGGGGCGCCCCCTTGACCAAGGGTAGAAGGTTGAATGGGGGTAGGTGGCCAACCATGGAATCTTGACCCATTTAACCCCATGTGTCCATATGACCAGCCCACCCTTCTAGATGTCCACCTAGGAAGGTTGACCAGGCCCACAAGGTGACATGGACGAATGGGAAAGGGCTGAGGGCCCCCTTGCTGGTCCTACTACATAATTACATAAAAACCTACACAATCCATGGGAATGACTCCTTGGCTTATAAAGCCTTACATTTGCGTACATACTTTCCCAAGGATATAAACACAAACTAAAAGGACATAAATGTAAAAGAAAAAGTACAGGCTCAGTGTCAATTCCCATCAGAATCCTATCTACGTTATAATGGTTTATCGTAGCCGATATAACTAGGGCGTCGTCATGCGGGGTGGTTAGCCCTTCCAGGTCTTGGTTGGAGAAGACTATGACCTGTGGCTCACTTGGTGGGGCCTTGGGAGGCTCGGTGGCTCGGCTCGCCCGCTCGGCATGACGCTTCCTTCCTCAGCTGCTGTCTCCTCCTGATGCAGCTCCTCCAGTAATGACATTGATGTGGATACCGTGAGGGGCATTGTCGATCTCCTCTGGGGTGCCTCGGTCTTCCTTATGCCCGGCCACGAACCGGGATAGGTGTCCCTAGCGGACGAGGCGCTCGATCTCATCCTAGAGCTGGCGGCAATCCCCAGTGTGATGCCCGTGGTCGCTGTGGAATAGGCAGTGCTTACTGCGATTGCGGCTCTTCGACCTCATTGGCTCGGGTTGGCGGAGGAGGCCCGAGCCTTTGATGTCTTCATAGATCTCGTACATGGGAGCGATTAAGAGAGTGTACCGCTCATACTTTCGGGACGGCTCTTTGTGCTCCCTGTCTCGGTTCCGCCTTTTTCCTTGGCCTGAGCTTGGCTCGGGTGCTCGCTTCTTGTCCCCCTCTCGACCCGAACCGGTTGCACCTCAGCATGCACTAAGAACTTCTTCACACTCAGCATGGGGCAAAGCTAGAGTCACTAGCTCGGCAAGGGTCGAGGGAGGGTGGAGGACAAGTTCACGGTAAAGGTTCTCGTCACGGGTGCCTCCGGTCAGCGCAGTTATGGCCGAGGCAACATCCAGGCAGGGGATTCTCAAGGCTTCCGACTTGAATCGGTTGATGTAAGCCTGTAGTCTCTCCCCCTACTCCTGTTTGAGAGCCAATAGCCCCGCTACCGACCTTGGGGGGCTGCTGCCGGTGAAACTCTCCTTAAAAACTTGCCCAAATTGCTTGAAGTTCCAGATGGATCCGGGGGCGAGGGCTCGGAACCATACTTGGGCGCCTTGAACCAGGGTGGTCGCGAAGGCTCGGCATTTGATGGCGTCAGATGCCCAGTGAAGGGTCATTAGGGCATCGAAGCTGTCGAAGTGGTCGGCCGGGTCACCCTGGCCATCGTAAGACTTGAAGGTCGGAATGGAGATTCTGGGAGACATCTCTGCCTTCAAGATGTAGTCGAAGAATGGAGATTTCTCCTCGTCCTCTGCTGGGGAGATCTTCTGCAAAGCGCGTAAGGCGCGCTCCTGCTCTACGAAGCGCCTCTTGAACTCTCGTAGTCGGAGGGTTAGCTCCGGCTGCCGTTGCGCTGTGGGGTTAGGGTGGCTGTCCTGGCGCTCCCCAGGGACTTTGGTCTCTAGGTGCGGACGGCGTGCCCCATGTTTTCCCCTTTTCGGCATGGAGGAGGCCTCTTTCTCCGGAGGAGGGGCTTCTGAAGGTCCTCCTGACCTGTTGCGAATAAGCCGCCGCCCTCGGAGGGTGAAGCGGCCTCCGGGAGTGTGTTGGGACGTATCTCCGCGGGGAGGGCTTTCCGAAGGACGCGTGACCTTCCTTCCCTGGCCGCCTGGGTCCTCATGAGTTCCACGAGGACATCCAATTTTACGTTGAGGGCTTGGAAAGCATCAGCGCCCCCGTTGGATGGTATCTCCACCTCCGCGGGCGGAGGCGGTTCGTCGGCTGGGGCGCTGGCGTTAGAGGGGGGTTCTGAGTGGCCTGAGAGGGGCCCTCTCCCACCGCCACCATGGCCTTTCCCCTATCGCCGGCGGACCTCCTCCCGGTACTCCTTCGCACCATACTGGTGTGAGCAACGTCACGCGGTTAGAATGATGCGGAGCGCGAGGGCTCGCGTTTTTGTTTTGTTTTACTTTTTTTGCTTTGCTGCAACACAAAAATAAGAGAGAAGAGGAGAGAGGCCACCACGGGAGATTGCTCCGGCGGGGCGTGCGGGACAGATGCAATATAATAAAATATGGGGGTTAAACGGCCATAGCGGGAAGTGACTCGCCGCGGCCTCGGGGGGATGGGAATGGTGCAGAAATCAAATAGTAAAAATTGAAACGGCCATTGCGGGAAGTGACTCGCCGCGGCCTCGAGAGTATAGCAGATATAGAAGCAATTCAAGATATACAAAAGAAAGGATAGAATTCAAACGGTCATTGCGGGAAGTGACTCGCCGCGACCTCAAGAATATGAGCAGATAAGTATATAATAGAATATAGAGAGAATATAAAAAATGGGAATTTAAACGGCCATTGGGGAAGTGACTCGCCGCGGCCTCGAGAATATAAGCAGATGAGAATATGACAAGATATAAATGATGGAATTTAAACGGCCATTGCGGGAAGTAACTAGCCGCGGCCTCGAGAGTATGACAGGTATAAGAGTAGCATAAAAATATAGAGACAGAAATTCAAACGGCCATTGCGGGAAATGACTCGCCGCGGCCTCGAGATTATGATGTGATCGCCAGGGGCCGGGGACCCCAAAATAAAGAGTGATCGCGCCTACCTCAAAAGCGGAGATGGCGGGTTGCTTCTTCCTCTCCCGTCGGCCGGTCGATGGAGAGGGCTTTCCTTGGTTACCCTTGTAAAATAACAGACAATAAACAAATAGAATTAGGGAATGGCAGTGTAGTATCAATCTCTTGCGATGAAAATAATGAAATCGTGGCAGAACACACACCTGGTTGGTGTGGTTTTAAACCCCTCTCGGACACGAGTAGGAGGGAAATGCGATGATGAATGGAATTATGCAAGAAGTATATAAAAGAAGGCTCCCTTATGAAGGGAGATAGAGAATGCGTGATGATGAATGCAAAAAACTACGGAGAAAAGGGGAGAATTGGCTTATTGGATGCGCCGATGGCGAGATCCGGCGGAGCTTCGGCAGCGTAGAGATGACATGGAAGCACGGTGGACGAGGGCGGCCTTCCTCCCGCGAGCGCGAGCACCCGAGAAGCCGGCAGAACCTCCCCCTGAAAAGAACCTATGGGTTAGAAAAGGATCCGGCAGCCTCTGGGATCCAGCAGCCTGTCGGACCTCTTAGAAGCTCCCTCTCGGACAGAGGGGGGGTCTGCTATTTATAGAGGGCGGACTGATGGAGGCATCTAGGGGCCTGGACGCCTTCATCAGGGCATTAATAATATTTTGTTTTTTTTATTTTTTTATTTTTAATACTTTAAAGAAGGCGTCCAGGCAACTGGACGCCTTAAAAATTGCCCACCGGAACCCCGTCGAAAGCCGCACATGGTTTGGTACAGCGCGTGGTTTTGGTTGGCACCCGTGACTCACGAGTGGGCGCGTCTGGTTGGCAAGACATCTTCACACTTTGGATTTTATCTCAAACGACAAATCGATCGGCAGATCGGCGGCGCCCGTGAGCAAGATGATGAAGGCGTCCAGGCACCTGGACGCCTTCAAGAAATTATTATTTTATTTGTTTTTTTTATTTTTTTTATTTTTTTCATTTTCATGAAGGCGTCCAGGCAAGTGGACGCCTTCAAGAATTATGATTTTTTATTATTTATTAGTATTTATTATTATTTTTTCATTTTTATGAAGGCGTCCAGGAAACTAGACGCCTTTAAATATATATTTTTTATATTTTTTTATATTTTTTATATATTTTTCAATTGATGAAGGCGTCCAGGAGACTGGACGCCTTCAAGAAAAACCTCCGGATCCTCCCGAAAAGCCGTCGACAGCCATCCGCCAGACATCCTTCTGGTTCCGAAAACTTCTGATGCGTCCGGTTGGTGATGATGACGTCCGTATGCTGTATGAGTTCCGTAACAAAGCAGTTTTCAGATGTCGAAGAAAGCGTTACGCTACTCACTCAAAAGGCGAAAGAAGACTCAAAACCAGGAAGCACCTAAGCGATTCAGAATGTGAAAGCCACTGCAGGGCGTCATATAGTAATATGAGATTTTCTCAGGGGATGTGAGAAATAGCGTGTCTACAACTGGCTCTTTGATCGTTTCCCACAGACGGCGCCAGATGAAGAGGGGCGATCTCGCGCTGGTCCTGAGCTGGGGAGATGATCACCGATCAGTGAACTGCAAGGAAGGGAAACGGATCAGGGGGCCCAGGGGTGTTTCCCTGGGGAAAACCCTCCGATGCCTAAGTCAGTAGAGCAGTGGTGGAAGTTATGAAGGGAGGAGGAAAGAGATGCACGAGATCCCTCTCCACCAAGGTGGTGAAGTGGTTCCTGCTCAGGGAGTTTTAGGCGTGTGTAGGCCTTACCTTTCGCTGGAGGGAGTCCCAGGTTTAAATAGTGCGCCAGCCTTATGAGTCCCGTAAGCTGAGGAGTTTCAGGCGGGGGTTACGTCCTCGACGTGGGCTCTTTACGTCCTCATCGTGGGCTCTTTATAGCCTTGAGGACTCGTGGGCCCCTTTATCCTCGTAAACTCCTGCTCAGAAAGGGCTCTCAATGGTAGAGTGGATAAGCAATTCGTCGGTCGACCCAAGCATGAAGAGTGCCAGCCCTGTCCCGGGCGATGGGTATTGCTCGGGTGAGGTTCAGTCGGAGTGGGCGCTGAGCGTTAGCCCTTATCCCGGTGAGGGAGATAGATCGGGCATGAGACTTCCTCCGACCGGACCGACGCTCGGCCTTTCGAGCCTAATGGCCGCCTAGGAAGTGCTTGAATCCGAGTGAACTTATTGGACTTTTATGCTAAGTGGGCCCTGCGAGGTGGTCACTTAGAGGAGTTGGGCCTCGTTTGGTCTTGCTGGACCTAATTTGGCCTGCTCTTAGATGGGCTACAGAAATCCCCCACTCCAGGATGTATGGCTTTCATAGCATTTGTGACTGCCACGGAAGTCCTTGAGTCTAAACTTGAAGGCATCCGTATTATTCGGGATTTTCCCGATGTTTTTTCAAAAGAATTGTCTGGCTTACTCCCGAAAAGGGAAGTGTCATTTACAATCGACCTTGTCCCTGGTGCTGGTCCTGTTTCCAAGGCACCATGCAGAATGTCCCCTGCTGAGCTGAAGGAGCTAAAAGAGCAGCTAGTGGAGTTATTGAAAAAGGGTTTCATCAGGCCAAGTACTTCCCCATGGGGAGCACCCGTGCTATTCGTCAAAAAGAAGGACGGATCGATGAGACTATGCATTGATTATCGACAGCTAAATCACCTTACAATCAAGAACAAGTACCCGCTGCCGAGAATCGATGAGCTGTTCGATCAATTATCTGGAGCTAAATATTTCTCCAAGATTGATCTTCGTTCTGGTTACCACCAACTGAAGATCAAAGAAGAAGACATTCATAAAACTACATTCTGAAGCAGGTATGGGCATTACAAATTTACTGTTATGCCTTTCGGACTAACAAATGCCCCTGCAGCCTTTATGCAATTAATGAACAGCACCTTTCGGCCACATCTGGATCAATTCATCGTGATCTTTATCGATGATATCTTGATTTATTCAAAGTCTGAAGAAGACCATGAAGAACACTTGAAGAAAGCATTACAAATATTAAGGGAAAATAAATTATATGCCAAATTCAACAAGTGCAAGTTCTGACTCGAGGAAGTATCCTTCTTGGGCTATGTAGTCTCAAAGAATGAAATTTCTATCGACCCTTCAAAGGTCGAGGCCGTGAAGAATTGGGAACAACCAACAAATGCAATAGAGATTTGAAGTTTCTTGGGTCTAGCTGGTTACTACCGGCGTTTCATCAAGGACTTCTTAAAAATTGTTGTTCCTCTTACCAGATTGACTCGCAAGGAAGTGCCTTATGAGTGGAATAAAGACTGTGAGAAGAGTTTCCAAGCTTTGAAGGATCTCTTGACCACTGCTCCAGTCTTATCATTACCAGTTGAAGGAGAGAAGTACGAGGTATATACCGATGCTTCGGGTATTGGCCTCGGATGTGTATTGATGTAAAATGGGAGAGTCATTGCATACTCTTCCCGACAATTAAAGAAGCACGAAGAGAACTGTCCGGTGCATGACTTAGAGCTAGGCGCGGTAGTATTTGTCTTGAAGATCTGGAGACACTACCTCTATGGAGAACAATTCATAGTATACTCCGATCACAAAAGTCTCAAGTATTTATTCTCCCAAAAGGAGCTAAACATGCGGCAAAGGCGATGGCTCGAAGATCTCAAGGATTTCGACTTCACTATACAATACCATCCTGGTAAGGGTAATTTCGTAGCTGATGTCTTTAGTCGAAAGCCAAGAGCAATTTTGGCCAACTGTATGATTCAAGAATGGAAGTTGTTGGAGAAACTCTCTGAACTCAATATCAATACAGATGAGAAGAACGAGTGTATTATTCTATCCCACATAAGTCTACATCCGGATTTGCTACCTGAGATTAAGAAGCTACAAGAAGAAGATCTTGCACTGGTGGAAATAAAGGACAAGCTAGACGAGAGACCCGATTTCAAGCTGGCACCCGACGGTAGATTGCTATTTCTTGAACGGACATGTGTGCCCGATTGTCCCGAATTGAAGAAGAATATTCTTGAAGAAGCTCATCGATCGAGGTACACGATCCACCCTGGAGCCACTAAGATGTATCAAGACTTGAAACGAACTTTCTGGTGACCTAATATGAAAAGGGAGGTAGCGGACTTCGTGTCTCGTTGCCTGACATGCCAACAAGTGAAGGCGGAACATCAGAAACCCGCTGGAAAATTACATCCGCTAGATATTCCCAAGTGGAAGTGGGAAGATATCGACATGGACTTTATGACGCGGACGGCGTCGGAGGACGGATCAACGGCAGCTCCGAGGGGACGAACAGGACGGGATAACTTGCTGTCTCGCACAGCTCGGTCTCACACCGGGTGGTCTCTCACCGGACGACTCTCAAATCTCACAAGAGAAAGGAGGGAAGGGGGAAACACAAAGGCTATGCACCTTACGTGGGTTTCAACTTCATTCATTCATATCATCATACATAACACACCCTTGGCCTCCCTTATATAGGAAAAGCCATGACATCAAAACCTTGAACTTTTCCTAATAGCATCTATATCCAAGCCTAATAAAAAAAACTCATCAACCCACCTTTCGACTTGTGGGTTTAATAAAAATAAAATACAACAACTTTTGACTTATAACTAGCTTAATAAGACGAAAGTAAATATACATGTAGTAATACATATATTTTACTTACATACACACAAATGCGTATACTCAATACACACAAATGAAATACAGATGCAATATAGATACGTAGCCACAAGCTGAGTCTTCAGGAAGCCGGATCTCCGAGCCATAAGCTCGGTGTGGTCGGGGCGGTGCAGTGTCGGGTCCAAGAAGTGGGTCCGGTAGTGGGCCCGGTGTCCCCACCAACCCTCCCGGGGTGGCTGGAACTCGACTCCGTCGAGTAAGGGGGAACACTGCTCTGGTAGTGCTCCAACTGATGAGGGCATCCCTTGCCCCTCCACATTTTCTCCGGACTCGGATTGTTCGTCGGCAAGCGCCATTATGTTCCTCAAGTGTTTGTGAGTCGAGTCATGTAATTTTCTTATTTTTATTTGAGTCTTAATCATGTAATTTTCCCTTTATTTGAGTCATGTACCTAGGTTAAAAGGTTATCTACCAATGTCCTAAGTCATTGTGTTGTTTAGATAGGCTATTGGGCCCATCTCATTGGGCTAGGCCCATGGACACCCCCCTTCCCTTCGGTTATTAGTCATTGTGTCTTTTGTTAGGGTCCTTTGTGAAAAAGTCATGTGCCTATAAATAGGCCACCCCACTCCTCATATGTAACAATTTTTGATGAATATTGAAGAAATCCCTTTCAAGTCTCTCATTACTCCACTTCTCTCTCTCTCTCTAGCTCTCTCTCTCTCTCTCCCCAAGGAAAGGGGCAAACCTCCCCTCTCTCCTCCCCCCCCCTCTCATTCAAATCCAACCCCCACCTACCTCCATTATTACCCCCACAACTTCCCACACCCTCCTTTACTCTCCACCTAGTCCCAACAACCCTCCACCAATCCAAGCCCTACTTCCCAACCACCACCTACTTCCCTCCACTTCCCTAAGCACCTCCTCACCTCCCCAAGGCTGAAGGATCTCTTTCCTAGGCCCATTTGAATCTCCCGCCCATCTCTCCTCACCCTCCCCTCCCTAGGTCGAACCCCTTCTCTCTCCCCTTGGGCCAAGTTCGCCCCCACCACTACTCACACTCACCCTCTCTCTTGTATTCACTCTCCCCCCCCACCACCACCACTTGCAGCTCCAGCCCCCCTCTCCAGCTCATTTCGCCCTCCCCACCTTCTTCTCCCTAACCTCCACAACCCCTAAACTCCTCTCATCTCCCTCCTTTAGCCATTAGACACCGTTCCCACCACTTGCTCTCTTGGCCATCCCCTTCCCCACACCTTCTTCTTCCCCTTAATCTATCTCTGTTTCAGGCAGTAGAACTACAGCGACTTGCAGAAGCAGCCACGACCATCCCTCAGAGATTCAAGTGGCAAATCCTACATTGCCGGAATTGTCTGCAAGTTAGCTTTCCAACCGAGGTGGTTTCGCCGGCTTCCGAGGTCGGAGCTGATCGGGGGAGCCGATCTCGTCCAACTGTGTCTGCTGTCCCAGTCTGCAGACCAGAAGCTGAAAGAAGAAGCTGCCACGGCCAGATCATGAAGGCTCTGAGCGTCATTTTTGGAGGGCAGAGACTACTTCCTGTTAGCTTTCACCTCCAAGAAGAAGGACCTCATTTGGCCACCGGAGCTATCAGTTACTAATTTCTTCGTCGAAGGTTGCAGCCAGCCACCTGCAGGTCCAGGTTTGACCTGTCCTCACATATCCGACCACCATTCTCCCCTCCGACCTCCGATTGGGGCCCCGTCAACTCCTACTCGAAGCTACTCCGACCAAGAAGACTTCACCGCCAGGCTCGTCACATTTGGAGTTCAGAAGCATCCGTGGTACCCTCTGCAACCTTCTGTACCAGTTCTGCACCAGCCATAGGAAGAAGCTGCTGACCTGTTCCAGTCACTGACCCGACCAGCCCTGAGTTCCAGAGCTCCTGCAAAAATTCAGACATCATCCTCAATCTGTTAGAAAGCTTTTGGCGCAAGTCTCATCAGATTATGAGCTCTGTGGAATTATTGGCAGCATCGACATTGACCCTCTATCCAGAAATACAGAAGCTAGGCAGAATCGGCAAAGCTCGGGAAGTCGGTTCTCTTTGCATATCTCCCCACCCCGCTTGGCCGGCTGAAGGCCCCTCCCTGTGTGGAAGTAGTTTGGATGTATTAAGCATAATCCCTACCCCAATATCCCCCCCCCTTGCATGGGGTGTAGTTCATGTAATTATTAAGTCGCAGGTTTGAAGCTTCAATCGACGCGGCGTGCGGGTACATACCCTCGCCTCCCCGCTCGCCCCCGTCTCCGGCCGAAGTCGGCGTCTTCACGCCGGCTAGGTGAGCCTCGGTCCCTCTCTTACTGGTTTAATCACTTGCTTAGCTTAGTATTATTGCTATTGCTTCGTCGGACGGTGAGTGAGAGCTCGGTCCAAATTGCTAGTACCGTGAGTGACCACCGCGGGCGAGTTAAGAGTGAATCCACTTAACCCACACCCTTGGTGTGTTGGCCGCCATGATTTGGGCATCCTAGGCCCATTTTGGGTTCTCCCCAAGCTTGCTAATCCTTGGAGCCTCATGGTCCCACCTCGGACCCTCCAACATCGCCTAGTTGCCTTCGGGCCCTAGTGTGTGCCATACGGGTGAGCTCGCTAGTGTGAGTCCGCTGCTCAACTTGAATGCTTGCAAAATAGGTCCAAGGTCGGTTTTACATCACCAACAGATCTGGATCGAGGTGCTGGAGATCTTCCCGGCTGATCCAGGAATCATCAGACGGTGGACGGTCCCGCCAGCGGACAAGGTAGCGCTAGTACACCCTGCTCCATGTAGTTGTCACCTGCTCATCCAGTATCCTCTCAATTTGCTCGCGCGGTGCTCTCGAGGCTGTAGGACGCACATGGGTGGGCGGATCGACAGCAGCTCCGAGGGGATGAACATGACGGGATAACTTGCTGTCTCACACAGCTCGACCTCACACCTGGTGATCTCTCACCGGGCGACACTTAATTCCCACAAATGGAGAAAGGAGGGAATGAAACAAGAAGGGAGAATGGCTCTCACGTAATGCACACTTTCATTCAATCTCATCATACGAACAACACACCATTGGCCTTCCTTATATAGGAAAAGTCATAACAACAGTACCCTCAAACTTTCCTAATTGCATCTATACCCAAGCCTAATAAAACAAACTCACCAACCCACCTTTTGACTTGTGGGTTTAATAAAAATAAAATACAATAACTTTTGACTTATAACTAGCCTAATAAGACGAAAGTAAATATACATGTAGTAATACATGTATTTTACTTACATACACAAATACGTATCACTTACATACTCAATACATACAAATGAAATACATACGCAATATAGATACGTAGCCACAAGCCGAGTCTTCAGGAAGCCGGATCTCCGAGCCATAAGCTCGGTGTGGTCAGGGTGGTGCGGCGTCGGCTCCAAGAAGTGGGTCTGGTAGTGGGACCGATGTCCCCACCACTTTATCATGGGCTTGCCCAAGTCTAGGGGCGGACACGATGGAATTTAGGTAATCATTGACCGTCTAACTAAATCGGCTCATTTCTTGCCTATCAAGAGCCGATGGTCAGTTGATGTACTTGTTGCCCTGTATATCAAAGAGATGGTTAGATTGCATGGAGTCCCTATGTCAATTGTATCTGGACCCACGCTTTACCTCTTATTTCTGGAAGAGTCTACATCACTCTCTGGGTACGAAACTCAACTTCAGCACTGCTTTCCATCCCCAGACAGATGGACAGCCAAAAGGATAAATCAAGTTGTTGAAGATATGTTAAGAGCATGTATTATAGACTTCGGCGGAAGCTGGCATGACCACTTACCCCTAGCCGAGTTTGCATATAATAATAGCTATCAAGCAGGTATCTAAATCGCACCTTTCGAGGCACTCTATGGCAGAAGTTGTCGATCTCCAATATGCTGGGACAAAAGTCGATGAAAAGTAAAGTCTAGGCCCAGATATGGTGAGAGATTCAACTAAGAAGATACACCTCATTCGGGAAAGGCTAAAGATAGCACAGTCTAGGCAGAAGTCATATGCTGACAATAGAAGGAGAGATCTGGAATTTGAAGTTGGTGACCATATTTTTCTCAAGGTATCTCCTGGCCGAGGTATTAGAAGATTCGGTATTAAGGGCAAACTTACACCAAGGTTTATTGGTCCATTTGAAGTGCTGGAAAGAGTGGGCGAGGTGGCTTACCGCATTGCCTTGCCTCCACAACTATCAGAGGTGCACAATGTATTCCATATTTCTATGCTGAAGAAGTACGTGCACGATCCTTCCCATGTCATTGACCACGCTGATTTGGTAATACAAAAGGACCTTACCTACGAGCAAAAGCCAATGAAGATCCTCGACCAATAAGTTCGTGTTTTAAGGAACAAGACGATCCCTATGGTGAAAATCCAATGGAATCGATGAGAACAAGAAGTTACATGGGAAACTGAGGAGTCTATGAAAAGAAGATTTTTGGAGCTATTCTAGTCTATAAGTACTCTACACCCTCTATGTCGTCTTGCATACAGTTGAATTTGGGGACCAAATTCTTTAAGTGGGGGAGAGTGTAGCACCCCCGATAACATAATAGAGAAGTTGAACTTCTTAAATAAACAATCCTACATGAAGGCCTTATAAAAAGAACCATACCTTATGAGGGCTACTATATAAATATATAAAGCCCAACATCACTTAAATGCCAACACATGGATAGTACGTAGTGGGGTTTCTCTTTTTCCAACCTAAAAGGAATGGGCGCCCCTTACCAGGGCGCCATTCACCAAATGGAGCCCCCATGCAAGGGCGCCATTTCCTTCAGGGGCCACCAACCAATTATATATTAATATATGCATACATCTTAAAGACCAACACGTGAAGGTTGCAGTTAGTGTCTAAAGCCATGAAGAATGGATGCCCTCATGCAGAAGCGTCATTTACATGAACATCGTCTCCCATTTAAAGGGCGCCCCTATACCAGGGGCGCCATTTCCAAAGTGCTTCTAGAAGACTTGAGACACGAACAACCTCATTTAGCTGGACACCATCCTCTGACCATGGACAGCAATGATCTAGGATCTTCTTCCCTAACCGGACCCGCAAGGTAATAAACCAATGCTTTGCGTTGGCAACCAGATTTCCTATAACTATTTCCCTCTCTAGCACAGGCAGAGGCTACTGTCGTTATCAGTGCTGCTTGCAGAAGGGAATATTTCTCTTCTTTCCTTCGGAAGACGTGAAGGACGTCTTCTTCCTACATTCTACGTCCTACTACTGGAGCTTTGTGGCGGAGAGCGTGCCTTACTTTATCCTCTAAAGCTCTACTGAGAAGGGGCTTGGCTTGGATTTCTTCTTCCTTCTACTTCATGTACCACATGTATCACTCCAAAAAGATAGGTGTTCTCAAGGTCTAGCTCACCCGTAGCAAAAATAGGGTAACATAACATGCTAGTATAATCCATCTGGCATGCCATGTAGCATGTTTCCATACTCTATAGCATGTTACACGGGTTTTAAGTAGAACAACTATAGCCTGTTACACCAGTTTTTTACATAGTCTGTTATACTGATTTTACGGGACTCGAACATATCTCATTATACCAGTCTTACAGCCTTTTTTTTTATAGAAAGCCCTTCCTAGTTGTAATTAGCAAAGTGCTTCCAATTCGGAAGGCACTTTCCATGTCACTCCTAGGGGGTGATATATCGATGAATGAGAAAGAGATAAGATTACATCAGTCTGATGCTAGGCATCCCTAGCTTATCAAACATGGCAACACCCTTAGCCAAATGGGGAAGTTCATGCTGCGAATTGAAAAAATTATTACAATTAGAAATGCAGGCAAAATTGGCTAAATAGTCTGCTACATTGTTAGCTTCCCTGAAAATGTGAGAGAGATTCAAAGATTGAGGGAAGTAACTCCAGATTTCTCTAGCATAAGGTAGAATCTCCCATGGGCAGGCTGCCTTCCTTTGGATCACTTGCACCAGTGTTAAAGAATCACATTCAATCTCTGCCGACTGGAAAGGAATGGTGTGAAGGTATTTGATGCCATCCAGCAGAGCTCGGGCTTCGGCAACGAGACTATTGCTGTGAATGTATGTATGAGAGAATGCCAAGAGAGTATCTCCTTTGGAATCCCGAATGATTCCTCCCCCTCCGGAAACTCCTGATATCTTACAAGCACCGTCAGTATTTAGCTTAATGTTAGGCCAAGGAGGGCAATACCATCTTACAATTTTCACCAGAGGGGCTCCCTTGGCTACTGTCTTAAAACCAAAGGCTGCCATTATATTCCGATTGCAAAGTTGATCTTCCCATAGATTGGCATTATTGAGAGCCAGTTTTTACATGAGATAATACCTTGTTGAAAAGAGTGTGGGAGGAGGTGGACTTGCCTTCAAAGATTGCTGCATTCCTTGCTAACCAAAGTTCCCAAAGTCCAAATGCAAGAACAGCTAACTGAAACTGACTATATAGAGATTGGCTTTCAAACCATTGACTGTGTTTTGAATCAGGGATCTGGCTGAATTTCCCCATATATAACATCCGCTACTGTAAAAGGAAGACCAGAGGGATGAAGCCCAGTCACTTTTAATAAAAAGATGATTTGTGTCCTCCTCAGCTGGGATATTGCAGCAGTGACATTTGGATGGGAGTGAAATTCCCAGAGCTTTAATTCTGGAATCAGTCGACAGACTGTTATTATAGACTTTCCAT
This sequence comes from Amorphophallus konjac, assembly GCA_022559845.1. Lineage (NCBI taxonomy): Eukaryota > Viridiplantae > Streptophyta > Magnoliopsida > Alismatales > Araceae > Amorphophallus > Amorphophallus konjac. The sequence continues at coordinate 152,817 of JAHNEJ010000874.1, read as the reverse complement.
ATGTGAATTGAAAGTTTAGTTGATATCCATTTAGACCAAATCCGGTTGAAAGCTAATAAAACCATAGTTGAATCATGACTGCTGAGTATTTTATAAGTGGAGGAGATCTGAAATTCTCCTGAAGCAGAGAGGCTGCACACTGGTTTATCCTTTTCTTGACTTAAAGTAGTGCACCAAGACTGCATCTCTGATTGTTGGAGGAATCATTCTGTTGATGATGGATATTTCTTCTCGAGAAGGCTGATTGATCATGTCCTTAACTGAGATCATCGGGTTGGGAATATTTGAACTAGGTAAATAAGATGCAAGGGGCCGGTTGCCTATCCAAGTATCTGACCAAAAGTTGGAAGAATTACCATCCCCTATAATCATTCTTCTGTGAGCCAAGATTAAATTCTTTACCTGTGACCAGCTCCTTTTGGCATGGCCTTTCATTTCCAGTTTTTATAGCCTTAAATTATCATGTTTAGCCCTAGTATATAACCTATTTTACAAGATATACATATATGTTTTAAAAACCCAGAACGTCCAGCCCTCAGGTAAAGGGCGCCCCTCACCAGGGCGCCATTTCCTGAAGGGGCGCCCCAAGCCAGGGCGCCATTTAATTGAAGACACTTCACAGTGTCGTCAATTCATTTTCCAGCAATTAGTGATCAACGCATTCAAAATCTATATCTATTGAACTAAACTATAAAAAATCTTGCATGAATATGTTTCTGTGATCATGATATTTTCCGATATCTGTCCATATCCTTAATTCCTGATTCTGAGAAATTTTGGAAATATGATAGTGCATGACCCAACTGAATAGGCGGCCCCTCACCAGGGTGTCATTTACTTCAATTGGGGACCCTCCAGAGAGTCGTCATTTAAATGAAGACCCCCTAGGGAGGCGCCAATTCATTTTCCAGTAATTTATAGACACCCCCGTTAGAAAAATTAAAATCTATGAAACTAAAACCCAATATTTCTGTATGAACATGGTTCTGAACTCCCGATAATTTTCTCTATCTACCCATGATCTTGTTTCCTGATTTCGTGAACCTAAGACAATATGAATAGTGGTTATGAGTCTTGAGATGTACCTGCTCGATGTAAATAGGGCCAAATGAATTGGCGCCCTAGCCAGGGGCGCCAATTTGTTGAATAGCCACCCTCCAGAGGGTCTTCATTTAAATGAAGACCTTCTGCAGAGGCGCCATTTTCCTTTATATGTATATATATATATAATTTTGAAAGAAGCCCTATCCCTCAGGCGCCAATTGACTGAAAGAGTGCCTGACCCCCAGGCGCCAATTGCATGAAAGACTGCCTGACCTCCAGGCACCATTTCTTGAAAGACTGGGTAACCCCCAGGCGCCATTTCCTGAAAGACTGAAAGCAGGGCTAACCATTGGGCGCCAATTCAGTGAGGCAGCCTGCTAGCTGCCAATTTCGTCTGGATGATTCAGTGAGCAACAGATTCCGTTCTGATTCCTAATTTATCTCGTGGTTTATATCGACATAACCCTAGTTCATCTCCTGCATGATATATGCCTTTGAACTCCATCCCATGACAGTCTACCCTATGTATATCCTACAATAATCAACCCTTGAAATTTTATGTTGGCTATAAAAATGAGAGTGGATGTTGAAAGAAATACATGAAATACTGTGCATATAGGGCCCGATCTGGTCCTGGGAGGAGCGCCCGAAAGTAATTGTGCCCATGAGAGTTGAATGATCACGGTGTTTAAGCATTACACCAAAGTACTTGCTTGACTAGAGACATTCCACACTTACTCTCTCTACTTACTTGACTTGACTTGCGTGGCCCAGAATGGGCAATACCTGACTTGCGTGGCCCGAAAAAGGGCAAGGTACTTGCTTTATTGAATAGCCAATTTTATTGACACGTACTTGATATTACTTGCTAGAAGATGAATTTTACTTGCTTGAACATGATTCTTACTTGCTTGTACATGAGTTCTTGCTTGCCTGAAAAGTGACATCAACATCTAGAAAGTTCTTGATATCCTGCTTGTCAAATACTTAAAATCATGCGATACTCTCTCTATACAGTTCATGATCTCTTACTTGTTTATCATGCATAGATATACATGTATATCTGAATTTCTTACTTGATCATCATGCATTGTTTATACCGCATTACACGTAACATGTAAACCACTTAAAGATTGCTCGAACTGAGATGTAATTTCTACTGAGCGATTCGCTCATCAGTTCACTCTAACATTTTTCAGGTAATTCGGAAGCGACATCCACATGAATAGGAATGAGACCGAGTGAAGAGTGCTAGAGTCACCGGTCGTCTACTGCCAATTAGTCGTGTCCTTTGTGTTTTAAGTCTTACTTTGTATCTTTAGTTATGACTGGTCTAGTTGAATGAAACTTGTTGAGGCTTGTAGCCTAGTAGATGGATTTGAATAATGGACTAGAATTGTCGTTAATTGATTAATGGTATAATTGTCATCTTGGACATTTGGTATCATTTTAGAAAATTTAGAATTTTGCGCACTTTGTCTTTTGTCAAAAAAAAAATTTACTGCTCTGATCGATTGGTTCTATGTAAGCTGGCCACGACCCGGGTATCTTCCGCGCTCGGGGCATGACATTGCCGAGGTCTTCATTGTAAAGGGAAGGAGAAAGACGTAGGGCATCGTTGCCGTAGAGTACCACCGGCGACGCGCAGAGTACCACTAGAGATGATCGCGACCGAAGGGGCAATAGATGGGGAAGGAGAAAGACGCCTTGATGTCGTTGTCGCAGACAACCACCGGAGACGACAGCGAGGGAAAGGGATGTTTGGTTGGAGAAGGAGAAGGACGCAAAGGCGTCGTTGCCGTAGAGGACCACCGGAGGCGATCGAAGCCGGAGAAATGATCGGTGGGTTCGACGGAGCAGGAGGGCAGGAGCGGCCGAACGAGGCGAAATACGGGGTTACGGGAGCGGGGTTATGTCATTCCACCATTTCTGTGGAATGGTTTAACCCCGTTTGTAGCATCGATATCTCCCGTAACTCCATTCCAACTAACCCCTTTATTCTGGCACAAAAAAATCGAACCAAATGATAAATGGGGATAAACCAGAGGTATCCTCTGCCTATCCCCCAACTAAACGTGCCCTTAGGATCTTCGTCATAAAATATGGGCTATGTCAAGTTGAGCAAAATATATCATCATATTTTTATGTTTTGATTTTGAGAAATGTTGGGGTGTCGCTTCTTTCCACCTTGACTCATTTTGACAGTGTCGTCTTACTATTTGATTTGATGTTGTTATATATAGTTTAGATAGATTCAAGCTTAGGATCTCTTTAAAAATGATTAAAAGAGCAATATCATAATATTTCTCTTATCGCAATGCCATTTTCAACACTTTTCTTTCCCCCCTTCCTTCTTTCTCGATGGTCTCAAAGCCTGTTCTGGCCTGTTCACCGAGCTGGTCACCGGCCAACTCCGCCGATGAGCGACGATGGAAACGGCGGAGAGGGAGGAGGAGGAGAAGGAGAGCGGGAGGCCGCCCTCCCCGCCTTCGACCGCCTCCACCCTACGCGCTTCATCATCCTCTCCTTCCCCAATCCGCTCTACCCTTCCGATGCCGGCGCCGAGTCCCTCCGGGTCGCCGTCCTCGACTCACCCTTTCCTTCTCCCGGGCCGGCCACCGCCGCCATGCTCGTTCCCCGGGGCCGCGAGTCCGACTGGGTCTTCTCCACCTTCGCCGGCCACCTCCAGCTCCTCCTGTCCTGCTCCGTTTCCCGCCTCGTCCTCCTCGGCGACCTGCCGCATAGCGACTCCCCTCCGCCCGTCTACACCCGCCGCCAGCCGGCCTCCACTGTGCAGCACGAGCAGGCTTTGTTCCCCCTCCTCCTCGCCCTCTCCCCGAGATCCGCCTTCCAGGGCAGGGCACTCCCGAAGGTGCCCTTCCTCTCCTACGAGGATGGGGTCGTCTGGAGCGCCGTGGTGGAGGTGGCAGCGGGTCCCTTGGCGGGGGAGATGCTGGTGGAGGACGTCGAGGTCGAGATGGCCGTGGCCGCGGCGGGCCGGGAGCGCCGGAGGAGGCTGAGGTTTAAGAGGATGCCGAACTTGGTGCAGACCCAGATGATATTGGTGCCTGAAATAGCTGATTCTAGTATCTTTAGGGTTGAAACGGGTGTCCTGGTGCAGCCTTACCTCGCGCCGATGGTGGCCGGGCTGTTCCTGGCAAGCCCATTGATTGATAAGATGAATCAACTGTTGGGAATAAACAGTGTAATGGGGTGACATCATGACAACAACCGGACCATAATATATACAAGGCAAACCAGAGCATACATGCATATGGGGTTGATTCAACAAAGAACGGCCAAGAAACAAGATTAATAAACATGATTATAGTGTAAAATATGGTTGAAGAACAATTAAATATGTAGTAGAAGCGTCTCAAAGAGACTCCCCTTAGAGAAGATATCACCCCTCACAAGAACGGTGCGATGAGTATGGCGGTCCTCCCCCAGGATACGACTACTAACACAAGACCCTTAAGCGCACTCTTAAGAATCTAGTAAAAAAAAGCTATGCGAGAAACCTAGATCTCTTCTTAAAGGAAAAATATGTAGGTCGAAGAACATGCACCGATCACCGACGAAAGACAGCAGCGAACACCAACGAAGAAGACGTCGACGGCCAAACGATGTTGGTGATATGCAAGGGAGGCAGAGCAACGGAGCAGCGGCTGCAACTGACGGAGAGACGAGAGATAGAGAGCGGAACGCGAGCGGTTCCTCGGGGAAGTAAAAAATAGCAGAACAGGATAACCCGTGATTAGGGTAATGCTAATCACTCCTGTTATACACACGCCCGCGACGGTCCGCCTCCAAACAAAAACCGTTCGGAGACCCCTCTTTCTCTCCAAGAAAGGGCAAAACAGTAAAAAGAAATCCAAAAGAGTGTCAGGACAAGCCGGCTGGACCTGCACTTCACACACAAGCGCCCGCCCAGCCCCGCCCGGCCCGGCCCGTGCGTGCGTGTGATAGGTCCTAGCTTACCCCCACTATTATCTATAAGACATAGTCCAGGGGGCCCTAGGAACTATAAGGTCCCCTCACCTCTTTGTGTTTTCTAATGTGGGACAAAAGTCCCCATACAAAACACAACACTTGAGGTAGCACCCTTTGGATAAACCTTTGAGTTTCCCTTTCTTAAGAACACTCTCAATCTAATCCACTTCAACCCAACATTCCCCCACAAACTCAAGGTTTGAGAAAGAGAACACACAGAAGAGACTTAAACATATTATGCTTTCAGTAAAGGTACCTTTCGGGTTTGAACCTTCACCTAAGTGTTCCAATTTTCACCCCTCGCAGAATCGAAGTGAACTAAATCTTGAACTTGATTCTTGATGTGAAGGTTACTTATAGGAAAACAACATGGTATAAGGTTTCATTGATAGCAAAAAGAGTAACCGGCGCTTTTAAAGGCCATACGCCCTGTCCTGATTCATGAGCATTTTCAAGAATAACCCAATTCTTTAACTGCGGCCACACAGTAGTACTCACTTAGGTGGGCTTCTCCAAGGATGCACTGCTGACATCCTGCCTTGCCAGGCTTGAACCCATTAAGAGTGTATAACTCAACCTTAACTTGCAGTAACAGGCACTAGCTTGTTTAGGATTACAGGGGAGGAACTCAGATACAAAGTATCTGTCTAAATTAAGTGCCTTCCAGTCCTCTCAGCAACTTGTTATTACCACATTGAACCTACTTTGTATGATCTCTACTCAGATAGGTTGGGTTGCCACTGCAGGAGAACAACTGATGGGTTTCAGTCCCATCCCCATCCTAAACTTTTGGACTTGACTTTTATTAAGTCCTTTAGTCAGAGGATCAGCGATATTATCCTTGGTACCAACAAAGTCCACAGCTATCACTCCCTGAGACACTAATTCCCTTATAGACTTAAGTCTGAGATGAATGTGTCTCCTTTCTTTTTGATTGTACTTTGAACTTTTGACCTTTGCAATTGTGGTCATATTGTCACAATGCACAGAGATCGCAGGTATAGGCTGACTCATCAGAGGGAGTTCAGACAGAAGACCTCTGATCCATTCAGCCTCCAAGCCAGTTGTGTCCAAAGCACACAATTCAGCCTCAAAAGTAGACCGAGACAAGATGGTTTGTTTAGTCGACCTCCAGGCGACTGCACCACCTCCCAGAGTAAAAACATACCCTGTGACACCATTGCTCCCTGAGTTTTCAGCTATCCAGCTTGCATCACTATATCCCTCAAGGACAACAGGGAATCTTTGAAAATGCAAGCCCAGGGTCATGGTACCTTTTAGGTACCTCAGAACCCTATCTAAGCCTTCCCAGTGAGTATGGTCAGGACAGCTCGTGTATCTACTGAGTTTAGACACAGCATATGAAATGGCTGGTCTAGTACAGTTTGCAAGATACATTAAGCTCCCTATAACCTGAGAATACCGTAATTGAGACACAGGATCACCACTCTTGTTCTTGCAGAAAATTCTAGAATGATCATAGGGTGTACAGACAGCTTTACAATTCTGATAGCCAAATTTCTCCAAAATTTTCTCAACATAGTGAGATTGAGAAATTGCTATCCCTTCAGCTGATCTAATAAGAGTCAGCCCCAGAATTATATTTGCCTCACCCAAATCCTTCATTTCAAATCTGCTACTTAAGAATGTTTTAGTCTCAATTATAATTCTCAAATTGCTTCCAAACAACAAGATATCATCTACATATAGGCATAAGATTACATATTCATTTCCCTTAACTTTGTGATAGATACACTTGTCAAACTCATTGACTACAAATCCAAATGACATGATAGTTATGTCAAACTTTTCATGCCATTGCTTAGGGGCTTGTTTCAAACCATATAGAGACTTAATAAGTCTACAAACTTGGTTTTCACTACCTGAAGCCACAAATCCTTCAGGCTGATCCATATAAATCTCTTCATCAAGATCACCATTAAGGAAGGCAGTCTTGACATCCATTTGATGGACAGTCAGATTATATAAGGAAGCCAGTGCTACAAGCACTCTGATTGTGGTCATCCTAGTGACAGGAGAATAGGTATCAAAGTAATCTATCCCCTCCAATTGTTTGAAACCCTTAGCCACAAGCCTTGCTTTATACTTGTCAATGGTTCCATCTGGCTTTAGTTTCTTCTTAAAGACCCATTTGCATCCTATGGTCTTTGAACCAGGAGGAGGATCAACTAACACCCAAGTGCCATTAGCAAGAATGGAATCTATCTCACTCTTAATGGCATCCTTCCAATGCCTTGCTTCCGGTGAAGCCATGGCATCTCGAAAGGTTGGGGGGTCACCCGTGATCTGGAAAGTAACAAAATCACTTCCATAATCCTTGGCTACCCTTTGTCTTTTACTCCTTCTTGGTTCAACCTCTTCTTGATCACAAGTATCAGGATAAGGTTCGGACGCATCAGCCCCCACATTTGTCATTCTTTCCACATGTTCTGGAATAGAATCAGATGTAGATGATAGGATCGGTGCAAGTATTCAGAGGGGGGGTGAATGAATATGGCCTATAAAAACTTTCACCCAATATAAAATTACGCTTACTAAAAATGCTCGTTCGCAAACCAAATATACTTGAAGGCAAATTGGCAGTAGTGAAACAACCAAACACAAAGTGAGGTCACTAGGGGGATAACCAGACAGATTTAATCAATCTGAAAACTAAATAACTCTTCTGCTCAACCAGAAGGCAAACACAAGGAGCGCCCCTATGCAATCACCTAGCGGAAGCACAAAAAGACAATCACACCACTGCACAATAGATTTTTAGGTGGTTCGGTCCAGCAGACCTACATCCACCCCACACTCAACCCGAGTGTGGCTTCCACTAGCTCACGCTAGAAACCGCAGACTCAGTCTGCAACAGATGCTGCCACACAGCTTGACCAGGGGAACAACCTCCCCTCTTCCTCCCAACCGGAGGGACATCCAAGTGACTCCCAGCCACTTTGAAACTAGAGGTCGAAGACCTCTCTTCCTCCAGACCAGGAGGGAACCAACGGACTTGCAATCCACAAGCCCAGAACCGGAGACAAGTCTCCCTTCCTCCAAACCGGAGGGAACCCACAAGTAGCTTCCAGCTACTTGCAACCGGAGATATCAATCTCCCTTCTCCTGAACAAACAGGAGGAACCCCGACCTCTCTACAGAGTATCGGAAAGTTCAACAAACCAGAAAACAAAGCAAAATAATAAACGAAAATAACTTCAGCAAACAGAAAGCTGAAAAGAAAGATAACACAAATGTGGCTCGCATGGAGCTGACTGGCCTGGATTTGATCCACGGTCCAGTAGACAGATCTTCAGGTAAGCTTTTCTTCCTCTTCTCTTCTCTTCTTCTTCTTCTCTTTCACTCTCTCGATCTCTACTCCTCTATTCTCTTCGGCTCACCATTCTATCTCTCTCTCTTTTCTTCTTCTGCTCTTACTCTCACTCTCTTCATTGCTCTCTTCTTTTCTTTCTTCTTCTCACTCTCTTTTTCCTCTTCTTTTCCTTTTCTTCTTCTCTTCCTTTTCCTGGATCGGGGCTCTCTGTATGAGCTTTTCTTCTTGCCAACTCGATCACCTTCATCTGAGGACGAAGGGTTGTATTTATAGCAGCAACAGCAGGTGGATAGGGCACAAAACGCGTGTGCCTCCCACGCTTGATCCAGAATCTTCCTGTCACGTGTCCTTATCAGATTGATTCTTCTTGTCTCGGATCACGTGTAGCCCAGGAGTGTGGAATGTTCTCCCTCAGACCTGTAATGAGATTAAATCCATTAACACGCTGCATGGCCACAAAAACCAAAACTGCATGAGGTATATAAAAATGACAAGAGGTGCACTGCACTAAGGACGACACGAGATACAGTGGTGACAAAAACAAACACTACAAGGAGAATGACACGGAGTTACTGTAACAAAACAAACACAACGAAAAGAACGACACGAGGTCAGATCAGGATAGAACGAGGTGAGAAACAAAACACCCGGAGTGCAGCAATAGGAGAACAGCACAAAGTAGAAAGAAAACAGCCACGAGGACAACACTGGCTGTCAACAGAAACCGACACGAAGTGGTTGCAAACAAGCAAGACACAAGGTCTACGTAAAGCAACACGAAGTGTGGTCAAAGTGAGAAGGACACGAGGTCTATTGAGAAAGACCAACATGAAGACGGTGAAAACAGCACGAAGTAAAGAACAACGGCACGAAGTATAATGGTGACACACACTACACAGAGAACGACACGAGGTGGCACAGAAAGTAACACGAGGTGCTGCAATGTTCTGCACGCAGTGGAACAAAAACGACAAAGACACGAGGTGTAGGAAACACGACACGAAGACATGAAACAACACGGAGACGAAATAGTAACCGACACGAGTTGTAAACAACACGAAGATGAAAACTGAAATCAACACGGAGTGTGGTCAAAGCGAGAAAGACACGAAGTCTTAAAGTGAAAAACCAACACGAAGACAGAATACAAAGAAACGACACGAAGTTAGGACAGCACTAGGAGAAGACTGCACGAAGTGAAAACAACACGAAGACAGAAGATGTCACGGCTATCACGACACGTGATGAAGCAGTGGGACCAGAAAGAAACGACACGAGGAACAACAGTAAGTGACACGAAGTTAAGTGAGAACAGCACGAGGTGAAACGACACAGGGGTTCACTGGGAAACGAGACACAAAAGGAAAACGACACGAAGTAAAAAGCAACTCGACATAACGAAATATCAAGGACAACGACACGAGGACAAAGACAGAAATCAACACGAAGTGTGGTTTCAACACACGAAAGACACGAGGTCTAGGAAGAACAACACGAAGATGAAAATAACAAAGATAGAACAACACGAAGTATTATCTCATACAAGTTTTCCTATTAAGCAAGGCAATCAACACGAAGTGTTGTAAGCTCAGACGACACGAGACCTTTTCGTGTTAGTGAGGGGAAACAGCACGAAGATGATGTACAGTCTGATGTACAGACTTGCACGAGCGAGCTACAGTGCCAAAGTGTAGACTTCACGCTGTACAGACTTGGTGTGAAGACATTGAATGCAAATGCAATGATCAGACTTCATTATATAGACTTTAAAGACTGAATCGACAAACCAGGCTGTACAGACTTTGAGAGTCTTGAAGGATGTACAGACTTTGAGGGCTTTGAAGGCCAATGTACAGACTTGTAACACTTGAGGACTGATGTATAGACTTAGGAACATCCTGAAGGCTGTACAAACTTCAGGCTGAACGTGTGCAAGGTCTGAGAATGTATAGGCTTCATGAAATGCATGCTACAGTGAAGTATAGACTTAGACGCAACATGCTATTCAATGTACACACTTGATGTAATGCATACCGATGTATAGACTTCAGTTGAAGTCAACCGAAGAGTGTATATTCTTTATGAATGCAATGACTCACACACAAAATGACTCACAGTGATTAATTCACATCAAAACCAATCATCAAAACCATCATCGAAACCATCATCAAAACCACAGGGGCACAACAATCTCCCCTTTTTGATGATGGCAATTCTACACTGTGAGTAATGCTGATGACACAAACTATTCTCCCCCTTTGACTTCATCAAAAAGAAAATAGTTTGAGAAATTATAGCATAAAAAATTTAGTCCATTTCTCCCCCTTGCAAGAACATGATTCTCCCCCTTTAAGAGTTTCAACAATAGCATGAGGTAGAGATGATCAAAAAGAATCTGCATGCACTGATTGAAAGATATTCTCCCTCTTTGGCGAACTATCTCCCCCTTTGGTATAACCAAACTAAACCATGGGAAGGGTTAAATATAAAAATACAGATGCAACAAGAAATGCAATACTCCCCCTAAGTATGTGAATGCAAGGTCACAAATGATATGAACATGATTTAGTGTGACAAGGAATGCTCCCCCTGAATAGATGCCAATTGATATGAAATTGATGCAAGACATGGAATCTCCCCCTCAATAAGTGGAATCTTATGAGAAGGAGACCACAGGGGCAAACAAGGAGAAGTTCAGGTCAATGAACCAATAACATGAGCAGAAGAAATTCAGTTAACAGATTTTTCAAGGATGCTTCAAACCCAGAAAATTTCAGGCAGATTTTCAAAGAGATATCAATCTCATAAATCTAAAACATAAGTTTTCAAAGTCTTCCATTATAGGGGCTTATGAATGAGCTTTTTGAACAGCATGGTTTAAACACGATGTATGCAGAGTTTATCAATAAAATTCTGTATTGATATCTAAAACCATGGTTTAATAAAAATGAACCAAGCCCTCATATTTATCTTGATTATCCTCCCTTTGTCTTACACAATCAAATCTATTGACTTCTTTCAGAATTACATGCACTAGTATTGAAATCAAGCAATTATGAAGTCATGTGTTGTTGTCTAGGGTTGTAGCAATTTGATTTTAGCATCAATATTCAGATATTTCAATTTGTTCAAGAATTTTCCTGCTACAAATTTTACGAGCACTCTAGTTCAGTTCACGCCTTGTAACTAGAGGATATACCTTGATCAGAGGCCAATATCCCTAAGCACTTAGTGTGACTAACAGTCATGCTTTGTATGAACAGAGTTAGCATTTACACATCATGACACATTGCAATCATTTCTTGATGAGTGAGTTGTATTTCTCAGTGTGCATGTCATTGCTCTGCCTAATTTCCAATTATTCTTAATCAGAGTTAACCATGATACCTCATGACACAGTCCTTTGGACATGTGTTTCTCAATGACCAAGGTCATTGCTCTGACAATTACTTTACCCTTTAGACAATTCAGAAACATTCATTTGCTTCAAAACAATATTGATCTCATGTACTTAACCAAATAAAGTCATGTATTCAAGAATGCAGATTTCAGAAGTTTTCACAAGACACAACATGAAACAGATGGTTAAGGTTTATTAAACATGCTTCAGATATTTTTAATAGATTTTAAAGTCAAACTCATTGAATACATTAAACATAAACCACATGAGTTATTTCAGTCATTCATAAAGCCGTACAATAGAAGATTTCTAGTTCAAGAATTTTCCAGATTTATGATTGAGATAGTCCCATTGAAATCTTCATGCCAGACCGATAGAAATCTGAAGCCAAAAGATACCAATTGATAGGAGAGATACCAATTGTTAAGCGAGAGATTGTGAAGCTCAAAGTTTTTAGAATATGAATAAGGTTTGTCAACAAACTCAGTAAGAGAGGATATGCAATGAGTTCTGACCCATGTATGCATTTGACAACCTATATGCAATGCAATGACTCCCCCTCACAACATGCATTTAAACTCTCTTTTTGGCATTTTCAATACAGGGAGATGCAATGCACTATATGCATGCAGGGACATGCAAAGTCTCAACATTGAATTGCTATGCAAGGATATGCAAGTGACTCCCCCTGAAAACATGCAATGCTTGCACTGAAAACTGAACATATGATACCAAATGATTCATGCACATTCAGACTGCCTTATCAAGCAACATGACCCATGGTACTAGGCGGAGCACTTGGTCTAAAAGACCAGCTCTCACATAGTAAGGACCTCCGGACAGATTTCCCTGCCTTTTGGTAGCTTACCATTTGATATACCATCGAGGTCATGAATAACAAGGTAAACTCAACAGTCCTATATGCAATTCAGGTTTTCAATGAATTTATGCAACAGATAGTTTTTCAAACAGCATTCATATTCAGTTCAGATTTTTTTTTTCAGAAATTTCAGAGTGCATGATATGCAATTCCACATATAAGAAGTTTGACATATCATTCATCATGGCATTGATATGTAATGCATTCAGAGGTAAACTACAATTATTTCCATGTGCATTTCAGATTTTCAATTAGATTCAGTTAGATGATGCACAAAAGAATTAATCATGATATGCAGGCATTTAGAGCACACAAATTCAGAAGACAGAATTTAAGCAGAGTTTTCAGAGTTAACCTGAAATGTAGTTATGGGGTTTTCATTCTTGAGTGCCTTGGTTGATTAACCCCCTTTAATTCCAGTCCCAAGGCACACCTGCAAAACAAGGTTTATTTTGCACAAACAGGTACCCAAGAAGTCTTGGGTCCTGACATGACATTATCACTCCTAGCAGGTTTTCTCAGCACATTTTTAACTTGATAGCCATTAAATTTCATCAGAGGATGACTATCCATCAAATGTCCAGATTTGCCATAGTGATGGCAAGAGACATCAGTTTTCAAATCTGATTTATGCACATTCTTGTTAGCATGAATTCTATGTGCATACACATGAGATTTTCTGTTAACAGAATAAAAATTCTGTTTACCAAAACCAGTTTGGTTTTGATATCCTGCCAGCCAACAGGTTGTAGCCCTGTGACCTGGCTTCCCATAGTTAATACATGTAGGAATCTTTTCCTTAAAAATAGATTTATCCCTCCCATAATCATTCTGGTAAACATGATTAACATGAGAATAGAATTTTCTCTTGCCTTCAACTGACCAGCACTGAACAGCAACATGTCCCAGTTTACCACAATTATAACAATGAATTTTCTTTTCCCTAAGGACATGAGTGTTAGCATGATTTTTCTGTGAATTAATAGCAGCAAGGTCATCTAACTTCAATGATTTGCATTCATGCATGAGATGACCCATTTCATGACAGTAAAAGCATTTGGATTTCCTGTGTTGAGCCGAATAGGATTTCTTAGCATAAGAAGTCCTAACATGAAATCTATCATTATCATTCTTCATGACAAGGCAATCATCAAGTACATGGCCAGAACTTCCACAATAGAAGCATTCAACATTCCTTCCGTGGATAACTGGAAGTTTCCTAGCCTTAGGCTTGTTTGCATGAAAATTACTATTCTTCTTCAGTATTCTCATTTTCACATTTTCCTTCTATTTTTGAATCTTCTGATCATCTGACTGTTTTGAAGAAGGTGCAGAAGTACTAGCTAAGTTTGAGCTACTCACAAATGTTGCGCATAGTTTGTTCCTTACAGCTTGCTTAACTTGAGAATTGCACCTTTTTTCTTCATTCAATTTGGTGACTTCCACATTCAAAGAATCTTGCATTTTTTCTTTACCTTTGGCAGATTTTGACAGAGAGTTGTTTAGTTTTTCAATTTCAATTTGCAAGATCATAATGTGGTCTTCACACGAGATAACCTGATTTTGTAACCCATCATTCAGACTTTTCAGGATCTCATTCTCCTGACTTAGCTTCAATTCAATGTTCACTTCTTTTTCTTTCAAAACTGTTTTTCTCTTTCAACCGTTAGCCATCTTTCAGATAAAACGGTATTAAGGACCATTAGCTTCTTATTTTGCTCCTTCAGGTGGATGTTTTCTTCAATCAGCTTTTCTTTTAATTTATCAGTTTCCTTCTTCTGAGTCAGCAGAGAAATATTTTCTTCTTTCAAGGAAGTGATTAAGTTTTCCTGTACATTATCATCAGAATGTAATTCTTCAATCAATTCCTTCAATTTAGATTTTAGATTTTTATTTTTAGTCTTTAGACCTGTGATTTCAGCATTTTTCTCTTTTCTTAATTTTCTCTTTTCTGACTTAACTCTTTCATATTTTTCCAGTAGATGCTCATGCAAGGCAACTAAATCATCATGACTAATATCCTCGGTCTCAGAGTTTACCTGGGATGAGGACTCATCTGATTGATCACTCCTTCTTGCCATGAGACATTCGTCTTCCTTTTCCACGTGTGTTGTAGTCACTCTATCAAACATTTCCTTTGCAGTGCTACAATCTGAGAAGGAGGAAAAATCATCAGAACCGATTGCAGCCTTCATTAGATTTAGAGCTCTCTCATTATCGTCATTTTTCAACTTGTGAGCATGAGTCCACTTGGACTTATCCTTAGGAAGTTCATGTGGACTGTGAGAGATAACCTTCCACAATTGTGGATTAATAGAGTTAACATGCTTGTGCATACGATATAGCCAGAATTTAATATTTGAACTACTGAATAGTGGAGGATGAGCCATGACAGCACAACAGATTAATGCAACAGGAATATTGATGCACTAAAAACAAATTAGCACCGAAAACTGCAAGATCGAATCTGCCCAGGTCGCTGGACCTTGTATGCAGACACCGCTCTGATACCAACTGATAGGATCGGTGCAAGTATTCAGAGAGGGGGTGAATGAATATGGCCTATAAAAACTTTCACCCAATATAAAATTACGCTTACTAAAAATGCTCGTTCGCAAACCAAATATACTTGAAGGCAAATTGGCAGTAGTGAAACAACCAAACACAAAGTGAGGTCACTAGGGGGCTAACCAGACAGATTTAATCAATCTGAAAACTAAATAACTCTTCTGCTCAACCAGAAGGCAAACACAAGGAGCGCCCCTATGCAATCACCTAGCGGAAGCACAAAAAGACAATCACACCACTGCACAATAGATTTTTAGGTGGTTCGGTCCAGCAGACCTACATCCACCCCACACTCAACCCGAGTGTGGCTTCCACTAGCTCACGCTAGAAACCGCAGACTCAGTCTGCAACAGATGCTGCCACACAGCTTGACCAGGGGAACAACCTCCCCTCTTCCTCCCAACCAGAGGGACATCCAAGTGACTCCCAGCCACTTGGAAACTAGAGGTCGAAGACCTCTCTTCCTCCAGACCAGGAGGGAACCAACGGACTTGCAATCCACAAGCCCAGAACCGGAGACAAGTCTCCCTTCCTCCAAACCGGAGGGAACCCACAAGTAGCTTCCAGCTACTTGCAACCGGAGATATCAATCTCCCTTCTCCTGAACAAACAGGAGGAACCCCGACCTCTCTACAGAGTATCGGAAAGTTCAGCAAACCAGAAAACAAAGCAAAACAATAAACGAAAATAACTTCAGCAAACAGAAAGCTGAAAAGAAAGATAACACAAATGTGGCTCGCATGGAGCTGACTGGCCTGGATTTGATCCACGGTCCAGTAGATAGATCTTCAGGTAAGCTTTTCTTCCTCTTCTCTTCTCTTCTTCTTCTTCTTCTTCTCTTTCACTCTCTCGATCTCTGCTCCTCTATTCTCTTCGGCTCACCCTTCTATCTCTCTCTCTTTTCTTCTTCTGCTCTTACTCTCACTCTCTTCATTGCTCTCTTCTTTTCTTTCTTCTTCTCACTCTCTTTTTCCTCTTCTTTTCCTTTTCTTCTTCTCTTCCTTTTCCTGGATCGGGGCTCTCTGTATGAGCTTTTCTTCTTGCCAACTCGATCACCTTCATCTGAGGATGAAGGGTTGTATTTATAGCAGCAACAGCAGGTGGATAGGGCACAAAACGTGTGTGCCTCCCACGCTTGATCCAGAATCTTCCTGTCACGTGTCCTTATCAGATTGGTTCTTCTTGTCTCGGATCACGTGCAGCCCAAGAGTGTGGAATGTTCTCCCTCAGACCTGTAATGAGATTAAATCCATTAACATGCTGCATGGCCACAAAAACCAAAACTGCATGAGGTATATAAAAATGACAAGAGGTGCACTGCACTGAGGACGACACGAGATACAGTGGTGACAAAAACAAACACTACAAGGAGAACGACACGAAGTTACTGTAACAAAATAGACACAACGAAAAGAACGACACGAGGTCAGATCAGGATAGAACGAGGTGAGAAACAAAACACCCGGAGTGCAGCAATAGGAGAACAGCACAAAGTAGAAAGAAAACAGCCACGAGGACAACACTGGCTGTCAACAGAAACCGACACGAAGTGGTTGCAAACAAACAAGACACGAGGTCTACGTAAAGCAACACGAAGTGTGGTCAAAGTGAGAAGGACACGAGGTCTATTGAGAAAAACCAACATGAAGACGGTGAAAACAGCACGAAGTAAAGAACAACGGCACGAAGTATAATGGTGACACACACTACACAGAGAACGACACGAGGTGGCACAGAAAGCAACACGAGGTGCTGCAATGTTCTGCATGCAGTGGAACAAAAACAACAAAGACACGAGGTGTAGGAAACACGACACGAAGACATGAAACAACACGGAGATGAAACAGTAATCGACACGAGTTGTAAACAACACGAAGATGAAAACTGAAATCGACACAGAGTGTGGTCAAAGCGAGAAAGACACGAAGTCTTAAAGCGAAAAACCAACACGAAGACAGAATACAAAGAAACGACACGAAGTTAGGACAGCACTAGGAGAAGACTGCACGAAGTGAAAACAACACGAAGACAGAAGATGTCACGGCTATCACGACACGTGATGAAGCAGTGGGACCAGAAAGAAACGACACGAGGAACAACAGTAAGTGACACGAAGTTAAGTGAGAACAGCACGAGGTGAAACGACACGGGGTTCACTGGGAAACGAGACACAAAAGGGAAAACGACACGAAGTAAAAAGCAACTCGACATAACGAAATATCAAGGAGAACGACACGAGGACAAAGACAGAAATCAACACGAAGTGTGGTTTCAACACACGAAAGACACGAGGTCTAGGAAGAACAACACGAAGACGAAAATAACAAAGATAGAACAACACGAAGTATTACCTCATACAAGTTTTCCTGTTAAGCAAGGCAATCAACACGAAGTGTTGTAAGCTCAGACGACACGAGACCTTTTCGTGTTAGTGAGGGGAAACAGCACGAAGATGATGTACAGTCTGATGTACAGACTTGCACGAGCGAGTTACAGTGCCAAAGTGTAGACTTCACGCTGTACAGACTTGGTGTAAAGACATTGAATGCAAATGCAATGATCAGACTTCATTGTATAGACTTTAAAGACTGAATCGACAAACCAGGTTGTACAGACTTTGAGAGTCTTGAAGGATGTACAGACTTTGAGGGCTTTGAAGGCCAATGTACAGACTTGTAACACTTGAGGACTGATGTATAGACTTAGGAACATCCTGAAGGCTGTACAGACTTCAGGCTGAACGTGTGCAAGGTCTGAGAATGTATAGGCTTCATGAAATGCATGCTACAGTGAAGTATAGACTTAGACGCAACATGTTATTCAATGTACACACTTGATGTAATGCATACCGATGTACAGACTTCAGTTGAAGTCAACCGAAGAGTGTATATTCTTTATGAATGCAATGACTCACACACAAAATGACTCACAGTGATTAATTCACATCAAAACCAATCATCAAAACCATCATCAAAACCATCATCAAAACCACAGGGGTACAACAGTAGAGGCTACAGTCTCAGAAGTGAAATGTTGAGGCAAACTAGTCTTCATGGGAAAAATATTTTCGAAGAACGTGGCATCTCGAAACTCGACTATGGTGTTAATATCTATGCCAGGAATTTCTGATTTAATAACCAGAAACCTGTATGCATAGCTATTTTCAGCATAGCCTAGAAAGACGGCGTCAACTGTCTTAGGCCCTAGTTTCTTTCTCTTGTGCTCAGGAACAAGTACCTTTGTAAGGCACCCCCACACTTTGAGAAATTTCAAACTAGGTTTCCTATCTCTCCAAAGTTCAATTGGACTACTATCTCTATGTTTCAGGGGAATATGATTCAGAATAAGGCAAGCCGTATTCAAAGCTTCCCCCCACATATACTTTGGTAGTCCCGAACTCTGCAGGAGAGAGTTGACCATGTCTATGAATACCCGGTTCTTCCTTTCTGCTATCCCATTAGACTGAGGAGAGTATGGGGCGGTTGTTTCATGAATAATGCCATGATCTTGGCAATATTCCACAAACAGACTAGAAGTATACTCTCCTCCTCTGTCTGACCTCAACTTCTTAAGAACTCTGCCAGATTGTGTTTATGCTTCCTTCTTAAAGATGATAAACTTTTGCAAAGCCTCATCCTTAGATCTAAGCAAATACACATAACAGTATCTACTACAATCATCAATAAAGGTAATGAAATACTTTTTATGATCCCTAGTCAACACACCATTAAACTCACAAATATCTGAATGCACTAGATCCAGAATATCTGAATCTCTAACCACAGAATGAAAAGGTTTTCTGGGTTGTTTAGCCTGTACACAGATATCACATTTCTTAGTTTTATCAACAGTATGCTCAGGAATCAATTTCAGGTTCATCATACGTTTCAAAGAATTGAAATTAAGATGACCTAGACGGGCATGCCATAATTCAGATAAATCTATAACATTATAAGCAACAGGAATAGAAGTAGAAATTGAAGCACTATCATTCACATTTCTGTTCATCACATGATCCACAAAGATTTTAAACAAATCATCAGAAAGATAACCTTTCGCAATAAAAGTCTTCAGATAGAGTATAACAACTTTATTACATTTAAAGTTCAGTTCATAACCCTCCCTTACTAAAATAGAACCAGATAAAATATTCCTCTTAACACTAGGAACATGGTACACTAAGGAAAGAGTAAGAACACGCCCTGAAGTAAACTTCAGGTTCACACGTCCAACTCCTAGCACCCTAGCTGTACTTCCATTTCCCATTGTCACGGAGCGATCATGGGTTGCCTGATAAGACACAAAATTAGCCCTATCAGCACATAGATGCACATTGGCTCCAGTGTCCACCAACCACTCATTTGGTTCATAAATAGTAAATAATTGAGGATTTAGAGAAACATACTCCATACCAGAAGAAGATCCCCCAGTCACCACATGGACCTGTGCTGGAATTTCATGGGTCAGCATGGCTTTGTTCAGTAATTTTCCCTTCTTTTTAGGATAGTCATT
Source organism: Amorphophallus konjac (assembly GCA_022559845.1). Classification (NCBI taxonomy): domain Eukaryota; kingdom Viridiplantae; phylum Streptophyta; class Magnoliopsida; order Alismatales; family Araceae; genus Amorphophallus; species Amorphophallus konjac. The sequence continues at coordinate 133,086 of JAHNEJ010000874.1, read as the reverse complement.
GCGCATGTGACCCTTGTCACTACAATTCCAGCACTGTCCCAGTACCTTCTTCTTCTTTATCTTTCCCTTAGGTTTCATCTGAACAGTGGAATCAACCTTGGCCTTGCCTTTTGGATCTTTACCCTTATGCTTCATCACTAGGTTTGCACTTGCATCCACAGGCATATTGGGCTTTTCCTTCCTATGTTCCTCTTCAATGGCTACAGCCCTCATCAAATCATCAAGAGAGATAGCCCCTTTGCGGTGCTTGAGGCCCATGCCAAAATCCTCCCAGGATCTAGGCAATTTCTCTATGATGCACATGACTTGGAGTTTTTCAGGCATTTTCATGTCTGCCTCAGCCAAACCATGGAACATAAGTAGAAGCTCATGTGCCTGCTCCCCTATAGACTTATTCTCGACCATCTGGAATTTAAGGAACTTGCCCACGGAGTACTTTTCCAGACCTTGATCCTCGGTATTGTACTTCCGATCAAGTTCATTCCACAGAGCTTTAGTAGTGTTGAAGGTGGAAGTACTATAGACATCAAACAGGACATCCGACAGTGCAGTTAGAATGCACACATGTCCTAACCTGTCTCTAGTATTCCACTCTTCAGCCTTCTTAGCACTCTCGGGGTCGTTTTCATCTATCACAGGGGGGTCCGACTCTAACAATGAGATTAGACCAACCATGGTGAACCACATCTTCATGCGTTGTTGCCAACGCTTAAAGTGTTGCCCAGCAAATTTCACGGGCATCCCAGACATGTCCACCCTAGTTCCAAAACTCATTGAAGATGACGATGCCATGAACGATATCTTCTCTAAGACTGTTGGGAATAAACAGTGTAATGGGGTGACATCATGGCAACAACCGGACCATAATACATACAAGGCAAACCAGAGCATACATGCATATGGGGTTGATTCAACAAAGAACGGCCAAGAAACAAGATTAATAAACATGATTATAGTGTAAAACATGGTTGAAGAACAATTAAATATGTAGTGGAAGCGTCTCAAAGAGACTCCCCTTAGAGAAGATATCACCCCTCACAAGAACGGTGCGATGAGTATGGCGGTCTTCCCCCAGGATACGACTACTAACACAAGATCCTTAAGCGCACTCTTAAGAATCTAGTAAAAAAAGTTATGCGAGAAACCTAGATCTCTTCTTAAAGGAAAAATATGTAGGTCGAAGAACATGCACCGATCACCGACGAAAGACAGCAGCGAACACCGACGAAGAAGACGTCGACGGCCGAACGATGTTGGTGATATGCAAGGGAGGCAGAGCAACGGAGCAGCGGCTGCAACCGACGGAGAGACGAGAGATAGAGAGCGGAACGCGAGCGGTTCCTCGGGGAAGTAAAAAACAGCAGAACAGGATAACCCGTGATTAGGGTAATGCTAATCACTCATGTTATACACACGCCCGCGACGGTCCGCCTCCAAACAAAAACCGTTCGGAGACCCCTCTTTCTCTCCAAGAAAGGGCAAAACAGTAAAAAGAAATCCAAAAGAGTGCTAGGACAAGCCGGCTGGACCCGCACATCACACACACGCGCGCCCGCCCAGCCCCGCCCGGCCCGGCGCGTGCATGTGATAGGTCCTAGCTTACCCCCACTATTGTCTATAAGACATAGTCTAGGGGGCCCTAGGAACTATAAGGTCCCCTCACCTCTTTGTGTTTTCCAATGTGGGACAAAAGTTCCCATACAAAACACAACACTTGAGGTAGCACCCTTTGGATAAACCTTTGAGTTTCCCTTTCTTAAGAACACTCTCAATCTAATCCACTTCAACCCAACACCAACTGCGTGTGAGGCCGCGGGTGCTCTGCCTTGGAGTCGGCGGCGGGGCACTTCTCACCTTCTTGGAGTCGCAGTTGCAGTTCGCTGTCCTTGGAGTAGAGGCCGACGAGGTAGTTCTGAGTGCTGCAAGGCGGCACTTTGGCTTGATAGAAGGTGAGTTCCTTAAGGTTATGGCGGAAGATGGTATCAGATTGTTTAGGAGTTTCTGCCGTGAGGACTGTGCTGCAAAATGCTGTCTTGGTGATGCTTGCTGCAAGCATGGCAGATTGCAGTGGTGGCAGGAATATGTTGACAGTGGAATTGATGTAATAATGGTGGATTTGGATTCAGAAGAAGCTGGGAATGGTGTCATGGCACCGCCGGCAGAGTTTGTCAAGGAGGATGTCCTTTTAGGCACAAAGTCAGTTCTTCACGAGCAGGGGATTCTGGTAATGAATGTTGTTCCCTTAAATGGGTGCCTATATGATGAATTAGTTGGCTATTTAAATGAATTGTTCTCAGAGGTGTATGAAATCGATGTGGGCAATGGTGAGAATTGTGTTCTTTTGGCCACAGTTTCACCTGTTGCATCGTTCGGGAACATGAGTGAAGGTTCTTTTGTTAATAAGCTGAGGGAAACTGTTGGTGACAAATACATAGATGCCATAAGGAAAATTTAAAGTGCATCCAAAATCTTTTCAGCTGAGCTTACATGGTTGTGGAGGGAGCTCAACCTTAATATCTGTTTTGTTATGTGTTGTTGAGTTGCTTATGTTTGTCTTCCTGAGAGGTAAACCCACTCCAAGTAATTAATCAGCTGGCGGATAAAAGCTTTGTGCCAGTTATATCTTATCTTACCCACATCTTTGCTGTCTAGAGAGACAAAAACACTTGCAAGGAAAGACAACTATTCTTTAAATGATAAGAAAATAGGTGGAACATTATCAAAAGCTAGGACTTTGAAGCAGGAGGAGCATAGGCCTTTGTGGCATGAGCTTTCATTCCCAGCAATATGGAGGACTATGAGGTATCCATAATTGATTATTCTTTTCCCATTTTTATCTACACCCTTCAGGTTTGCCTTCTCTGCTTTATCAGGATTCCGTTTCTCATGGAGTCAAGTTGGTTTTGCGGTAAAAATCAATGAATGATGAGCCACTAGACTTGTATCTGCATTTTGTTAATGCTCAAGTTTATAGAGTTCCACAATATGCGATAGTTGCATTAGATGTCCATTCCATTTCCAATGCATAATCTCCTTTCTCATTGGCAATAAAGTGCAATCAGACACTGGATTGTGGAAACGTCTTTTCTACACCTATGCAGATTCAAGAATTTAGATGCCATAGGTTGCCTATGAACCTAGATAACTTTTGTCGTGGATCAGGAAGCCTTTTACATATATGCTTGAGGAAATGTAAGTAGATCCATGTCTTTGAAGATACATTGAAAATTATATCATCATTAATTGAACTTTTGTTTGTTCTCAAACTAAAAATACTTGCAAATTTGATGCATGGAAGCATGGCAGGGGCCAGGGGGGCACAGTGCAGCTTGGCTGTATCCATGTTACTATTATGAACTATAATTATCATTTATAGTTTATAAAACTGTCACCATATTTCTGTCAAACTCCTCTGTAGATCACTGATGCTCAGATTCCCTACATCAACATCCATCTTTCAAGAGCTTCCACAGATGAGAGAATCGTGGCAGGCCACGGGAAGATGCTAAATTTTGGAACTGTCTTCTCATTTGTCTATATTCTTCTTTTCCCTTCTTAAGCATTCGCTGCCTTCTGCATTCTAGCTCCATTTGTGCTGCTTCATATAGGTCAAAATAACCAAAAGATCCAATAACAAGGGAAGAAGGAAGATCCAAGCATATCTAGTAAAGGATTAGGGCAGAAACCTGTGGACTCATTTCTTCTCCCACAAAGTAAGCAAGATGTTCCCCCAGGATGGCCCTCCTTTTGTTCATCCACCACCCCATCCTCTTACCCTTTTATCCTCTTCTCTTTTCATCAATTTCCTCTTCTATGGCATCGGGTGCCCAAACCTTTCTCCCCTCAGTGGTGCCACTGTCATCTTTAGCTACTGGGATGGAGCCTTCCTCTCCTTTGGGCCCATCCATTCTTGCTCAATGCAGTGACCAGGCCTTCCCTGAAAAACTAGTGTTATCTGCTTCTACTTCTTCCCCTCCATTGGTCGAGTTTGAAGAGCTTTGTCTTAGAAAGAAAGAGGAGAGGGAGAGTTTCCTTTTTATGAGGAAAGAAAAACAATCTTTTTTCTAGTTTGGAAAGGAGGTGAGCTTATGAAAATGAAACAAGATCTATTTTCATAGAAAGGTTATCTTGGTTTTAAGCATGGAGGGAATGGAAATTCAAAGTTTTCAAACTTTTGGAGGGATTCGAAATAATTTGGGAATTCTTATCCCACATTGACCATTGACCATGAGATTTGTGGTTTATATCCTTTGGGGTTCTATAATCACTAGTTTTTTAGAGCTAGAGGAGGATTGTAGACCACAGACACGCATGCGCCGTGCCAGGCAAGGCTGAGCTTGGGCGTTGGGCTTCGAGCTTTGACCTATAATTGGGCCTTGGGCATTGGGGCCTTGCGGCTTTGAGCTATAGTTGGGCCTTAGACATCTAGGGGCTTTGGATCTTTAATTGTGTGACACCTTAAAGATTGGTGATATTTTTGTACCTGTGTCTATCCCCCAGGTGTCTTGAAAAGGTGTTTGAAGCTGCAAGCAAAGAAAGAGTTTAGACTTTCCATGGGTTCAAGTCTTTATAGGCAGGATGTTTGCAAGTGCATCCTTGGAGAAGTCCCCACCTATATGAGTGTGACCATGTGGCCGCAGTTAAGAGAAAAGGGTTATTCTCAATATATACTCGTGAAATAGGATATGAGTGCATGACCATAATGTGCCACCCCTGAAGATCATTGCCATCACTGATGTTATGTTGTCACCAATGAATAAATCTCAGACATAAGGATCAAGTAGAAGACATAAATTCACTTCGATCTTATAGAGGTGAAAGTTGGTTGACTAAGATAAAGATGCAAATCCGAAAGTTACCTTTACTGACAGCATAACATGTGCGCATCTACTTGTTTTATTATATTTTCAAACTGTGAATTTGGGGGGGTGGGAGATTTAGAAAGAAAGAGGAGAGAGAGAGTTTCCTTTTATATGGAAATAAAAAATCTCTCTTTGATTTGGAAAGGAGGTGAGCTTAAGAAAGTAAGACAAGATCTATTTTCTTGGAAAGATTATCTTGATTTTAAGCACGAAGAGAATGGAAATTCAAAGTTTTCAGACTTTTAGAGGAATTAAAAACAATTTGAAAATTCTAGTCCCACATTGACCATGGATCATGAGATTTGTGATTTTATATCCATTGGGGTTCTACGATCACTAATTCTACAGAACTAGAAGAGGATATGTGGATCCTTTTGAGGTTTGGGAGGGAGTCTCCCCTCTCCCCGCGCCTTTGTCTCCCAACAAATATATAGATGCCACGTCCACTGCCGTCACCTCTGGAGAGGCCGCCAAGGTTCTTTTCCCAATAATTTATGATATGAACTCATGGACACTGCATCGCTGCTTCGTGAAACTCCTTTTGGAGGCTGAGTGGGATGTAACCTTCGATTCTTATTTGTGTTCGGTAATTAAGATTCCGAGGAGAATAAATGTAAGTTATTTTAAATTAATTTATACATATTTTTATTCTCATATATGTTTTACGTGTGAAGAATTAATATGATGATATTTTTATTATTCGTTTGATAAAATATAAGAATATAAATAAAAATAAATATTAAAAAATATTTTATTTTTTTTATTATTTATAATTAATATTAATATTTTAATGATCATAATTAATATTAACATTATTAATTTTATTTGATATATTTATTCTCAAAGATCATAATTAACACTAATATTATTAATTCTAACCTGATTAATTCTTCGTTAGTAACAACGAGAGAGTTATAATTAATTATTTAATAATAATTATGTAATATATTTATTAATTAACACTAATAACATTAATTAGTACAAGTGATTAGCACTGATAATATTAATTATCACAATAAGATTAAGTGTCACTATAATAATTAATTATTTAATGACCATTAAACAATATATTTATTAAATAGCACTAATAAGATCAATTAGCAATGTTAGTTAGCATTAACAGCATTAAGTAACACTAATAAAATTAATTAATAATATTAATTAACACTAATAATATTAATTAGCGTACTTAATTGGCACCAATAATTTTAATTAGCATTATACTTTTAAGTAGCAATGTAACAACTAATTATTTAATAATAATTAAATAATATATTTATTAATTATCACTAATAAGATCAATTAACATGATTAGCTAGCACTAATAAGATTAATTAGTATTAATAAGGTTAAATAGTATCATTATAATTAAATATTTAATTATAATTAAATAACATATTTATTAATTAATATTAATACAATTAATTAATATTAATAATATTTTTTAACATTAATAGGATTAATTATCACTAATAATGGAGAGAGAAAACGAGGATGACAAGATGAGAATACGTCATTTCACTCGAATCCGATCTTAATTTTATTTTTGAGGATAATATTATTTTCTTTAATCTCTTTATTCTCATAAATTTTAACTGCATCAAATAAAAAATAGAGTTGAGACGAAGATATTTCCGTCTGATCCCCAACAAAAAGATGGTAAATGATTGTAGAATTTACGCTGAAGGTGGCTGTTGTATCTAAATTATTCATCTTCTTCTTTGTTTCTCTTTTATTTTTTTTTTGTACCGTACCATGATTATTAATCCTTTTGAGCCGCGAGTGTTGTGGACTACTAACTCTGTAGTCTGTACTCTGTAGCACGTAAGTAATTGCGCTCTTGGAAAAGTTTACCGCCCGTCCGTTACATTAAAAACCCCTTTTAAGAGAAATCTGGTTATTTTTGTATGTGGCACGAAGTCATATTAGTGTTCGTGTTCTCAAGAACATAGGCTCGCACGAAGTTTGGCCAAATTGGTGTCGCATGAGCGACAATAACACGGGCTTGTGGTGCTACCAGACCAGAAAGTTCATAATATATACCAACATTATGAACTATCATTCTGTTTTTTTCCACCGGGTAATTTTTGTCAGCATACGACATGATTGGTAGGTATCAAGTTGTTGTTCGGGGAAAGGGGTATAGGCAAATGCGACATGGTTAGTCCACGTATCAAAGGTTCGAACTTAGAACGCATGGATAGCTTATGATATTGATATAAAGATATAAAAGTATAAACTAAATTGACTCATGATCCTTAGACTGTGGCCGGAGATTTTAACTGTATTCTTGATGTTGAAGAGAAAATTGGAGGAAATGCCTCTTGTTTGAAATCTATATCTAATTTTAAGGACTGTATAAATGATTGTGACTTATTTGATGCGAGTTACGTGAGTTCTAAATACACTTGGCATAATAATCAACAAGGTGGTAAAGAAATTTGAGCTAGACTTGACAGAGTCTTTATCAATTCAAATTGGTTGAATAGTTTCCCAATCACTGTGGAGCATTTATTGAGAGATGTCTCAGATCATACGCCTCTTCTTGTTAAATTGGCCATTCTAAGCAAATTCATAAGCAGATTCTATTTTCAACAAATGTGGACTACACATGACTTATTCTCTCAGGCTGTTGGACAGTGTTGGAAAACCAGTCCAATAACTTCTTCTGCTATTACTACCTTATGTATCAAACTTAAGTCTTTGAGGAATATGTTTCGGGTTTAGAATAAACAGGTATTTGGTGATGTCCACAAAAATCTTATGGCTGCGGAGGATGAGGCTACGAAGGCTGAACACTTATTTGATTCCAATCCTAGTTTTGCAAATCTGGATGCCTTAGAAAATGCAAAGAGTATTCTTGCAGATCGTATTGTCCAACAAGAGATCTTTTGGAAACAAAAATTCAAAATTCGGTGGTTAAAGGAAGGTGATAGAAAAAATAAATTTTTCCACATGACCACAATGACAAACAGGAGGTGAAATTTTATTAATCACCTCCGGAATGACTCTCGCTTTATTACACCAGACAATCAGAAAATGAAGGCTATAGCTGTGGCTCACTTTCATAAAGCTTTTACCTTACTGCAGCATTTTATTGACAGTGATATTATTAACTGTATTCCTCAACTGATATCGGCTGAAGACAATGATTTTCTTTGTGCTGTACCTGACTACAAGGAAATTAGGGAAGCTGTTTTCTCAATTTCAATTCCCCTGACAGTGCCCCGGGGCCAGATGGGTTTATAGGGTGTTTTTTCCAAAAAGCTTGGTCAATCATTGATAAGGAGGTGATCAAAGCCATTCAAGAGTTCTTCACCAATCGAAGACCTCTTCTTAGAGATTTCACAGCCACTCTCATTGCTCTTATTCCCAAAATTAACAATGCTTCTGAAATTTCTGATTATAGGTCGATCAGTTTATGCAATTTTTCTTACAAAATCATTTCTAAAGTTTTGTGCAATAGACTGAGCAGATTCTTGCCATCTCTCATTTAAAAAGAACAGTCGGCCTTTGTTAAAGGCAGACATATTGTGGATAACATTGCTTTAGCTCAGGAAATGGCTCAGGAATTGGGAAGGAAAACTAGAGGGGGATTAATATCATTTTGAAGCTGGACATGGCAAAGGCATATGACAGAATTGAATGGGATTTTCTCTTTGCGGTGTTGAAGCGATTTGGTTTTAGTAACATCTTCATTGATCTAATTGATCTCATGGTCAGCAAGTGCTGGTTTTCTATTTCCGTTAATGGAGAATCTACTGGTTTTTTCAAGTCTACAAGGGGTATTCGATAAGGTGATCCTATTGCACCGTACCTCTTTATTCTTGCACAGGATTCTCTTAGCAGGTCTCTTCAAAAACTTACATGAGGGGTGCAATTAGGTGGTTCTCTGGGCCTCGGAGATGCCCTACCATTTCACATCTACACTTTGCAGACGACACACTTATATTTGCTAATGCTACAGCTGATTCTATCCGCAACCTTATGACTGTCCTAAGTTCATATGAAAAAGCTTCTCAACAACTTATCAATGTGAAGAAGAGTGGTTACTTCATTCATCCTAAACATACTCAATCTCTTTCCAGTAGAATTGAGAATATTACGGGTTATACCAGACTGAGTTTCCCTCATAAGTACTTGGGATTTCCTTTGGCTCTGGGCCGGATCAAAAAAGTACACTTTGTGGGTATTATTGCTGCTATTCAAAAGAAGATTGAAAGTTGGCAAGCCAGATTTCTTTCTCAAGGTGCGCGACTTATTCTTATTAAACATGTGCTCACCTCCATTCCAATATACACCCTAGCTTCCACTCCTCTTCACGAAGGAATTCATCACATTTTAGACCAGTCCTTTGCTAATTTTTTCTGGGGCTCATCTCAATATGGCAACTGGAAGCATTGGAAGTCTTGGAAGGAGATTTACAAACCTATACCTCAGGGAGGTCTGGGAATCATGTCCTTAAGACATATGGAAATTTCCCTTCGGGTTAAAATACTTTGGCATGCCTTATTTTCTGATTCAATATGGGCTGAATTTTTTAGAGCTAAATATATTAGAGGTAATCACATTAGTATAGTCAGCTTCAAAGAAATGCATGGCTTTGCAAGGAAAAGTTGGCTGCATGCCAAAAACATTTTTGTTCAAAATCAGAGGTTTATCATTGGTAATGGTCAAGCCACCAACTTATGGAAGGATATCTGGATTGGGAACAAGAGTTTGGAGTCCATGGTTCCTTCTAACTCCATCCATGACAATAAAGCCACTCTTCAGGAAATTGTTACTTACCCAACTCAGGAGGTTATTAGTCTTATTGATGTTGTTATTCCTAGTGATATAAGAAGGGCCATGCGTCATACCAAATTATCTCTCTTCCCGGATAAAGCCATATGGTGTCCTTCCTCCAGTGGCAATTGTACTATTTCATCCATTTACAATAATTTTTTCAGTACACAGCAACTGGATATTCATTCCTTCTGGAAGCATATATGGTCTCAATGGATCCCTACCAGAATTTCTGTTTTCCTTTGGAAGGTTATCTATAATTTTCTGCCATTGGATCTGAATATCAAGAGCACGGGCATTCCACTCTGTTCCAAATGCAGATGTTGCAAAAATAGTCAAGAGGAAGACATTAACCATTTGTTTGCTAAAAGTGAGTTGGCCACTAACATATGGTCCTTCTTTAGCTCCGAAGGTCTCCCAATTTTTGGAAATACAGTAAGGGTATTATTAGTCATACTATTCTAGTAGTGAAAGGCAACACTCTCTTAGGTCTGTTTTCCATTGGGATCATAGCTTATGGCTTGTGGGAGATTTGGGCTGCCAGGAATGCAGCAAGTCATGATGATAGACATTTTAACCCGCAATGTCTGATTCATAAAATTCTTGCACAGGTTAAACAATCCATCAGCCATGCTGATATATAAGAAACTAATTGCAACAGGAAGAAGATATTAGAATTATTTGATATTACAATTCAGTCAAATAAGAATCTGCCTGTGATGATGGTTAAGTGGCAATATCCTCCGTGGCCTCACTTAAAGCTTAATACCGACAGAGCTTCCAAACATGCAGGTGATTTGGGAGGTGGTGTGTCCGGGATGCTTATGGTATACCTATTATTGCCTTCTCCCATTACTATACACAGAGCAATAGTATAATAGCTGAAGCCAGGGCCCTTATGGATGGATTGAGATATCTAAAGGCTATTACATCTCAGCCGGCATTTATTGAGTGTGATTCCCAGCTTCTTGTACAAGTGATCATCCGGAAGATTCCTTGTCCGTGGAGGATTATCGCTTATGTTAGAGAAATTTGGAGCCTACTATCCACCAATGATTCTATCATCCACATTTATCGTGAAGCAAATAAGGTGGCTGATTCTTTGGCTAATCTTGCGTGTTCTATGAAATGTAATTCTTTTTTTCTTTCGCAGCAACAACTTCCCAAGTATATAAAAGGGGTTACTCGCATGGATAAGCTAGGATTGCCTAGCATCCGTTTGATGTAAATTCTTGTATTATTTGATTTCAATAAAATTTACCTCCTAGTAATGTGATGGTGGAGTGACTTTCTCTCTACCTCTGGTAGAGGGTGCACTCTCCTATTGCACCTAGGTAGGGTTTAAAAAAAATAAACTAAATTAATTTATCTATTGTTATCATTATTAGATGGTCTAAAATGAAGACGCATCGATATATGTCATCATGATTGAGGAGGGTAATGTCCATCGGTCCATTAGGGTCCGCCCAGGTGGCCCATCATGCAAATCTGGCCCTTTGGGCTCACGCCTAGCGCTCCAGCCCAGTGCATATTCTTTCTTAGCGTAGGCCCAAGTTCAGGTGTTGTACCTGCATGCATCTCCCCAGCCAGCGGCGACGACACTTGTCCATGGTAGCCCATTAATGGCACGAGATGCACCAGTCCGATGAACGGAAAAAGGAGGACGTCACCCATGTTGCTCTCCCTAACAGGTCAACTTAATAGCAAGCCACCCCTTCCGATAGAGGGTCGGTGAGCCACATTCAGGCCTCCCTGTCTCGTTCTGCTCGTAGGGAGGGCGGCTCACTACTCTTCCGGCGACGGTAATCTAGCGAAAGCAACGATCAACCCCACGATGAAGGTATAAATAGGACCCTACTTCGACGGCCAGGGAAGTATGCAACCTAACCCACAAGCTCTCACTCCTCCACTCTAGTCTCCCTCTCTCCCTCTCTTCTCAAGTGCTCACCTTCGTCCTGCCAGTTGTCTAACTTGACTGTTGGAGGGTTGTCCCCTGGGGTAACTCCCAGGGCTCCTTCTGACCATTTGTCCATGACTACGAGTCACTTTCCAGCGAACGTGTCTTCCTTCCTCCATCAAACAAATATTTCGAGCTATGATTTGTGCTTTGGTAAACCAATCTCGACCGTTACACTTCTTGACACCGTATGTGGAAATGGAAGCTCAGAGCCATGGCACCAAGGGCTGGCTACCGCAACATTAGCAACCAACGGGGCATAGTGGGCTCCCACCAAGCGCCTCCAGAAGCCACCAACGACCACCTGTCCCAGGGAGACCACCACCAATCCTCCACCCACTCTACGGCAGAAGAGTTGGCAAATATGCGCCGCCAGCTCCAAGCATTGACGGAGACCTACTAGGGTCTCCTCAATCGACAGGCGAAGTAGGATCGCATCGCCGCGATCCCCCTACCGAGGAGTAGGGTCCAATCAACGGTCGACGGCTGAGCACCCTTGGTCGCTTTTACGATGCACACTTTGTGCCAACCTTGGTGTTCCTAGCGTCGCTTGTCGAGTCCCCTTGACTCCAACCCAAGGATGGCCCGGCGATTGCGAAGCTACGACAACGTCGAGCGTGAGCTGAAGGGGAAGGTGCACTACTTGGACTGCATCATCCAAGCAGTCAAGATGAAGGGCCTGGTCGACGATGACACCGACTTCTAGGCCTCCTTCTCCCAAGAGAGATTGGAGGCTCCTATCCCTCTAAATTTTTCGCTGACGCTATTCACCCCGTATGATGGCACCACCAACCCGGTCGACCACTTCTATAGCTTCTAGTCCAACCGGGTCTTCCAATAGGCCTCGAATGACGTGAAGTGTCTAACTTTCACCACCACATTTTGACAGAATGCTTGGATGTGGTTCAAGTCTCTCCCGGCGGGTTCCATCACCTCCTTCTAGGAGATAAAGTGGATGTTCAAGGAGAACTTCTATAATTGCAAGAAGAAGGCCCGATCCGCCATCACTCTACTCACCATCAAGTAGGGGCGCGGTGAGCCCCTGGGGGAGTTTGTTGCCCGCTTTCGCAAGGAAGCCCTCTGCATCCCCCATCTCGACGTTAGCATCGCCACCATCGCGCTGGCTCACAGGATGTGAGACAATATTCTCCATCATTCCTTGGTGGTTCAGACCTCCACCACTGTCATGGACCTCCTTGCCCTGGCGCAGAAGCACGCCAGCTATGAGGAGAGCACCGGCGTCCTCAGTCGGGCATTTGAGGACCACCACGCCGAGCAAAAGCACTCGATCGACCACTCTAGGTACAATCGCGGGGAGAAGGAGCGCCGCAACCATGATCCACCCTGGGGGAGTGACGCGGACGGCGTCGGAAGAAGGATCGACGGCAATCTCCGGAATCACGAACAGGACGGATAACTTGCTACCTCGCGCAGCTCGGCCTCACGCCGGACGGTCTCTTACCGGGCGACGCTCAATCCTCACAAAGGAGAAAAGAGAGAAGGGGAACACAAGGTAAAACACCTTATGACAAACATCTTCATTCTTCATATAACAATATACGTAACATACCACTTAGCCCCCTATTTATAGGGAAGGCCATAACACACATACCTTCACACTTTTACTTATTGTGTTTATATCCTGGCCTAATAAGATAAAACCCAGAAACCAACTATTGACTTTGTGGGTTTAATAAAATAAAATAAAACAATTTTTGACTATAACTAGCGTAATAAAACAAAAGTAAATATACATGTAGTAATACATGTATTTTACTCACATACACACACAAATACACAAATACGTAAATACGTAAAAGTAAAATACTCAGGATGCTGAGTCTTCGAGTGAGTCTCTGAGCCACAAGCTCAGTGTCGGGGCAGTGCGGCGTCGGCTCTGAGTATGGGGCCCGATAGTGGGCCCGGTGTCCCCATGTGGACGCACTTTCCGTTAAACTGTGGTTCCGGTTCGTCTGTTGGTTTTATTAAGTGCGTGGGCGTGCCAGTCACCGGAGTGACAATTTATTCGGGCTCCGGAGAGCCCATGGTGCGCTCGATCTGACTTCGTCAGACGATTGTGTGGTTCGTGTCGGGACCGAATCCCGTCGCGCCATGAAGGTCACGACGTCATTTACATCCCTCATACGAGGGAATACCCTTGATTAATTGCCGAAATTAGAGGCCCCGCGGCCGAAAGGAGTAACACTAATTATACGAGAGAGATAGGGATGGGTCACACTGAAAGTTGTATTAAGGCCATAAACTGTCGGCCGTGTCGGCCACTCGTAGACCTTTTGTATTCGGACACAAGTCCGTGGCAGCGCCACAATGAGAAAATCGAGGTAGATCCCTTCAAATGTCTGCCGAGCATGCGGCAATTTTAAATGAAGGTTCGGAAGGTATCCGGAACGAGAAAACAAATCCGGTCCGATTAGGATGTCGGCCCGAGGTTAGATCAAAGCCCGGCCATATCGGGGGAATTCCCGAGACTCGGGCTCGACCTAAAGGGGCAGCGTTGTTGTTCCTTTTGCCCCGGGTCCCGGGGAGAGAGCGGGCTGCGGCGTGGGCATTAGCGTCTTTTATCTAGAGCTTTCTTGGTTATACCTTCTGGGATTTCTGATTTGATGTTTACTATTTATTCGTGCCTTTGTCCGGGATGATTTCTCTTCTTCTATGCATGATTATTCTTATTATTATCATTGGTTTGTTATTTATTTTTTTATTACCCCTCCCGCCTCTTTTATTATGATCAATATTGCGCATTTGGAGTCCTTCAATTAGCGTGATTTTTATTGATTTATTTGCTATTGTTGATGCCCTTATCGTGATGTATATATGCATGCATGTAGTGTGCCGGCGAAGGAGAGACGGGAGTGTACCGCTGGGTATTGGGTGTACCGCTGGGTGGCGAAGGGGTGTACCGGTGAGGGCTGCAAAGGGCGTACCGCTGGAGGCCAAAGGGGCGTACCGCTGGAGAGTGTGTCGGTGAAGGAGGGGGAGTGATATAAAGTCTATACGTTCCCCAGGCTCGAAGTCTATACGTTGCCAAGCCCAAAGTCCGTACACTGGAGCAGAGTGGAGCAAAGTCTACGCGTTGCAATTTGGAGTCTGTACGTCGACTGGCCCGGAGTCTGTACACTGGCCAAGTCTATACATCGGAGTGTGAAGTCTATACACTGCCCAAGTCTATACGCTGGATAAGTCTATACATTGGGGGTGTGAAGTCTATACACTGCCTAAGTCTATACACTGGCCATCATGAAGTCTGTACGTTGGGATATGAAGTCTATACGCTGGATGCTCAAAGTCTATACATTGCCCAGCATAAAGTCTGTACGTCGGTGTGTGAAGTCTATACACTACCCAAAGTCTATACACTGGTTATCATGAAGTCTGTACGTTGGCTGGCTCAAGTCTATACGCTGGATAAGTCTATACATTGGAGTGTGAAGTCTATACACTGCCCAAGTCTATACACTGGCCACCATGAAGTCTGTACGTTGGGATACGAAGTCTATACGCTGGATGCTCAAAGTCTATACATTGCCCAGCATAAAGTCTGTACGTCGGTGTGTGAAGTCTATACACTACCCAAAGTCTATACACTGGTTATCATGAAGTCTGTACGTTGGCTGGCTCAAGTCTATACGCTGGATAAGTCTATACATTGGAGTGTGAAGTCTATACACTGCCCAAGTCTATACACTGGCCACCATGAAGTCTGTACGTTGGCCAAGTCTATACAGTGGCTGAGGGTGTACCGGCGAAGGGAAGGAGTGTACCGCTGAAAGGGCCAGGAGGAGTGTGCCGCTGGGGGGCTCAGGGGGAGTGTGCCGCTGAAGGGTTGAAAGGGGGAGTGTACCGCTGAAGGGTTGAAAGGGGTGTACCGCTGAAGGCCAAGGGAGCGTGCCGCTGAAGGCCAATGAGGGCGTGCCGCTGAGGGCCAAAGGGGCGTACCGCTGAAGGTCAATGGGGCGTGAGGGTGGAGGCTCGATCAGTTTTTTGATTATTTGTTTTAAGGCTTTTCTTTTCTTCTTATCTTAACTTTCGTGTGGTTTTATATAAAACTCCTCCCGTGTTTTGTTCTCTTTGTTCGGTTCGATCTCTTTTCTTGTGGGTCGGAGGCTCGGGCTGCCGGGTGGTTAGTTAGCTCGGTTCAGTTCTCGTCGTGATGCCGGCAGTGGTTTGATGAGTTGGAAGGTTTCGTCAGTTATCTTGCTTGTTTGTTGCCTCCTTTTGCCTCTTTTAATTGTTTATTAGTTTCTCACAAAAATTCGGCAGCATTTCCCCTTGACCCGGGGCGTAAGGGAGATACAGGGAACGCGCCCACATGATGTGGCGGAACCCGACAACTGGAGGTGGGCCCCCGGGGGGGCAACACCTTTATAGAGACTCGGAAAACGCGAAGGAGAACGACAGACCGAAGACATCTAAGGGACCTGGACTGGGACTGGACAAGGAGTAAGCTGAGGGACTGAAGGGCGTGCCGCTGAGGGCTGAACAGGGGGTGTGCCGCTGAGGGCTGAACAGGGGGTGTGCCGCTGAAGGCTGAACAGGGTGTGCCGCTGAAGGCTGAACAGGGTGTGCCGTTGGAGGCTGAACAGGGTGTGCCGCTGAAGGCCAAGGGTGGGCGCACCGCTGAAGGCTGATCTGGGCGTGCCGCTGAGGGCTGATCTGGGCGTGCCGCTGAGGGCTGGAAAGGTGTGCCGGCCAAAGGCCGGAAAGGTGCACCGCTGAGAGGCTTAAAAGGGGTGTTAGCAACTGGGGGGGGTACTTGGTGGCTGTTCAGGAAAAGAGGAATAAAGATGGGGGGATTTCAAGGCCGGGAGTGGCCCATTAGTAACTGGGTGGTTGGGAGGAAAGAAGGGTACCTCCCCTTCTCCTCAAGCTCGGGAACACGGTAGATGGCCATAGAAGGGAATGAGTGAGGAGCTCACGGAGCCAAGGCCAACAGAAGGGGGAAACCTACATCGACGTGGAGGACCCTAAAGACGCCGGAGGAATAAGGAGACAGAGGGAGGAACGGATTGTCCGTCAAAAAAGCCCGCAAAGCCTAGCCTAAAACATCGAAGATCGAAAAGAAACCCGGAGAGGGTGGTTTTCATTCATGAGAATCAAGAGGGCGAGGCCCTTCATACATATGGCAAAAGCAAACTCCCCAAATGGGGCCATGGACAAGAGTAAGAAAGACCAAGAACGCCAGGAGGAATGGGATACAAGAGGGAAGAAGACATCCGGGCCTAAGACTTCGGCCGCTATCCCCAACCCTTTCCCCCAATACAACAAGCTCTCTCTCTCTTACTCTTGTTTCTTCCCGGTGGCCGTCGGACGGAGCTCAGGCCGGGAGGGCCTCTTCTTCTCTTCTTTCTCCGGTGTGTGTTGTGTGTCTCCCCGTCTGTCTCCGTGCGTCTGCCTCCTCCTTCGCCCTCCTTCTTCTTCCGTTCTCCTCTTCCTCTGCCTCTCTCCGTCCCCTTTCTCTGTGGAAGACGGGCGTCTTTTATACCCTCAGCAGCGGGGAGCCCTCGAGCATGGCTGTCGAGGGCGGGAAGCAGCCCGTGATGATGGGGTTTGACTCCCCTCCGTCCTGGCTGTCAGTGGGGTAGCCTGCGTGGCCCAACGATCGGCTGCCACCTCAGACGGCTCCACTGCGCGCCAAGGATGCGTAGGGCGTGGGCCTCACGTCGCCCGTTGAAAGAACTTCACCGCTGTGCCGCTGAAGAGCCAAAAAGGCCTGCCGCTGAAGCCTTTGTAGGCTGTACCGCTGAAGACCCCTTTGGGCGTGCCGTTGAAGGCCCCAAAGGCCGTACCGCTGAAGCCTCAAAGGGCTGTGCCGCTGAAGGGCCTGCAGGACGTGCCGCTGAAGCCCCTGCAGGGCGTGCCGTTGAACACCCAGAGGGGGCGTGCCGGTGAAGCCACTTGGGGGCGTACCGTTGAAGGTCCCCCCCTTGGGGTGTGCCGGTGAACCCCCATAGGGGTGTGCCGGCGAAGGCCGCGGCAGGGTGTGCCGCTGAAGGCTTTCCAGGGCGTGCCGCTGGAGGCCCTTTGGGGTGTGCCGGTGAACCCACCCGGGGGCGTGCCGCTGAGCCCCAGGGAGTGTGCCGCTGAACACCCAAAGGGGTGTGCCGGTGAACCCACCTGGGGGCATGCCGCTGAGCAGCCTTGGGCTGTGCCGCTGAGCACCCAAGGGGGTGTGCCGGTGAACCCACCTGGGGGCGTACCGTTGAACAGCCTTGGGCTGTGCCGCTGAGCAGCCTTGGGCTGTGCCGCTGAGCACCCCCGGGGGGGGTGTGTATTTGGGGCCCGTTCTGAGCCCGTCGCGGACACGAGTCATGGCCCGTTTGATTTCCTTTGGGGCCCACGGACTGTGGGGCCTTTTGTGCTTGATTTCTCCGGGGTTTCTTCACTCGGCGCCGTTGTTGATGCTGGGCCGAACATGACACTTGGATGTGCAATTTTCGGTGTCCACAAATGCCCCCCACCCACGGGTATCGCAGGCGAAGGATGAGCCGGGCGGTGCCCGCGGGTGTCTCCGTCTCTTCTCTCTTTGTCGATGGCGGCGGGGTGTCGAGAGCCGACCTGGTTTGTTGTTTGTTGGTCTCTTTGTTAGTGCCGACGGAGCGTCGGGAGCTGAGGTAGTATGTTGGTCTCTTCATCAGTGCCGACGGAATGCCGGGAACTGAAGCAGTGTGTTGTCTCTTCGTCAGTGCCGACAGGGTGCCGGGAACTGACCTGGTCTCTTGTTCTCTTGGTCTCTTCGCCCGTGCCGACAGGGCGTCGGGAGCTGGCCTGGTCTGTTGTTCTCTTTGTCTCTTCGCCAGTGCCGACGGGGTGTCGGCAGCTGGCCTGGTCTGTTCTCTCTTTGTCTCTTCGCCAGTGCCGACAGGGTGTCGGGAGCTGGCCTGGTCTGTTGTCTCTTTGTCTATTCATCAGTGCCGACAGGACGCCGGGAACTGACATGCTTTGTTGATCTCTTGGTCTCTTCGCCAGTGCCGACGAGATGCCGGGAACTGGCATGTTTTGTTGGTCTCTTGGTTTCTTCGTCAGTGCCGACAAGATGCCGGGAACTGACCTGGTTTGTTGTCTCTTAGTCTCTTCGTCGGTGCCGACAGGATGCCGGGAACTGACATGCTTTGTTGATCTCTTGGTCTCTTCGCCAGTGCCGACGAGATGCCGGGAACTGGCATGTTTTGTTGGTCTCTTGGTCTCTTCGTCAGTGCCGACAAGATGCCGGGAACTGACCTGGTTTGTTGTCTCTTAGTCTCTTCGTCGGTGCCGACAGGATGCCGGGAACTGACATGCTTTGTTGATCTCTTGGTCTCTTCGCCAGTGCCGACGAGATGCCGGGAACTGGCATGTTTTGTTGGTCTCTTGGTCTCTTCGTCAGTGCCGACAAGATGCCGGGAACTGACCTGGTTTGTTGTCTCTTAGTCTCTTCGTCGGTGCCGACAGGATGCCGGGAACTGACATGCTTTGTTGATCTCTTGGTCTCTTCGCCAGTGCCGACGAGATGCCGGGAACTGGCATGTTTTGTTGGTCTCTTGGTCTCTTCGTCAGTGCCGACAAGATGCCGGGAACTGACCTGGTTTGTTGTCTCTTAGTCTCTTCGTCGGTGCCGACAGGATGCCGGGAACTGACATGCTTTGTTGATCTCTTGGTCTCTTCGCCAGTGCCGACGAGATGCCGGGAACTGGCATGTTTTGTTGGTCTCTTGGTCTCTTCGTCAGTGCCGACATGATGCCGGGAACCGACATGCTTTGTTGTCTCTTAGTCTCTTCGTCGGTGCCGACAGGATGCCGGGAACTGACATGCTTTGTTGATCTCTTGGTCTCTTCGCCAGTGCCGACGAGATGCCGGGAACTGGCATGTTTTGTTGGTCTCTTGGTCTCTTGGTCTCTTCGTCAGTGCCGACAGGATGCCGGGAACCGACATGCTTTGTTGATATCTTCGTCTTTTCTTGTTCTTCTTTCTTTTTGTACCATATTACCGATACAAGCGCCCTTTCGGGTTTTCGCCGGTACCGGCCCCCTCTTGCTTTTGCCCACGCGCCCTTTCGGGTTTTCACGTGGCGGGGTACCCAATTTTGCCCGTAGCGCCCTTTCGGGTTTTCGCCACAGCCGGGTTATTGCCATTTTTACCCTTGTCCCCACATAGGGGAAAGTCCGGCGGGATATCTCTATTTTTTAACCCCATTTTATTTTATTTTCCTTTTTTTTTGAGTGAGTGATATGCAAGTGTCGGCTAGGGCACGAAGCCTTGCGCCGGACGGTAGGGCTCATTCGTTGGCAAGAAGACAATGCCAGCGCAACGGGAGAGTTCGTGCCGATTCGGACGTAGGGTCCGTAACGGCCATATTCGTACAGAGTGGGCGGCTAGGGTACGGGGCCTTGCGCCGGAAAGGGACTTATTCGTTGGCAAGGGGCTAATGCCAACGCAAGGATAGAGGTTCTACCGATCCAGGCGTAAGGCCCGTGATGGCGAGATCGTATGGCGTGGGTGGTAGCTGAGGCCCGAGGCGATGTGCCAGAGACGGGCTTTGTCTGTTGGGAGTTTAGTGGTATCCTTGCAGGGGTAGAGTCGTGTTGTTTGTGTGAACGTTCGTTCGACTGGGATCGTGGGGACGGAACGTCTTCCCCGGGGACATTTATTATTGTACGTTATTGACTCCCACATTGGCGCGTGCGAGTGGACGCGTAAGACGATACCAATATGTATACATATACATGGACGTGTATATATATATATATGTATGTTTAATATCATATATATATATATTTATTTCTCTCTTTTTTCTTCTCTTTATTTTCTCCTTTTATTTCTCCCCCCTTTTTTATCCCTCCCTTTTCTTTCTTCTCTTTTTTATCTCCTTCTCTTTTTTCTTTTCTTTCTTCTCTCTTTTTATTTTCTTCCCCCTTTTTCTTTTCCTCCCCTTTTCTTTCTTCTCTTTTTTATCTCCTTCTCTTTTTTCTTTTCTTTCTTCTCTTTTTATTTTCTTCCCCTTTTTCTTTTCCTCCCCTTTTATTTTCCTTCTTTTCCTTTCTTCTTTTTTTGCCGTATATAAGGGGCGGGGGCGGTTCCTTTGAACCACCCCCGTTCGAACCCCCCTTCCCTCTTCTCTCTCTTCGGCAGACGAAACCACCCCCCATTTCTCTTCTCTTCCGTCACCGGGAGCCGCCGCATACCGCCGTTGTCGTCGTCGTCTCCGTTGCCAGGGTGAGGAGGGGGACCGTGCCCCCCCCTTTTCTTCTCTCTTCCTCCTCCCCTCCTTCTCCTCCTACTTCTTCCCCCCTTCTGTCGTGATCGGGGCAGCGGGACCCTACGGCCCCCTTCTCTTCTTCTTCTCCTCCTCCTATTCTTCCTTTCGCTCTCTTCCTCTCCCTTCTTCTCCTTCATCTCCGGCGTCGTGAGCGACCACCGATGAGCGGTGTGTGAGGCTTCGCCGGGGAGAGGCATTTGGAGCGTGCCGGCGGGAAGCCCCTCACGGTGCTGCCGGGGATAGGCACTACGGGCGTGCCGGGTAGAGCGTCGAGGAAGCGTGCCGGGTAAGCCTTCCCATAGGTGTGTCGGGGAGGGGCACTTAGAGGCGTGCCGGGGAAGCATCCGCAGAGTGTGCCGGGAAGGACACCATGGGGTGTACCGGGCAGCATAGGGTATGAGTGTGCGGGGAAGAGGCCTTAGGCCGTGTCGGCGAAGCAACACCAAGCGTGCCGGGGGAAGCACCGAGGGGACCGTACCGGGGGAAGGCGCCCGAGGGCGTGCCGGTGAAGGCCTACGCGCAGTGTGCCGGGGAAGGCCTCCCCTGGGCGTGCCAGCGAAGCGTGTTGGAGGGGCCGTGCCGAGGAAGGCGCTGGGAGTGTACCGGGGAACGGTCCCCCTAGTGTGCCGGGGAGGCATGCTTGGCGGGCGTGCCGGGGAAGGCGTATGTGGGTGTGCCGTGGGAGGCACCTGTGGGCGTGCCGGGGAAGGCACCCAGTGTAGTGTGCCGGTGAGGGCAACCGCAGGGTGTGCCTGGGGAAGGCACTGGGCAGTGTGCTATTGAAGAAGCCCTAAGCCATGGGAAGAAGACTTTTGACCGGTGGACTTCTGGTGTTGCCTCTCGGGGCCCACCATGACTTTGTTGGGGCCGTCACTCCTTGTGGACGCGCACCCGTGTTTTCCCTTACGCCTCTGGCCTAGGGGAAACTCTGCCGAAATTTCGTCAGAAATCGGCAATATTTATTCATCTAACTTGTAGCAACGCCCCTTCACAGTCCTTTTACTTGTGATCTATTCTGATCTTCTTATTTGTGTATCTTTGCAGACAAATGGCCGCCCCAAGTGGTTCTTCTGCCCCTGCTGCCGCCGTCGGTGCCGACCTCATCCCGCGGGGTCCCGTGCCGGCAGTCACATGGCTCAATGTGGAGGACCTAGATCGAGAGCACGCGGAGATTGCCGCCTTGGCTGAGTCATCGGGGTCTGACTGTGAAAGCATGGACGTCCGCAGACTCGTCAGAGTTGAAAGCGGCTTCACATTCGATCGGGCCACTGAAGAATACAGGAAGGATTTCCCGAAAGATAGGCACCTCGTTCGATTTCTGAAGCATTTGCGCTCTCGAGAGGGGCGAGATTATCGCGTCATAAAGGCGGCCGAGCGGGCGATCCTGCATGCCCGAGACAGTCTGCTGTACAGCGTCCCCAGGAGCATTCCGATGTATCTGGTGGGAGAAGCCCGGGAATGGAAGCCAGTCCTGGGGATCGAAGGGGTGCTGCCGGCTGAAGATAAATTGGTGCGAGCCCCTCAGTTCACGCCAGCAAGGTGGGACATGTCTGCGGGGAAGGTGCATGGCGAGTCGCCCCGATTTGGTTTATTCTTGGCTCCCCTGAAATGGGGTTATAGGGAGGAGCCGTTCATATTGGACTGTTTGGCCATCAGGTTCAAGTACGAACTATCACTGGGCTGGTTCGGGGAGCTGAAGCTTCAAGACGCCCACAGCTTCCGAGAAGGGGCGGTGGAGTTCACGGAATATGTACTGTTCAACTACGCCCCGTTGCTGGTCCGAGTTGGCATCTATCACAGCGTGTACGCTTCCCGGTATGGTTATCCCATCTCCAAGGGTCTCTGTTGCGGCATGATAGAAGTATTTAGTGCGGAGACCAATACCTTCTACACGGCAGAGGGAGAGACTTCACTTGATTTGTGGAGCCTAAGCCAGCTGAGCGGCTTGCCCATTGACGGGGAGCCTTATGAAGAAGTATGCCTCCCGGACTTGATCAAAGACGAGACTAACGGGGACGGCTATTATTCTCTGGGGTATTCATACCGGTACCTGATGAAGGCGTACCGGGAGCTGTACCAGCTGTCGCACAAGGGGAAGCAGCCCGCCCGTGGGGATAGGAAACGGGTGCGTATGGCGGTATGGCTGGAATATTTCTATGATGGGCTGAAGCAGTATGAAGATTTTCCTTGCGTCGGCACCGCTGTTGCTCGCAAGAAACGTGCGAAGCCCAAGCATGATGTGAAGATCCCCTCCAGGGGACGTCGGAGCGGGGCCAATCCGATGGGGGTCGACCCACAAACTCACTGTGCCGCCTATCTGACGTACTGGCTGTGTTCATTTGCCATGCCGTACGGGGATGAGACGGTGATCCGGCCAGATGCCATCTACCCGGCGTGCCAGATGGCGTGGGGTGTTAAACTTTCTCTGTGCCCGGCGGCGCTCTGTCTGATTTATAAGGCACTGGGAGACATCAGCACGCACCAGTTCCCGAGGCAGGCCCGGTACGTGT
The DNA here is from genome assembly GCA_022559845.1 of Amorphophallus konjac. Lineage (NCBI taxonomy): Eukaryota > Viridiplantae > Streptophyta > Magnoliopsida > Alismatales > Araceae > Amorphophallus > Amorphophallus konjac. The sequence continues at coordinate 109,719 of JAHNEJ010000874.1, read as the reverse complement.
GCCCACTGCATTTCTTCAACGCGTGGGTTTGTTCACTGTTTCCGGAGTTCGCCCCGCGAGTCCTTCAGGATTGGGGGCTGGTGCCGAGGATGCTGGAGTTCGCGAGTGCAGAGCCGGCTTCCACTTCCATGCGGATGTATGATATTCGGGGCCGGTTGACCACGGTTCCCCGGGATGCAGCCGGTACCATTCATTTCTGGACGCTGGCCGCACATTCAAGCCCCCTCGTGAATAATAAGAGGGAATGCAAGGATGACCAGGTGGAGAGGTATGTCCACCCTATCAGCCAGGAAAACGTGGTGCGCCCGTTGCTGGAGCCCGAGCTGAGGGATTGGGCGCTGGCTATCCGCCCGAGCGTGTTGGTGTTCCGGAAGGGAGACAACGTACTGCTGGAGCCGTATTACCCCTTCCGATTTGGCCGCAACTTCGGGTATGACCAGCATATCCCTGCTTATCATGCGCAATTCGGCTTGCCTTCGCGGAACGTCCGGGGAAGTGCGGTCGCCGAGCACGCTAGAAGCTGGTGGGACTTCTTCCACCGGGCGGACTCTGCCTCCTTCAGGGTGCCAGCCCCGGGTCGCGTGCCCCGAGTGACCGAAGACTATATAAAGTGGTGGAATGCCCGGACGGCTTTCTATCGGTTGCACAAGACCGATTGTTGGGATGGCGCCGAAAGGAGATTCCTTAGCCGGCAACCGGTGCCAGTACTTGACATTGAGCCAGATCATCTTCTTCGGCTCAAGAACAGGCAAGAGAAGGAGGTGGCGACATATATGATAGCTCGTCGGGAAGCCCGGGATAGGAGGCCGACGCCGAAAGTGGAGCTGCCTCCAGTGGCGAAGGACAGCTATCAGAAGACGCTGAGGGATCTGTGCCGGGTAGGGAGCGACCGTCTGGACCTCATCAATTATCCATTCCCCATAGAGGAAGAGGGGACTCCCGCCAAGAGCTGGCGTCCGGAGAGAGACTTGGCCTGCCTGTATCGCACGTTCATGAGGCGGGAGGAGAGGAAGCCCGAGAATTACAAGGATACCACGTGGCTATATATCCTCCTCCGGGTGAATGGGATGAAGATTGAAGATGTGACGGCCTCCATCCTGGGCAAGCGCCTGCACATCCCTTATTATTATGCTGATGGGTGGGGCATGGACCACTTCAATCTTTTCTGTCACCTTTCTTCCAAGAAACATGCGGATCTGGCCAACCTCACGGACCGGTGTCAAACTATTGAGGACGTTTGTTGGCTAGTCCGGGAGGCGGCACGTCGGGACAAGGAGATATCCCTGAGCTACTGGCCGATCACGCTGCGGCTGTACACTGGCCCTCATGGTATTCAGTTCCCTCTTGCTCTTCGGTTTTGTCCCTCAGCGCTGCGGCTTTCGCGGTGAGTTAGGTACTAATGGTATATGCATGTCTGTTCTTTCCCTCTTTTCTTTGCAGACCATCCCGACAGCACGCAGATGGCCACGTACCGGAACCTCCTCGGCTGGTGAAGAAGCCTGCGTATTTTGAAGCCGCGCCGCTGGCCCCGACCACGGCTCCTTTGCCTAAGGCTGCGAAGAGGCCCCGGGCTAAATCGCCTGTGAAGAAGGCGGTGGACGCCGCCAAGGCGGCTAAGCAGCGGGATACAAAGCGGAGGAAGACAGACACGGCTAAGGCTTCGACGGCTGTTCCTCTGGCGCCACTAGTCCCGTCTTTCGAGGAATTCGAAGCTGCCCGTCCCGAGCCAGGTCAACCTGCCGGTCCGCGTCCCCGCTCTTTAGTGTGCCTTTTGAATCTCCCTCCTCCTTTTTATTTTGGAGTGGAGCCCTGACACCTGGATACTTCTTTTGTTTCAGCTTCTATGGAAGAGCCCATGCCCACGCCTGACATGGGCGAAGTTGCGGTCCCGGCGGAGGCGACCCCGGCGGCGGCTCCAGCTCCCTTGCCGCAGGCAACGGGAAGGCCCCGGGCACAGTCGCCCGTTAAGAAGGCACTGGCTGCTGCCAAGGTGGCCGGGCGAGAGACGGTAAAACGGCGGCGAACCGAGGCATCCCCGGCTCCGACGGCAGCCCTGCCGATGGCCCCCGTCTTGTCCTTCGAAGAATTCGAAGCCACGCGGACCGAACCGAGCCACGAAGCTGGTGAGATTCATCGGCCGCCCGTGTCGTCTGTGGTCGACCGGCCTCCCGAGTTGGCCTCGGCTTCGCGCATGGCGACGATGCGCTTCTATCTCACGGGCGAGGGTACGGTCGGGACTCCCGAGAAGGCGTTGCCTGTTGAGGAAGCCCGCGGGTCATCTCGTGTCGCAGGAACTGAAGGGGGTAAATATTTTCGACTACACGGTTAGCTCCCCTTTTTGTGTCCTAGGGGCCAGTAGATTCACCCTGGCTTATCTTCTTTGCATGACAGGCGTTGCCTGCGGTGGCCACCGAGTCATTGGGGCCTGATCCCGACCTCCCGACGACGTTGATATATGTGAGGAGGAAGAAGATCGGAGCGCGAGCCTCGCCTAGCCCGAGGGAGGACGTGCTGGGCAGAGACTCTGAGGTGGAAGCTCCTCTGCCGGTCCAGGCCGAGCCGACGGCGGTCGAGTCTCCGTCTGGGGAAGAGGTAGATTACAACTACTCTTCCGACGAAGTAGCTCCTGACGAGGGCGTGTCCGGGGCATCGGAGCCGCCCGAGCCGGCCTTCGGGGCCCCCTTACTTGCTGGCTCCCCGAGCCTCGTGGGGAAGACCGCTGTGAGTGTGAGCTTGTTTGGGCCGGCTCTCCCTTTCCTTTTTTTTGTGATTGACTGACGACCTTATCCCCCCCCTTTTTCTTTAGGATTTTCGAGAACCGGCCGAACTTGAGATCACAGAGGAGGCTGCCCCGGCTGCGCTGATCGACCGCCCAACGGGAGCCGATGCCGTCATGGGCAAATTGGCTCTTTTACTCGACGCCCTTCGAGAGGAAATGCCCGCGGAGCCCTCCGGTACTACCAGAGCGGCGGGCGAGCCTCTGGAGGAGGGGGAGATCGCGCCTGAAGGTAGCATCATCCCAGCGGCCAAGGTGAGTATGCGGGCTCCACGGTCTCCCTTTTGCATGGTTTATTTTAGATGGCGAATAGCTGATTCCCATTCCCATGGTCAGGCGATGCCGATATCGGGGAAGGCGCCTGGTCGTATCCGGAAGGCAGTGGCCAAGCGGAGACCGAGCATTGGCCCGATAGCGGTGAAGGGGCCGGCTCCAGTCTTGGGCTTGGAGAGAGAGAGACTGGCTGCGCTCGTGGAAGCGGGACGTTTACCCCAGCTGGTGGTTCCGCTTCCGCCCTTCCCGAAACTCCCGGCTCAGATGGAGGACCCGCTCTTGCAGCAGATATTTGCGGGGCTCCGTGCGCATCTGGAGGGATCTCAGCCGCGAGCGAGGAGTTCATGGGTGACGGCTTCGGGCCTGGCCTTACTCGAAGCTCCTCCTCTAGCCGAGGTAACGGCCCCTGCACCCCTGCCCCTTGGAGGAGTGGCAGAGTCGGGCCAGACGGAGGCAGAGGGGGCAGGTGACCTCCAAACGATGGGGGCACCGGAGGCTTCGGCAATGGTCTTTTCCTTTCCCCAGGCAATGGTCGGCCAAGAGTCTCTCGTCGAGCTACGCCGGCCGGGCGACTTGACCCTCGCCCTTCCTTCATCTTCAGTGGCGGCAGATACCGACCTGTGGGCAGAGGTGGACAGCACCGTGGAATTCACCCCTCCGGTCGTGCCCTCAGTTAGTCACACGTCCTCAGAAGCGCCAGTCCGTCAGATGCTGATCACTTTACGGACGATGCTTCTCGCCGATGCTTCTCTGTCGTATCGGGAGGTGCATACCATCGTGACGCAATTAACGGGGGCGCTGCAAGTGCTTGGCTGTCCGCTGGGGGAATGGTCACGGCGGGTCTTGCTATTATTGAAATATGTCAAGCGCCGCGAGTTCCTGGAGACCCAGGCTCCTGACGAACGCGCCGCCCTTGATGCTCAGGCAGACGAATATCTGCAGGCCCTAAAGGCCCGACGCGACAGTAGAGAACGCCACGGAAAGGCCCTAGAGGAAGGCGAAGGCAGCGTTCGTTCCTTCAAGAACCGGATCGAGAAGCTGGAGGGCTATCTCGCTGCGGCTAAACTTGGCCTCGCCGAGGCGGAAGGGGCGGTGGCAGAGGAGAGGGAAGCTCTTGCCGTTGCCGACGTTGAAATGGCGTCCGTCGAAGCGGAGCTCGCCCGTCTTGAGGGATTGAGGGGCCGACTGCGCGATATGACGAACTTCCCTTGCGTCGGGATCCTCCCCCTCGAGGACATCTTCAGGGACATCGACTGAGCGTTGCATCCCTTAATTTCTCTTTCTTTTTTTTTGAATGTAACACAGGGGTATGCCCCGCAGCACATGTAGTTTGATCCTCTTTTGAATAGAGCAAAGCATTTATGATTTCACGCGTTCCTGGTGTATGCATTTATCCCGGAGGGAGCTTTCCCACCCCTCTTTCTCTTCCGTGCATATTGTTTTCTCCTTCCTCTTCCCTCGCTCTTGTATCTTTCCCCCCTTTTCGTGTAGGGGCCCATTGGCAGGGTATGAGTCTTTGCGGGGATTCACTTTGGAAGGACCAGGCAGGGACCCATGTCAGGGTACAGGAGAGTGCTCGCCTTCCCAGGGGGAGGACGAGGGGACCACTCCACCATACCGAACGGGCAACTCCCTGGTTTTGCCGCAATATTGGAAGCGCGTGCTGGTCTCGAGTGAGGGGTACTTGGCCAGAGACCCCTTTTGTCGTTCAGAGGTGGCGGATAGAAAGGTCCGTTTAGTCAGTGACTTAGACGGGAGGTCTGATCCAAAGGGGTGCTCGCCCCCCGGGGAGGATGGAGAGAAGAGTTCGTCTAGTCAATGACCCGGACGTGAGGTCTGAGCCAAAGGGGTACTCTCCGCCCGGGAAGGACGGAGAGAAGAGTTTGTCTAGTCAATGACCCGGACGTGAGGTCCGAGCCAAAGGGGTACTCACCGCCCGGGAAGGACGGAGAGAAGAGTTTGTCTAGTCAATGACCCGGACGTGAGGTCCGAGCCAAAGGGGTACTCACCGCCCGGGAAGGACGGAGAGAAGAGTTTGTCTCTTTCTTTTTAAATTAATTTTGGTACCCCCGCTGATGCGGGGCGGTGACTGGAAATGGGGGGCGTCCCCCTTTCTGGCTTCTCTTTTTTTTTCTCTTTTTTTTCTCTCTTTTTTTCTCTTCTTTTTTTTTCTTTTTTTTTTTGCTTCTTCCTTCTTTCTCTTTCCATTTTTTTGCTTCTTCTTTTTTGTCTTTCTCTTTTTTTGCTTCTTCTTTCTTTCTCTTCCCATTTTTGCTTCTTCCTTTTTTTTCTTTCCATTTTTTTTTCTTTTTTTTTGCTTCTTCTCTCTTCCTCTTTCCATTTTTTTGCTTCTTCTTTTTTGTCTTTCTCTTTTTTTGCTTCTTCTTTCTTTCTCTTTCTATTTTTTTTCTTCTTTTTTTTTTTGCTTCTTCTCTCTTCCTCTTTCCATTTTTTTGCTGCTTCTTTTTTGTCTTTCTCTTTTTTTTGCTTCTTCTTTCTTTCTCTTTCTATTCCTTTCTTCCCTTTTTCGGGAACCTGGCTGGTGGCCAAATCATTCGGACATTAATCACGCAAATCCGCCCCAAAATGGGGCGAAGAGTAATATTATTACCTGAATGGGGGCGCTGGGGCGTGGTACAGCCTCAAGTGCCTTCCATTAAGAGGCGGGAATTGAACCTCCCCGCGGTGGTTGACAATTACATAGGCTCCGCCTTCGTAGACTTTCTGGACTACGTAGGGTCCGAGCCAGTTCTCGTTTAGCTTACCTTTGGGGTTGGCCGCCATGAGATCTCTTCTCTTGACCATGACAAGGTCACCCTTCTTGAATTCGCGTTCCTTGACGAGCTTGTCAAAGGCGCGTGCAATCCGGGCCTGATAGACCTGGATATTCTGTTGGGCTTGAAGCCGCTTTCCTTCCAGACTGGAGAGTTCATCGAGCCTTCGCTCGGTGTTGGTCTGCCCTTCGGGGACAAGCCCATGCTGAATGGCGACCCTGAGGGACGGTATCTCCAGTTCGACGGGGATGATTGCTTCCGAGCCATATACAAGAGAGAAGGGCGAGCAGCCCGTTGGGGTCTTGTATACGGTTCGGTACGCCCAAAGCGCTTCATACATTCTTTCTTCCCAGTCCCTTTTGTTAGAGCTAACAGTCTTGGCCAGGAGAGTGCAAAGTGTCTTATTGAAAGCTTCGGCCAGCCCATTGGCTTGTGGATTGTAAGGAGTCGATGTCCTCCAGTCAATTTTGTATTTTTCTGCTAGCCGGTAAACTTTCTGGTTGCGGAAGTGGCTGCCGTTGTCCGACACAATCCGGTCGGGCACGCCGAACCGGAATATAATATTGCGGAGGACAAACCTGGCCACGACTTCTCCGGTGACCTCCCGTAAGGCAACAGCCTCTGCCCAGCGGGAGAAGTAGTCGGTCGCCACCAGAATATATTTGCAGCCTGTGGAAGATGCGGGAAAGGGGCCCACGACGTCCGTTCCCCATTGGGCGAACGGCCAACTGGGCACTGTTGGGTGTAGTGGTGCAGGAGGTCTTCTGGGAATGGTGGCATGCTCCTGACATCTCTGACACGACTTAGCATACTCGCAACAGTCGTTGAACATTGCAGGCCAATAATAGCCAAGTTTCTTGATTTCAATTTTCATTTTCGGCCCCGCCTGGTGTGCGCCAGCTATGCCGGCATGGACCTCCTTCATAACCCTCCAAGCTTCTTCAATGGACAAGCATCGGAGGAGTAGCTTCCGTTTGGCATCGGCCACAATCCGGAATAATATTCCGCTTCGGAGCTCATAGGAGTCCTTGGTTCTGACCAGCTTGATCTTTTCTTCTCTTCGGTCGGGTAGTCGCTCGTGTTTGAACCACTGCACCAAGGGGGCTCTCCAGTCGGGCAGGCTGACGGCTTCCACTGTAGTGACCTCTAGGTCTTCTTCTTCTGACTCCTCTGCCATCATGCTGGGTACCTGGCGTTGGTTTATTACTTGGATATGGAGAGATCCATCTGGAGGCACTGCCAGTGAGCTTGCCAATTTTGCCAATGCGTCGGCTTGTGCGTTCTCCCCTCTGGCGACATGGCCTATCTCGAGGAGGTAGAACCGCTCCATGAGCCCTTTTGCTTTAGCGTGATACGGGAGCAGCTCAGGTTTTCGGACATCAAATTGCCCCTGGACTTGCTTGACGACCAACAGCGAGTCGCCGAACACCTGGAGCATTTTGATCTCCATTTGAAGGGCGACCTGGAGACCGATGATTAGAGCTTCATATTCTGCTTCATTATTGGTGCAGGGTTTGCTAATGCAGCAGGAGGTGTGCATCACTTCTCCATCTGGCGATTTGAGGACGATGCCAGCTCCGGCACGCACCTTGCCATGCCCAGACGGGGTCGCTTCTGTTCTCGAGGCCCCGTCGAAGTATAACTGCCAGACGGCTTGTTGCACTTGATCCACCTCTAGTGTTTCGTCTTCGGGTAGCTCTGTGGCCAACGGAGAGTCTTCGGGCACAGGGTGTGCTGCGAAGAAGTCCGCGACGGCTTGCCCCTTAACGGCCTTCTGTGGCACGTAAGTGATGTCAAATTCCATGAGCAGCACGGCCCACTTGCCAAGGCGCCCCTTCGGGACTGGCTGGAGGAGAATGTGCTTGATGGGGTCGGCCCTGGATATCAGGCTGACTTCATGGGACAACATATAGTGCCTCATCTTCTTGACCGCGAAGACCAAGGCAAGGCAGATTTTCTCAATCGGGGTGTACTTAGCCTCTGCGCCCACCAACCTTCGACTGAGATAGTAAAGAGCTTGTTCTTTTCCCTCATCATTGTTCTGGGCGAGCATTGCCCCCAGTGAGTACTCGGTGGCCGCTATGTAGAGAATAAGCGGTCTACCTTTGACAGGTGCCCCCAGGACGGGTGGGGTCTTCAGGTACTCCTTTAGCTGGTCGAACGCGTGCTGGCATTCGTGACCCCAGCTGAAGGGTGCATTCTTCATCATCAGTCTGTGGAAGGGTTGGCAACGCCCTGACAGGTTGGAGATGAACCTGCGGATGTAAGCTAAACGCCCCTGTAGGGACCTCAGCTCCCCCAGACTCTTCGGAGGAGGCAGCTCCTGGATGGCTTTTATCTTCAGGGGGTCGATCTCGATCCCTCTGTGCCGGACAATAAAGCCGAGGAATTTCCCGCTGGACACGCCAAAGGCGCACTTCATGGGATTCATTTTCAGCCCGTACTGCCGGAGCCTTTGGAAGACGGCCCTGAGGTCGCTCAGGTGCTCGTCTCTTTTCTTCGTCTTGACGACCAGATCATCAATGTAGCACTCGACCTTGCCGTATAGCAGCTCGTCGAAGATCTTGGTCATCGCCCGCTGATATGTGGCACCGGCATTCTTGAGGCCGAAGGGCATCCTCTTGTAGTGAAATACCCCTTTGGGTGACCGGAAAGCCGTATGGACCCGGTCGTGGTCGGCTATCCAGATTTGGTTATAGCCGGACGACCCATCCATAAAGGACAGGGCCTCGTGGCCGGTGGTTGCATCAATCATCACTTCGGTGATAGGCACCGGGAAGTCATCTTTCGGGCAGGCTCTATTCAGGTCGCGGAAGTCCACGCAAATCCTGATCTGTCCATTCTTCTTTTTCACCGGTACAATATTGGCCAGCCATGTGGTGTATTGATTTTCTGCCACGAAGCCGACGTTTATGAGCTTGTCGACCTCTTTGCAGATCTGGCTGGTTAACTCCGGCCTCATGCGCCGGGGAGGTTGCTTCACTGGTTCCATTTTGGGATCAATAGACAGGATGTGTTGAGTCACCTCGGGGCTCAGTCCGGGCATTTCTTCATAGTTCCAGGCAAAGCAATCCCGGAATTCTTGCAGCAACTTTGTGTATTGTTCTCTTTCCTGTAGAGGCATGAGAGCACTCAGAAAAGTCGGCCTGGGATTGTCTTCTGTGCCGAGGTTGATTTCAACCAATTCGTCGACTGTGGCCTGGCCGCCATTTTCAATTTCCGGCGGGGCTGGCGACAAATCCACGAAGTCTTGGTCTTCATTGTCTTCGGGCTCGAGGACGTCATCTCCCTCCCCTTGTTCATCATGACTGGGCATAGAGGTTGCATTTGCCTCGCAGTCCCCCAGGGTCGTAGCCGCCGGGTACGTAAGGTCCGCAGGTTCAGGAGGGCATAAGTGCATCTCGGGCTCTTCTGTGTATTCATCATAGACCGCTCCTGCAGAGGCTGGGGTAGCCGCATCTTCGGGCGCCCGGCATCGGATGGACACAGTGTAGGCTCCTGCCCTGGGGCTGTCTGCCACATGGGGGCGTGGCGGGGCTACCACGTAGTCCCCCATTCTAAGCTCATCCCTGTTGATGAGGCTTTGAGCAAGGTCTTTGAAGACATAGCAGTCTTCAATGGCGTGGCCCAGTATTTGGTGGTAAGGGCAAAACAGTGGATTCCCGCTTCTTCGGGTGTCCTGCGGCCTCTTGGACCGTGGAAGGGAGACCTTGCCGTAATGGCAAGCCCAGTCGAAGATGCCCCGGGTCTTCTCTCTCGGAAAGGAATAAGGCTTCTGCAGCTTCTCTTGGAGTGTCAGCCCTTGCCTGGTTGGCCGCTCGATCAGCGGGCTTGCCATGTCTCTCATTTCCCGCCTTGTCAAGGCGGGGGTGTTGGGACTGGTGCCTCGGGGCCGAGGCATCCGGCCACCCCATGGGGGAAGAGATCCTTGGATCAGGTCGGCGACTAGCGAGGTTAACTCGGCCAGTCGTGCTTTTAGCATCTCGATCTCCCGTTGCTGCCTATGGTACAAGGCGTACATGACGGGGTCGTATCGAGGGGAACTCGGGGCATGGCCCATGCTACTGCTCCTTGCTTCGCCGGCCGGCCGGGGTGGAGGCGCCTCGCTGGCGTGCCCTCTCGAGGTCGACACTTCGGAAAAGGAGGGGGTCTTCTCCATATAGCGGCGGCTGGGAGGCTTCCACAGGAATACTTCTTCGTCTTGTGCCTCTTCGGCCGAGGCCCCGGGACATGTGTCTCGGTGGGTTTCCAGCGAATCTGCAGCTTCTGCGGGGTCGTCGCCGGGCCATGCTGAGACCGATATGACATCAGTCTCGTAGTAATCTTCTAGTGAAAAGCCCAGACCGGGGTGCTTGGTGATTTTCAGCAACCGTCGATCCAGGTTTGGTGGGTTCCACATTCTTTCAAACATTTCCTTCCGGCTGGAGGGCTGGTAGGGAGGAATCTTCTGCTTTCTGACCATTCTGGCTGCCTGGTCAGTCATGTGGGGAAGTCCCGTGATGGGGACGTGCGGGTCATGCAACTCGTCAGGGAACCGGCAATCATCGTCTTCCCTGACCGGCTTTTCCCCGGCCACATAGAAAATAGTGGGCGGCCCCTCAGAGTTAGGCACCTCGAAGGTTTTCAGTCGTTCAGCTGCTTGGGATTCTATCTCTGCTATCGGCTTGACGATCCCTGGCGGGACCCTGACATCTTCTAGCAGGTCTTCGAGGCAGGGTGCCCCCGGTGTGGGGTAGATGGCGAGAGGGGCTGCCCTGAATACCCCTTCTTCTTGTGCAATAAATGGTACATGCGGGGGAGCTACATAGCCTGGGGGCGGCGGAGGAAACCAGCCCCCTGATTCCATTTTCTTCTTGCCCTTGTCTTGGATGACTTGAGGAGCTTGCTTCGCCTTCTCCAAGTACAGATTAGCATCTGACAAGTGACACTCGAACACCTCGAACGGGTGGAGGTCGGCGAAGATTCTGACTTCCTTTCCCTCACAGGGGTACTTGATGCATTGATGCAGGGTGGAGGGCACCACTCTGTTCTGGTGTAGCCAAGGCCGGCCAAGCAACGCCTTGTAGGAAGTGCTGGAGTTGATGACGTGGAACTGGACCTTGGTGGTGAAGTCATCAAAGGTCAAGTTGAACTCTGCGACCCCCATAGGAACTTCACATTTCTGGTTAAAGCCGGCAATCTTGACATTTTTAACTTCGACCAGATGTACGTCAAAGTAGTGCTTCTGGTATACCCGGTACGGGAGTATATTCACCGCTGCCCCTGGGTCGATCAAGACCCTGTTGATAGGCTGGCCGTTCAGCTGCCCTTTCATGTAGAGGGGCCTGTTATGGCTGCAAGTCGGTAGGAGCATGTCATCTTCTGTGAAAGCCACTGCTACTTCAGGTGGTATTTCTGCCAAACAGGCTTCAAGGTGTGCTGGCGTCTGGAGTGCGGTGATGATGGATTGCCGTGTTTCTTCATTCAAGGACAGCATTTCCCACACCGTGAACCGGGTCGGGATTTTCTTGAGATGTCTGACTATCCGCTCGGCAGCCCGCACCTTGAGCAACTTCATTTCTTCGGGCTTGCTGCGCCTGCTCCCTCCTGAGGCTGGGGTGTCTGATCAGGGACGCCTCTTTGCGGGATCTGTTGTAGCTGTTGAGCGGCGGGGCCTGTTGGGTCTCTCCGCTGCTCGCATGAATTCGGCGAGGTTTGGAGTGCCGCTGAATTCTTCCTCTGGCTGGACAGGAGTTGCCGCTGGTAAAGCTTGGGGAATGCTTGCTTCACTGGTCGCAGCGGACCCCTGGGGGTGCACCCGCCTTCCTGCTCGGGCGGACAGGAACTCGGCGAATGACGGGGTGCTTTGACTCTTGGTGCCTCCGGGGTAGAGGTCTGATGGAGGAGGGATCTCGGTGCCTCGGACCTCGGGCTCGGGAACCTGGTATGGTCGTTCCCCCCTGAGCATGATGTTGAGGTTGTCCTGAGGAGGGCGCCCCCATTTCCTTCCGGACCTGGTGGCGTGTTGGGAGGTGGACGCCTCAGCTTGATTCACCTCTGCCGGCTCATGGGGTGGCTCTCCTTCTTTCTCTTCCAGGGAGAGAGCGGTGTCGAACAGCGCCGAGAGGGTATTGCAGGCGAAGACGACCTCCTTCTTCTTCTTGCCCCTGGGTCTTCTCTTCTTCTTCTTCTTGCCTGCTGCAGCGGGTGGCTGCTCTTGAGGAGGTTCACCCCACAGGGGAGGCTCTTTGTCTGCATCAGCTTCTGTTCCCGGAGCCAGCTCGAGTGATTCGAACTCCGTCCAGGGGACATACTCCTTCAGCTCCACAGGCTGGATTTCGGGCTGTTCATAATCTTCGAGCCCATCAATAATAGCCTGGAGTCTTTCAACCGCCGGGCTAGTCTTCTTGTGCATCCGCAGCGGGGCAGAGCTCTTCCTGTTGTGAGTGGGCCGCCTCATGACCAGCCGGGGGGCCGTGTCGTGGCAAACAGGGTTTATCGGGGGCGGTGCAGGCAGGGGCGCTGCTACCCTCGAGTGAATTCCTGGGGTAGGTCGAGAGGCGCGCGCCTTTCTGGTTTTTCCGGGTGCAGTCTGCCACCCTTCTTGGTCTTGAGCTGGGGCCATGATAAAGGTTTCATAAGTGGCACGGGCACAGGCCTTCGCCCATTCTTCTGGCAGCTCCTGATATAGCGAGATCATACTGACGGAGGAGGCTATACTGGGCAGCTCGTGTGGCTGCGGGGGGTCTACTTTATGCTCCCCCATGTCCAGCTCCCCGTCCCTGATTAAGGACTCAATAACATCCTTGAAGACGTAGCAATCTTCAATAGTATGCCCGAGCACCCGGTGGTACAGACAGAAGCGCGGGTCATCTTTCTTCTTTGAGTCGCCAGGCCTTTTCGGCTCTGGCAATGTGATCTTATTGTAGCTGGTTGCCCACTCAAACAGGAGCTTGGACTTGTCCCGGGAGAAGGAATACAACTTGTTTCTCATCTTCTCTCTTAGTGAGGGGCCTTCTCGCCGTTCTGTGGTTCTGGGCGGCGGAGGGTTAGCTGCTCCCTTGGCTTTCTCCTTCTGCTTTTCGAAAGCCTGGAAGTCTAGTGCATGCACCTCCGGGGGAGCCGGCTTCTTCTCCGCCTGTCTGGCCCTCTGGCTTGACATGGCCGGGGTGGAGGAGTATCGGGCCAAGAATGCCTCGATCTCTGCTACCACATTATTCAGACGGTCAAATGTCTTGACCTCGGTGCCGATCATTCTTTCTAGGATTTCCTTCTTTAAGTTTTGCTTGCAAATCTGAACTGCGTCCTCCTGATGCGGGGGGCGTTTGCACCTCATACTAAGGTTCCTCCACCTTTTGATGTAGTCGAGGGCCGACTCATCATTCTTCTGTCTTGTGGCGTAGAGTTCAGTCATGGTAACTTCTCTCTCGGCCACGTAGAATCTTTCTTTGAACTTCTTCTGCATGTCGGGCCAATCGGCCACCGACCCGGGCGGCAAGCCGGAGTACCATTCAAAGGCAAGCCCGGTGAGTGTTGAGCCGAAGAACTTCAGGAGGTAGGCTTCATCAGCAGCCAAGTCTCCCATGACGTTCACATAATAGGCAATATGTTCTCTGGGAGATCCTTGCCCATTGAACTTTTCAAATTTCGGCGGCTTGGTGACGCCAGCCGGCAACTTCCTGGCAGCATAATGAGCCGGGTAGGGTACTCGGTAGACGTCGAAAGGCGTCCGATCCCCATCGCCCCTCTCGGCCAACTTCATGTCTATCATCTGCTCGAGCATCAACCGGCTGACTGCCGCCGGGTCGACTGGGCTCGGGTAGAAATGAGCGGGCTGTGCGCTCGGGGTGGCTACCACGGTCGCTCGGAGGGCCATGGGGGACCCTTGTGAAGGCGGAGCCTGTGGCGGGGTCACCCCTGTGCAATGTGCTTGTTGCGGGGGCGTGCCCCCGAGGGGATCGAGGGTTGCCGGAAGGGCCGCCTCGGAAGACTGCCCCCTGTCCCCGGGTACCTCGGGTATGACCCCGGTCTGCCAGGACGTTGGGGGTGGCGTGTTCCGCTCATTCAACTGCTTTTTAAGTGATTCGATTTCCTGCTGGAATCGTTGCATCATGAGCAGCATTGCTGGGTCAGCTGTGGGGAGACTGGGCATGCCCCCCATCTCTTCGGCCGGGGCGTCCTCGAATGATGTCGAGGGTCCGCCACTCGTGTCGCCGGTGGTGACTACATTGGCCGTGAGGGCCGTGAGGGGTTCCTCAGGTGGGGCCCCTTCGACTCCTGTGGGTGTCGCGCCGCCTGCCGCTCTTCTTCTTCTGGTAAGGGGTCCCGGCCTGGCGGCTATTCTGGCCAACTCTTCCGGGTCGGTGGGTAAGGCCCCATACCGACCATGAACTCCTGCCATATTGCAGGTGAATGTCTGCCATTTCTTATTCTTATTTTTTCTCGACGCCCTCCGGGACGGTCCTCCTGGGAATGTCAGCCTGTCGAAGACCGACCGTCGGGGCGGCGCTTCCTCCCGTACAGGGGACTGGCGCGGCTCTTCCGGGCTGGCCCTCGACTCCATGCTAGGTGCGGGCTCCCCCCTTTCTTCCTGGGAGGCGGAGGCCATTGCCCCCAGTAGTCTCTGGCGGCCAGCGGGGGTGCTACCCGGGCCTCGGAGGTAATTTCTCATGGCCTGCTCGATCCCTTCCCACTCCTGGTCTGGAAGAGCAAGCTGTGGTTGCATATCGGTGACAACGACAGGAGGGGAGTAGGCCGTGAGAGCCGGGCGGGCGGCATTGTGCCGGCGCCCTCGGCGACGGCGATGAACATCCTCGGACGGCACCAGGATGACAGGTGCCGGTCGGAGAGTGGGGGTCACTACCTCAGCCCTGTCATGGCGTCGGGCCCTCCTGGGGCGGAAGATGCTGGGCCCTGCCTGGGCGGGTGCGTTGGGCTGGGTCTCCTTAGGCACCCAGACTTGCTTCAGTTTAGCCGGCCTGTGACCCGGCGTCCTCTTTGGTGCTACGACCGGGGCTGTGGGCCTCGTCTTCTCCTTCAGCTTAGCCAGTCCTTCAAAGGAGTTGCGGACTGGAACGGTTGGGATGATGCGGTCCGGTGTCACCTGGGACCTCTGCCCGTCTAGGCGGACTCGGAGGGCCCCAACCGTCATGGACTTCCCGGAGTTGGAGGCGCGACGCCCTGATCCGGCGCTGGTGTTGCTTCTCCGGAGCCTTCTCCGGTGGGATGTCGACCCTTGGTGGAACGGGCCGGTAGTTTGGTGCACGTGGTGCACGTTGCAGCTGAGCGTCGTTGTGTGGACGCTATTGTTGTCTTCGGCCACAGCTCGGCCGGCGGCAGCTTCGACGGCTCCCGGAGCGGGAGCGTTGGTTTGAGGCTCCTCGGGCGTTTCCACGTCGAGGATCTGGACGAAGGCTACCCCCAGGAAGTTGGGGAAACCCACGGTGGGAGGGAAGCTCCCGAAAGTGAGGGGTACCGCCAGGTAGCCACCTCGCACGTGATTCTCCACAACCTCAGGGCTGCAGATGACACCCATTGTCGGCTCCATGATGCCTCTCTCTTTACTTTTCTGCATTTAAGAAGATAACGCAGTTAGTATTACAAGAAGGGGGCTGTGGGGCCCCTAATTTCGGCAAAGAGATGAAGGGTGGATGGGTCCCACCGGGCGTGCCAGAGTTGTGGACGCACTTTCCGTTAAACTGTTGTTCCGGTTCGTCTTTTGGTTTTATTAAGTGCGTGGGCGTGCCAGTCACCGGAGTGACAATTTATTCGGGCTCCGGAGAGCCCATGGTGCGCTCGATCTGACTTTGTCAGACGATTGTGTGGTTCGTGTCGGGACCGAATCCCGTCGCGCCATGAAGGTCACGACGTCATTTACATCCCTCATACGAGGGAATACCCTTGATTAATTGCCGAAATTAGAGGCCCCGCGGCCGAAAGGAGTAACACTAATTATACGAGAGAGATAGGGATGGGTCACACTGAAAGTTGTATTAAGGCCATAAACTGTCGGCCGTGTCGGCCACTCGTAGACCTTTTGTATTCGGACACAAGTCCGTGGCAGCGCCACAATGAGAAAATCGAGGTAGATCCCTTCAAATGTCTGCCGAGCATGCGGCAATTTTAAATGAAGGTTCGGAAGGTATCCGGAACGAGAAAACAAATCCGGTCCGATTAGGATGTCGGCCCGAGGTTAGATCAAAGCCCGGCCATATCGGGGGAATTCCCGAGACTCGGGCTCGACCTAAAGGGGCAGCGTTGTTGTTCCTTTTGCCCCGGGTCCCGGGGAGAGAGCGGGCTGCGGCGTGAGTCTTGATGTCTTTTGTTTGGGGTTTTCTTAGTTATATCTTCTGAGATTTCTGATTTGATGCTTATTGTTCATCCATACCTTTGTCCGGGGTGATTTCTCTTCTTTCATTCGTGATTATTCTTATCATTATCATTTGTTTGTTATTTATTATTTTTTTATTACCCCTCCCACCTCTTTTATTGTGATTAATATTACGCATTCGGAGTTCTTTAGTTAACGTCATTTTTATTGATTTATTTGCTATTGTTGATGCCCTTATCGTGATGTATATATGCATGCATGTAGTGTGCCGGCGAAGGAGAGACGGGAGTGTACCGCCGGGTATTGGGTGTACCGCTGGGTGGCGAAGGGGTGTACCGGTGAGGGCTGCAAAGGGCGTACCGCTGGAGGCCAAAGGGGCGTACCGCTGGAGAGTGTGTCGGTGAAGGAGGGGGAGTGATATAAAGTCTATACGTTCCCCAGGCTCGAAGTCTATACGTTGCCAAGCCCAAAGTCCGTACACTGGAGCAGAGTGGAGCAAAGTCTACGCGTTGCAATTTGGAGTCTGTACGTCGACTGGCCCGGAGTCTGTACACTGGCCAAGTCTATACATCGGAGTGTGAAGTCTATACACTGGATAAGTCTATACATTGGGGGTGTGAAGTCTATACACTGCCTAAGTCTATACACTGGCCATCATGAAGTCTGTACGTTGGGATACGAAGTCTATACGCTGGATGCTCAAAGTCTATACATTGCCCAGCATAAAGTCTGTACGTCGGTGTGTGAAGTCTATACACTACCCAAAGTCTATACACTGGTTATCATGAAGTCTGTACGTTGGCTGGCTCAAGTCTATACGCTGGATAAGTCTATACATTGGAGTGTGAAGTCTATACACTGCCCAAGTCTATACACTGGCCACCATGAAGTCTGTACGTTGGGATACGAAGTCTATACGCTGGATGCTCAAAGTCTATACATTGCCCAGCATAAAGTCTGTACGTCGGTGTGTGAAGTCTATACACTACCCAAAGTCTATACACTGGTTATCATGAAGTCTGTACGTTGGCTGGCTCAAGTCTATACGCTGGATAAGTCTATACATTGGAGTGTGAAGTCTATACACTGCCCAAGTCTATACACTGGCCACCATGAAGTCTGTACGTTGGCCAAGTCTATACAGTGGCTGAGGGTGTACCGGCGAAGGGAAGGAGTGTACCGCTGAAAGGGCCAGGAGGAGTGTGCCGCTGGGGGGCTCAGGGGGAGTGTGCCGCTGAAGGGTTGAAAGGGGGAGTGTACCGTTGAAGGGTTGAAAGGGGTGTACCGCTGAAGGCCAAGGGAGTGTGCCGCTGAAGGCCAATGAGGGCGTGCCGCTGAGGGCCAAAGGGGCGTACCGCTGAAGGTCAATGGGGCGTGAGGGTGGAGGCTCGATCAGTTTTTTGATTATTTGTTTTAAGGCTTTTCTTTTCTTCTTATCTTGACTTTCGTGTGGTTTTATATAAAACTCCTCCCGTGTTTTGTTCTCTTTGTTCGGTTCGATCTCTTTTCTTGTGGGTCGGAGGCTCGGGCTGCCGGGTGGTTAGTTAGCTTGGTTCAGTTCTCGTCGTGATGCCGACAGTGGTTTGATGAGTTGGAAGGTTTCGTCAGTTATCTTGCTTGTTTGTTGCCTCCTTTTGCCTCTTTTAATTGTTTATTAGTTTCTCACAAAAAATTCGGCAGCATTTCCCCTTGACCCGGGGCGTAAGGGAGATACAGGGAACGCGCCCACATGATGTGGCGGAACCCGACAACTGGAGGTGGGCCCCCGGGGGGGCAACACCTTTATAGAGACTCGGAAAACGCGAAGGAGAACGACAGACCGAAGACATCTAAGGGACCTGGACTGGGACTGGACAAGGAGTAAGCTGAGGGACTGAAGGGCGTGCCGCTGAGGGCTGAACAGGGGTGTGCCGCTGAGGGCTGAACAGGGGGTGTGCCGCTGAAGGCTGAACAGGGTGTGCCGCTGAAGGCTGAACAGGGTGTGCCGTTGGAGGCTGAACAGGGTGTGCCGCTGAAGGCCAAGGGTGGGCGCACCGCTGAAGGCTGATCTGGGCGTGCCGCTGAGGGCTGATCTGGGCGTGCCGCTGAGGGCTGGAAAGGTGTGCCGGCCAAAGGCCGGAAAGGTGCACCGCTGAGAGGCTTAAAAGGGGTGTTAGCAACTGGGGGGGGGTACTTGGTGGCTGTTCAGGAAAAGAGGAATAAAGATGGGGGGGATTTCAAGGCCGGGAGTGGCCCATTAGTAACTGGGTGGTTGGGAGGAAAGAAGGGTACCTCCCCTTCTCCTCAAGCTCGGGAACACGGTAGATGGCCATAGAAGGGAATGAGTGAGGAGCTCACGGAGCCAAGGCCAACAGAAGGGGGAAACCTACATCGACGTGGAGGACCCTAAAGACGCCGGAGGAATAAGGAGATAGAGGGAGGAACGGATTGTCCGTCAAAAAAGCTCGCAAAGCCTAGCCTAAAACATCGAAGATCGAAAAGAAACCCGGAGAGGGTGGTTTTCATTCATGAGAATCAAGAGGGCGAGGCCCTTCATACATATGGCAAAAGCAAACTCCCCAAATGGGGCCATGGACAAGAGTAAGAAAGACCAAGAACGCCAGGAAGAATGGGATACAAGAGGGAAGAAGACATCCGGGCCTAAGACTTCGGCCGCTATCCCCAACCCTTTCCCCCAATACAACAAGCTCTCTCTCTCTTACTCTTGTTTCTTCCCGGTGGCCGTCGGACGGAGCTCAGGCCGGGGGGGCCTCTTCTTCTCTTCTTTCTCCGGTGTGTGTTGTGTGTCTCCCCGTCTGTCTCCGTGCGTCTGCCTCCTCCTTCGCCCTCCTTCTTCTTCCGTTCTCCTCTTCCTCTGCCTCTCTCCGTCCTCCTTTCTCTGTGGAAGACGGGCGTCTTTTATACCCTCAGCAGCGGGGAGCCCTCGAGCATGGCTGTCGAGGGCGGGAAGCAGCCCGTGATGATGGGGTTTGACTCCCCTCCGTCCTGGCTGTCAGTGGGGTAGCCTGCGTGGCCCAACGATCGGCTGCCACCTCAGACGGCTCCACTGCGCGCCAAGGATGCGTAGGGCATGGGCCTCACGTCGCCCGTTGAAAGAACTTCACCGCTGTGCCGCTGAAGAGCCAAAAAGGCCTGCCGCTGAAGCCTTTGTAGGCTGTACCGCTGAAGACCCCTTTGGGCGTGCCGTTGAAGGCCCCAAAGGCCGTACCGCTGAAGCCTCAAAGGGCTGTGCCGCTGAAGGGCCTGCAGGACGTGCCGCTGAAGCCCCTGCAGGGCGTGCCGTTGAACACCCAGAGGGGGGGTGCCGGTGAAGCCACTTGGGGGCGTACCGTTGAAGGTCCCCCCTTGGGGTGTGCCGGTGAACCCCCATAGGGGTGTGCCGGCGAAGGCCGCGGCAGGGTGTGCCGCTGAAGGCTTTCCAGGGCGTGCCGCTGGAGGCCCTTTGGGGTGTGCCGGTGAACCCACCCGGGGGCGTGCCGCTGAGCCCCAGGGAGTGTGCCGCTGAACACCCAAAAGGGGTGTGCCGGTGAACCCACCTGGGGGCATGCCGCTGAGCAGCCTAAGGCTGTGCCGCTGAGCACCCAAGGGGGTGTGCCGGTGAACCCACCTGGGGGCGTACCGTTGAACAGCCTTGGCCTGTGCCGCTGAGCAGCCTTGGGCTGTGCCGCTGAGCACCCCCGGGGGGGGGGGGGGGTGTGTATTTGGGGCCCGTTCTGAGCCCGTCGCGGACACGAGTCATGGCCCGTTTGATTTCCTTTGGGGCCCACGGACTGTGGGGCCTTTTGTGCTTGATTTCTCCGGGGTTTCTTCACTCGGCGCCGTTGTTGATGCTGGGCCGAACATGACACTTGGATGTGCAATTTTCGGTGTCCACACCTGGGTCATGAGAGTGACTTGGGAGACTGACAGAATCTAAATGGGATATTCGGTTTAGGCTCGAGCTCAAAATAACATTATCTAAATGTATTTAGTTTAAAATTTAAAAAGTTGGGTTCGGAGGTCCAAAATCTAAAATACCAATCTGATCAACGTGTCGATCGTTCCCACACGACCTGGGCGGTAAGAGTGACTTATGAGAGTTGACGGAATCTGATTTGAAAATCTTGTTTGGGCTCAACGTTAAAATTACCCCTTTCACAAATAACTTAAAGAATTCATATATATATATATATATATATATATATATATATATATATATATATATATATATATATCATCTTGGTTCGATTTGATACAATTAAATAAAGTATTTAATTTAATTTTAAATAAAAAATTATTTATTCATGCATGTCTAATGCTATTACTTTTTCAATATAGGATCCTCCAGCGGGTGGCGACAGAGGGGACGAGCAAGACGAGGAGGATGAGGACATGGAGGACGTTGAGAATATTTGTTGAT
The DNA here is from genome assembly GCA_022559845.1 of Amorphophallus konjac. Taxonomy (NCBI): domain Eukaryota; kingdom Viridiplantae; phylum Streptophyta; class Magnoliopsida; order Alismatales; family Araceae; genus Amorphophallus; species Amorphophallus konjac. Next base: position 89,188 of record JAHNEJ010000874.1, on the reverse strand, counting down.
TATTTTTATTGTAATAAAATTGATAAATGATGCTATGTTTTGTTTGTGTTGTGTAGATGTTGTGTTTTATTGGTGATGTGCATATGTTATGCTTTTTATTTAAGCATAATTTTATATGAATTATATATATTTTTAAAAATAATAAAACTCATTTTCAACAGAAATTTGGTCCGTCAGAAAAGTTATGATGGATTCCGATGGAAATTTCGACGGAATAATGTGTCTGTTGGAAATATTTCCGACGGACTCTTCGACAAAATAAATTCTTTTGGAAGTTTTCCGATGGAAATTCTGACGATATTTAAGCTGTCGGAAAACATCTGGCAGAATTTCTGACGTATATGTCGGAAACATTTCCCAACAAAATTTCTGTTAAACTTTTTTATCCGTTGAAAATTTTTGACAAATTTTTGAGAGATTTGTTTACTGTCAAAAATTTCTGACTAGGAATAATTGATGAACATGATCCATCGAATAATCGTCGGAACTTCCATCGAAAATGTTGTTTCTGACATATTTCGTTCGTTGAAAACTCTGCCCTTTCTTGTAGTGAGCCCGATTTTCCTACCCTTGTTGATCTGTTCTTTGATGATCGCCTATTTAGCTGAGGCGTGCCTTTTCTTCTGCTGTTGAACAGACTTGACAGATGGATCGAGGTTAAGCCTATGTGTCACGGCCTCCGCGGGGATCCCTAGATGGTCGTCATCAGACCATGCAAAGACGTGAATGTACTCCGAAAGAAAATTCTTATTTGCTCCTGACTTTCTGGTGATAAATCTGCCCTGATTTTGACTTCGAGGGTCAGATCATTTTACAGGTAGATCGGTAATAGCTCCCTTCCAGGTTTGCTGGTCGCTGCCTTTTCCTCAATGATCCCTTTCCCTCGGTTTTCATCCTCGGGTCTTGTGGCTTCGACAGAAATTACATAACACCTCCTCGCCACGTCATGGCTACCCCTTACCTCCACCACACCGTATTTTGTGGGGAACTTCATTTTTTGATGGAAAGTGGAAGGCACTGCCTTTATTTGACCGATGATAGCCCTGCCAAAAATGGCATTAAAGGCCATCATCTCTTTAACCTTAATGAAGTTGGCCACAAATGCTACGATTTTGGGGGGAGTTCCGAGGATAACTGGCATGCTAAGTGCTCCCTCGGGATAAGTAGCTTGACCATTGAACCTATACGATGGGTTCAGACCGGGCACAACTTTAGTGAATTTTCATCGATCTTTAAGAAACAGCCATAAGACAAAATGTCTAGAGCACTACCTGTTAGGACCACCAATTGAGCACTGGCCCAATTGGGTACAAGTCAGGCCTATTAACACAATGAACTAGAAATCTAAACAGATTATTGAAGGATCTTTAGGTAATTCATAACTTAACCTAGGAAGGTCGGAATTAGGTGAAACCAAAGCCCATGCAATGGCCATTGGGTAAATAACAACTTGGATGAAGAGTATAACTTCTGAAAAATAGGCCTAATAGGGGACAAGAGGGAGTTTACGATAATAAGTCGAAGCAGTTACAGAAAATACTGTCACCTATTGAAATAAAGATATCTTGGCCCATAGTTAACCAAATGGTATGAAACTAGATTTATTGGAAAGCTTGGGCCCTTAACCCGAACTCTTCTGTTGAGATGAAAACTCAATTCGTACCAAAACCCAAGATTCTAAGCCCTTGGTCACCAACTATCACGGAGAGGTGTGACTATTGAGAGAATTCGCAAGTAAAAAATCAGAAATTCATACCTTCGTTTGTAGTTAATTAAATGATCTGAAACTAAGCCCATAATTTCGAATGAGATGTTAGCTACATTTTCTATGTTTAGGTTAAGGCCAAATTCTACCTGGATACTAAAGTTATACCCGAATTATCTCGGGCTACCAAAAGGTCACGTGACTGTTGGAGAAAATTCACACGTAAATAATTAGAAAATCATAACTTCGTCTGTAGTTATTCAAATGACCTCAAACCAAGACCATAATCTCGTATGGGGTGTTATTTACATCTTCTATGTTACGATCAAGGCCAAATTCGGGCTGGCTACTAGAGTTATATCCGAACTACCTCGGGCTACCGAAAGGTCACGATTGGCACGGGTGAGAATAAATGTTAATCTTGTAAAAATCATAACTCATGCTAGGGTTGATTAAATTCGATGAAACCATATCCCAAGGTTAGATCTAGAAGTCCTCTAGACTTCATTTGAAGACGTCCCAACCCATATATCAACAGAAGAGCGCGTCCACCCGGATTTATGACAGATGGATGAAGAGTTGCGACTGTTCAAATCCCAAAGAGGTGCTTGGCCTTAACTCATTCCAACTAGCAACCTTGGGAGCAGGATGGAGCCTTGTGAAACATGGGAAAACTCTTGGGAGACTTAAAATCTATATAAGAAGGTGGGTTTCATGGGTAGTAAGCTTTTAGCAACCATTCTCTTCAACTCTCCACCCTCTACAGTCCTTCTTGAGTGAGTAAGGGTGAGGGACCTTGACTCTGCATGGGGAGGATGATTCGGTGCGTGGAGGATGATCCTGCAGCACCCTAGCATGAAGGGAAAAGCTTTGGGTGGATCTGGGGTGTGGATCTCATCCCTGGATCGTCGGTTTAACACTTTGAAGGTAGTCACCTAACCTCAAATCTTAGGGGGACAACGATGCATTAGAACGATTTCTAAATAGTTTCTATACATTAAAGAGGGACAAATGGCTTCACGGGATCGATTGCCATGTTTATTTTTCTCATCCTTCCATTAAATTATGTGTTTTCGTGAGGTTCCTCTCAATTTTATCAAAAATTTGGGTCACTGCACTGAGAGTGTCGACCTGCCCTTTGGACAGGTCGACTCCACCTCTTTCAGATCTCTGATGGTGTCAACACCACCAGTTGGACAGGTCAACACCACCCCTTTTAGAACATTGATGGTGTCAACACCACCAGTTGGACAGGTCGACACCACCGCTTTCAAAAAATTGATGGTTTCAACACCACCAGTTGGACAGGTCGACACCACCAGTTGGACAGGTTGACATCACCTCTTTTAGAACACTGATGGTGTCAACACCACTAGTTGGACAGGTCAACACCACCCCTTTCAAAACACTGATCCTGTCAACACTACCAGTTGGACAGGTCGACACCACCAGCTGGACAGGTCGACACCACCCTTGGACAAGTCGACACCATCAGCTGGACAGGTCGACACCACCCTTGGACAGGTCAACACCCTGTGGCTCTGTCCCAATTTCCAGAATCCTAGAAATGGAGAGTTTTGAGAGGTCATTCTAATTCAGAAAAATCTGAAAAATTAGAAATGGTAGAAGACTAAATTAGTAACTCACTGTAAAAATTTTTTACTCACAGAAATTCCGCACTTGTAGTTATGATTTGTTTTCTACGCATGTTTAACCTAGAAATAAACATGTCTGCTTTTAAACGGAAACATTGCCGGTAACTTGATCATGTTCGGTTTCACAATAGTGAACTTATGAGTATGATTAGCCACTTAAACCATATGAAAGCATGCTTATGTTGTGATAAAAGTATGATACTAGTAATGTAATATGAATATGAATATGAATGCGAATATGATGTAAATGTTATGAATGAAAAATAGCAGCATTTTGTGAGGTTGGACGTCGGTCCCTTCTGCGGGACGGTGATACGTAACGCCGTGGAAGTAAAAGAACCCAGGGGATAGTGAGTCGTAACGCCCGGGTTAAAAACCTATGATTCGGCTAACTCATTCTGTGGGACGGTGATATGTAACGCCACAGAACTCGGGGGACAGCGAGACGTAACGTCCCGGGCGGCAGGAGTCTAGGTGGGAGTTCACTCTCGGGTCTACGCAGTACTCTTTCGTTCGTTGTGTGTGTGGGCCTCTTATGTTTGCGGCAGCTGTTTTGGTTCCATGAATAACGAAAATGTGAAACTCATGAAAATGTGATAATGTGTTACTAATCATTCACCGTGGTTTTGGTGCATCCATGGGTATCTTATATGTTAGCTAATAAACATGTATTTTTCTCGTATGAATTATTTTAAACAGATGGTAATAAATGGTTCATTGAGCAACATTGGGTTTTTTTACCTTTGGGACTGAATTGCTGTTTATCTAGATTGTAGCAGAGTTAGTCGACCGACCTGGGCATTTAGGTCGACCGATTTTTTCAGTGTTGGCCGGTCTGTAACTTGTTATAGTTCGGTCGACCGGTGGCCTAGTTCGGTCGACCGATGGCAGCTCCGATTTCATGCAACCCATCAATTTGGTCCACTTGGGTTCCATCCCTTACCAATTTATCCTTGGATTCTTGACGGAACTATTAGGGTCATTTTGGAAGGTTTTGGAAAGATTATATGGGATTTTGCGCTCTTGTATTGTGATCATTGAATTATATATACATATATATTAGATATATGAATGCGAGTTAACCCCGATTTGTTTAGGCTACCTACTGAGCGTCACACTCACCCCCTTGTGACACATCTTTCAGGAGACACAGTGAAGGTGGTCGAGGAGGATGCTGCGGCCGAGGAGTACGTAGTTTAGTCTTGCCTACGTCTGGGTAGGCGATGGATATTTATATTTCATTATATACCTAGTTCGTGGATTGATGCACATGTATGGACTTATATGTATTTGGACAATGGTCATGTAACTTTGGGATTATGAATGGTTGAAATGCCAATTACATTTCATGTGATTATGGTTTCTCTCTCTCTCTCTCTCTCTCTCTCTCATGCTTATATATATATTTATGCTTCCGCGATACGTACGGCATGATGTCCCGGGTCTGATGGAAGAAAAGAAAAAAAAATATGCCCATAAATCAGGAATCGGATCTCGGGGCATTACAAAGTGGTATTAGAGCACGAGAGACAAACCATGGTTACAACCATTCCAATTGTCCAAGTAGTAGAAGAAGAGGTAGGCTAGAGTGAAAAATGGTAGGGTATATTTATAACCTATTTTAAACAAACCCTCACATGTAACAATTGAAACCATAAGGATTTAAGGGACATATTAAGTTAGGTTCTAATGAATACCTATGTATAGGTTCACCAAGGAGCAGAAGACGATGGGCAGAAGACCGAGGCGGGAAGAAGGGAGGCAGGACAAGAAAAAGGTGGCACGTCAGGAGCTGGTACCAAGATACAGGCCGGGGGGTTCCATTCTGTGTCCATTGTAGGCGCACCCATATAGGGCAGGAGTGCCGGAGGGCAGAGGGCAAGTGCTATGAATGCGGCGAGGCTGGACATTTTGTGAGGGACTGCCCTAAGAAGGCTCAGCAAAAGCCAATACCACCGCAGGAGAAGATTTAGTACAGAGGGAGAGTTTATGCACTAATTCAAGAAGAGGCAGACAATACCCCTACCGTGGCTGAAGGTACACTTCTTGTGGATAATGTTTATGCAAAAGTTTTGTTCGACCCATGGGGGGGGCTACACACACATTTATATCCACTAGTTTTGCTAAGCAACTGAAGAATAGACCCCAAGTCACATCCTTCGAGGAGATGGTAGTTAGTACACCAAGCGAGAAATAAGTCCACACCAAGTTTGTGATCCCTACTTTAGAAGTCAACATCAATGGGAGGATATTGCTAGGGGAAGCGTGCATCCTAGATATGACCGACTTTGATCTCATTCTGGGAATGGATTGGTTAGTCAAGCACTATGCTCTCTTAGACTACCGTCGAAAGAGCGTGATCTTTTAGGAGCCAAGGGAGGAGACATTCTATTTCCAATGCCCGAAAAGTAAGTCTGGGAAAATGATGGTATCAGCCATCAGGACTTCCAAGCTGATTAGCAAGGGAAGTGATTATTTCTTGGCTAGTGTGGTACTCGAAGAAGGCACTGTCGAGATTTTTGGAAGACTTGGACGTGATCCGAGTATTTCCTGATGTATTTCCCGAGGATCTGCGGCGGACTTCTCTATTGATCTGGTGCCGGGCACTGCACCTATCTCCATCTCCTTGCACTCCTGCCTGCTCTATCGCATGTACATCCGGTCTTTCACGCCTCAATATTTAGAAAGTATGTCCCGGATGCCTCACATGTTATAGAGTACGAGCCCTTGGAGGTTCGAGCAGATTTATCTTATGTGGAGCAGCCCAGTAAGATCATAGACTGGAAGGAACAGGTGTTGAGGAATAAAACCATCCGGCTGGTGAAGGTGTTATGGAAGAATTCTCATTTCGAGGAAGCAACATGGGAGCCGGAGGACAAGATGCGCCAGGAATATCCTCAATTATTCGGTAAGTAATCTTAAAAAAAAATTCAAGTCAATTTCGAGGATGAAATTATTTTTAAGGGGGAGAGGATGTTAAAACCACCAATTGAGCACTGGCCCAATTGGGTACAAGTCAGGCCCATTAACACAATGAACTAGAAATCTAAACAGATTATTGAATGATCTTTAGGAAATTCATAACTTAACCTAGGAAGGTCAGAATTAGGTGAAATCAAAGCCCATGCAACGGCCATTGGGTAAATAACAACTTGGATGAAGAGTATAACTTCTGAAAAATAGGCCTAATAGGGGAAAAGAGGGAGTTTACGATAATAAGTCAAAACAGTTACAGAAAACACTGTCACCTGTTGAAATAAAGATATCTTGGCCCATAGTAAACCAAATGGGATGAAACCAGGTTTATTGGAAAGCTTGGGCCCTTAGCCCGAACTATTCTGTTGAGATGAAAACCCAATTCGTAGTAAAACCCAAGGTTCTGAGCCCTTGGTCACCAACTGTCACGGAGAGGTGTGCCTATTGAGAGAATTTGCAAGTAAAAAATTAGAAATTTATACCTTCGTTTGTTGTTAATTAAATGACCTAAACTAAGGCCATAATTCCGAATGGGATGTTAGCTACATCTTCTATGTTTAGGTCGAGGCCAAATTCTACCTGTATACTAGAGTTATACCCGAATTATCTTGGGCTACCGAAAGGTCGCATGATTGTTGGGGAAAATTCACATGTAAATAATTAGAAAATCATAACTTCATCTGTAGTTATTCAAATGACCTGAAATTAAGGCCATAATATCATATGTGGTGTTAGTTACATCTTCTATGTTAAGATCAAGGCCAAATTCAGGCGGGCTACTAGAGTTATACCCGAACTACCTCGGGCTACCGAAAGGTCACGATTGGAACGGGGGAGAATAAATGTTAATTTTGCAAAAATCATAGCTCACACTAGGGTTGATGAAATTCGGTGAAATGACATCCCAAGATTAGATCTGGAAGTCCTATAGACTTCATCTGAAGACGTCCCAACCCATATCTCAACAGAAGAGTGCGTCCACCCAGATTTATGATAGATGGACGAAGAGTTGTGACTGTTCAAATCCCAAAGAGGTGCATGGCCTTAACTCTCTCCAAGTAGAAACCTCGGGAGCGGGATGGAGCCTTGTGGAACATGGGCAAACTCTTGGGAGGCTTGAAATCTATATAAGAAGGTGGGTTTCATGGGTAGTAAGACTTTAGCAACCATTCTCTTCAACTCTCCACCCTCTACCGTCCTTCTTGAGTGAGTAAGGGTGATGGACCTTGACTCTGCGTGGGCAGGATGATTCGGCATGTGGAGGACGATCCAACGCGTGGAGGATGATCCTGCAGCACCTAAGGATGAAGGGAAAAGCTTTGGATGGATCTGGGGTGTGGGTCTTATCCCCTGATCGTCGGTTTAACACTTTGAAGGTAGGCACCTAACCTCAAATCTTAGGGGGACAACGATGCATTAGAACGATTTCTAAATAGTTTCTATACATTAAAAAGGGGCAAATGGGTTCACGGGGTCGATTGCCATGTTTATTTTTCTCGTCCTTCCATTAAATTATGTGTTTTCGTGAGGTTCCTCTCAATTTTATCAAAAATTTGGGTCACTGCACTGAGAGTGTTGACCTGCCCTTTGGACAGGTCGACACCACCTCTTTCAAAAGTATGATGGTGTCAACACCACCAGTTGGACAGGTCAACACCACCCCTTTCAGAACACTGATGGTGTCAACACCACCAGTTGGATAGGTCGACACCACCTCTTTTAGAACACTGATGATGTTAACACCACTAGTTGGACACGTCAACACCACCCCTTGCAGAACACTGATGGTGTCAACACCACCAGTTGGACAGGTCGACACCACCTCTTTCAGAACACTGATGGTGTCAACACCACCAGTTGGACATGTCAATATCACCCCTTTCAGAACACTGATGGTGTCAACACCACTAGTTGGACAGGTCGACACCACCAGTTGGACAGGTCGACACCACCTCTTTCAGAACACTGATGGTGTCAACACCACCAGTTGGACAGGTCGACACTACCCCTTTCAGAACATTGATGGTGTCAACACCACCAGTTGGACAGGTCGACACCACCAGTTGGACCGGTTGACACCACCTCTTTCAGAACACTTATGGTGTCAACACCACCAGTTGGACATGTTGACACCACCCTTGGACAGGTCGACACCCTATGACTTTGTCCTAATTTCTAGAATCTTAGAAAAAGGAGAGTTTTGAGAGGTCATTCTAATTCTAGAAAAATATGAAAAATTAGAAAATGGTAGAAGACTAAGTTAGTAACTCACTGTAAAAATTTTGTGCTCACAGAAATTCCGCACTTGTAGTTATGATTTATTTTCTACGCATGTGTAATCTAGAAATAAACATATCTTCTTTTAAACGGAAACATTGCTGGTAACTTGATCATGTTCGGTTTCACAATAGTGAACTTATGAGTATGATTAGCCACTTAAACCATATGAAAGCATGCTTATGTTATGATAAAAGTATGATACTAGTAATGTAATATGAATATGAATATGAATATGAATGCGAATACGATGTGAATGTTATGAATGGAAAACAACAGCATTCTGTGAGGTTGGACTTCGGTCTCTTCTGCGGGACGGCGATACGTAGCGCCGTGGAAGTAAAAGAACCTAGGGGACAGCAAGACGTAATGTCCTGGTTAAAAACCTATGATTCGGCTGACTCGTTCTGTGGGACGGTGATACGTAATGCCAATGAACCCGGGGGACAGCGAGACGTAACGCCCCGGGCGACAGGAGTCTAGGTGGGAGTTCGCTCTCGGGTCTGCGCAGTACTCTTTTATTCGTTGTGTGTGTGGGCCTCCTGTGTTTGTGACTGCTATTTTGGTTCCATTAATAACGAAAATATAAAACTCATGAAAATGTGATAATGTGTAACTAATCATTCACCGTGGTTTTGGTGCATGCATGGGTATCTTATATGTTAGCTAATAAACATGTGTTTTTTCTCGTATGAATTATTTTAAACAGATGGTAATAAATGGTTCATTGAGCAACATTGGGTTTTTTTACCTTTGGGACTGAATTGCTGTTTATCTAGATTGTAGCAGAGTTTAGTCGACCGACCTGGGCATTTAGGTCGACTGATTTTTTCAGTGTTGGCCGGTCTGTAACTTGTTATAGTTCGGTCGACCGGTGGCCTAGTTCGGTCGACCGATGGCAGCTCCGGTTTCATGCAACCCATCAATTTGGTCCACTTGGGTTCCATCCCTTACCAATTTATCCTTGGATTCTTGACGGAACTATTAGGGTCATTTTGGAAGGTTTTGGAAAGATTATATGGGATTTTGCGCTCTTGTATTGTGATCATTGAATTATATATACATATATATTAGATATATGAATGCGAGTTAACCCCGATTTGTTTAGGCTACCTACTGAGCGTCACACTCACCCCCTTGTGACACATCTTTCAGGAGACACAGTGAAGGTGGTCGAGGAGGATGCTGCGGCCGAGGAGTAGTTTAGTCTTGCCTACGTCTGGGTAGGCGATGGATATTTATATTTCATTATATACCTAGTTCGTGGATTGATGCACATGTATGGACTTATATGTATTTGGACAATGGTCATGTAACTTTGGGATTATGAATGGTTGAAATGCCAATTACATTTCATGTGATTATGGTTTCTCTCTCTCACTCATGCATATATATATATATATATATATATATATATATATTTGTGCTTCCGCGATACGTACAGCGTAATATCTCGAGTCTGATGGAAGAAAAGAAAAAAATATGCCCATAAATTGGGAATCGGATCTCGGGGTGTTACACTACCATTGTCCACGGGGATCCTATCTACGTTACAATGATTTATAGTAGTAGATATTACAAATGCATCATCGTGTGGGGTAAGCACTCCCTCTAGGTCTTTGTCGAAGAAAGTGATGATATGTGGTTTGGGAGTTGGAGTCATAGGCTTCGTTGGCTCGCTCGCTCGGCGTGACACTTTCTTCCCTGATTGGTATCCCAGCTAGAAGTCGACCCTCCCGAGATGACATTTATGTGCATACCCCGGGGGTGGTTGTCAAACTCCTCTAAGGGGTCCAGCGGGGCATCACGGCGATCGGCCACGTATTGGGCCAGGTGCCCACGTCGGATGAGAGTCTCGATCTCATCCTTGAGCTGCTGGCAGTCACTAGTATGGTGGCCGTGGTCATCATAGAATTGGCAGTGCTTACATCCATTGTGGCACCGAGGGTCAGACTTCATTGGCTTGGATCGGCGAAGGAGGCCCAAGTCCTTGATCTCCCGGTAGATCTCATAGACTGGAATGGCCAACGGAGTGTAGCGCTCGAACTTCTTTGGAGGCTCTCTCCTATAGCCCTCGCGATTCTTTCTTTTCCCCTGCTGGGGAGGCTGATCAGATTGGTGCTTCCTCCCCCCCTCCTTGCCTTGGCTGGAGGTATCTCGGCAAGTAGTCAGGACCTCCTCACACTCCGTGTGGTGCAGAGCTAAAGTGACGAGGTCAGTAAGAGAGGCGGGCGTGGGGAGAACCAATTCACCCCTATGCTCCTCATCCCGGGTTCCCACAGTCAAAGCGGTGATCATAGATGCAACATCAAGTCGTGGGATGCACACGGCTTCCGCCTTCAAGCGGTTGATGTAGGCCCGAAACTTCTCCATAGGGGCCTTCTTGAGTGCTAGGAGACCCGCGATCGATCTCGAGGGGCCACTCCCGACAAAGCTCTCCTTGAAAAGCCGTCCGAATTACCCAAAGCTAGAGATATCCCTGGCGTGAGGGCTCGGAACAAGGCCTAGGAACCTAGCACCAAATGTGGTAGCAAAGGCCCAACACTTGATTGAGTCTGAGGCCCCCAGTAGGGTCATTAGGGGGACGAAACTGTTGAAGTGGTTAGCCGGATCGCCCAAGCCATCAAAGGATTTGAAGGCCAGAAGCTAGACCCTGGGTGATAGTCTGACTTCTAGAATTTCAGTAGAGAACGGGGACTGGTCCTCGTCTCCATCATCTAGGGAGCTTTGCTTCCCTTTCTGCAAGGCTCAGAGCACACGTTCCTACTTAACGAAATGCCACTTAAACTCTCGGATCTGAAGAATGATCGCCAGATGAGCGCGAGAGGGGGCTAGGGGTCTCCCTGCGCGTGCTCCATCTCCATCATATCATCATGCAACGACAGGGAAGGTAGTCTCAACTGGCTTAAAGGGGAGGAGGGGGGAGGAGAGAAAACCTCTCCTTTCTTTCTGTAATGCTTGGCTTAAAGAAAGGAAGAGGTTTTCATGTAGGATACACATATATATATGATTTTGGCCTTTTCTAAAAGAGCCTCTAAGGACCGATATTGTATATGTATCCCTTCTATTATTGTACATATATATTAAGCCCTTCTTAAATTCTTTTCCAAAAAGACTTTAAGGGATTCAATATATACATTTGTACAATAATACTCCGTAACCCAAGAATCCATTGTGTGTGATCCTCTAGGCCCATAGTCACTCTAGTTTAAGGCCCATTAACTTCTAATTCCCAATTAGAAGTAAATTAAACTTATTATTCGCTTCTACTAGAGCTGAATAATAGTTTAATTTATTCCGAACCTTTGATCACGTTGGGTCAAGCAAATCCGCGTGATCCCAGAGGACGCCGGGTTCAAACCACCATGTCTGGTACCTGTAAGTCTACAGTTGCCGCATCGCTATAATGCCTCGCTCTTTCTATGAGTCTGGTTCGATCGAGGGTATGGTAAATGTCAAATCTCATGATCGTGCCATTTGACCATGACCTCCTTAAAGTATATGACGTCCGTTCTAAATGAACTCACACGACCCTGGCCAAGGATTTAATGGAGCGTCAGTGTCATAACCCATTAACTGTCTGATTTATACCCGACAGTGAGCGATCCCCTCTTGACCATTGATGATCTTCACACGTATCCTGAAATGGTTAATGACTCGGCAATTCATGACTTATGGTTAAAGTCACTTAGCCAAGTAATTAAACCATTCCAGTCCTCGTGTAAGATCCGATCAATGTCTCAGGTCAAAGGAGCAACGATGCTACTGAGACAATTGGATCTTCAGTTGACATTAGGTATAATCAACCATCTAAAGATCCAATAGCGGATCAGTTCAGTGTACATCCTCCAAGGACGTACACCTACACATATGTATCGGTGCCCCGCACCAGTGACCATGAGACTACTCACCCATACATCATGTGTACTGGTTTACTAGATAATCAAAGTCCCCGAGTGATTACCCTCTAATCAGGAATAGTTTAAGGTATGTGTCCATGTAAAGTAAGTCTCATGATCGAGATCTCATCTCGAGTTGACTTTACAACCACATATCCTAGGGACATCGTAAAGTAATATACATTCACATATTTATGCTCAAATATCACCTCATTAATAATGAACAAGATCGTACATCTATCGGGCCTACCCGACCCTAAATTGACCTGTAGCATACCAATACTGATAATCTCCCACTTGAACTATGACCAATTGCCCACAACTTTGAGGCCCATCTTATTTCGATGTCACTCAAATACAATCTATGTCAAAGGCTTAGTCAGTGGATCTACTATATTGTCTTATGACGGTACAAGCTCTACCGCCACATCTCCACGATCAACAATCTCCCGAATAAGGTGGAAGCGTCTCAGAATATGCTTCGACCTTTGGTGAGATCTTGGTTCCTTCGCCTGGGCGATGGCCCCATTATTATCACAAAATAATGGGATGGGAGCTGATATCTCGGGAACTATGCCGAGTTCCAAGATGAATTTCTTCATCCAGACGGCTTCCTTAGCAGCTTCAGTCGCAGTAATATATTCTACCTCCGTCGTCGAGTCTGCAGTCGTATCTTGCTTGGAGCTTCTCCAACTGACTGCCCCTCCATTCAACATGAATACAAATCCAGACATGGATTTGTAGTCATCTGGATCTGACTAGAAACTAGAGTCTGTGTAAGCTCTAAGCTGTAGGTCCTCTCCTCCATAAAGCAGAAAAATATCCTTAGCCCTTCGCAAGTACTTAAGGATGCCCTTTACTGCCTTCCAGTGCTCTTCGCCTGGATTTGCTTGATATCTACTGACAATGCTCAAAGCATTGGCAACATCAGGCCGTTTACATAGCATTGCATACATGATTGACCCTATGGCCGAAGCATAGGGTACCTTATTCATGTGTGCCACCTCCTCAGATGTTTTAGGGCTCATCCCCTTAGATAGACAAATTCCATGTCTCATAGGAATGAGACCTCTCTTGGAATTTTCCATCCTAAACCTTTTGAGGATAGTATCTATGTACATGGATTGAGATAATCCATGTACCCGATGGGGAAGAGATAAAATATGCTGTCCATGCTTTGTCCCCTGATGGCTCCCCTGGGCCTGATGGCTACACGAGGAGATTTTTTACACATTGTTGGGATATTCTCTCTGATGATGTTATTCAAGCTGTCCAGGGTTTCTTCAAAGGCATGCCACTACCAATAGGTACTACATCTTCTCTAATTGCTATGATTCCAAAGGTGCCCTCTCCAAGATCATTTGATGAAATGAGGCCTATTAGTCTTTGTAACTTTACATATAAGATTATCTCCAGAATTGTCAGCAATAGACTGGTTAACATCCTCCCAAAAATTATTTCTGAAAACCAAGGAGCTTTTGTTAAAGGTAGAAATATAATGGACACAATATCCTTAGCTGCTGAAATGATGAAAGAACTGGGCAGGAAAATCAGAGGACATAACATTATTCTGAAATTAGATATGGCCAAAGCCTATGACAGAATTGAGTGGGACTTTTTGATTGCTGTCATGAATGCTTTTGGTTTCTCCAGAAGATTCTGCTCTCTGATTTCTATGATGATTAGCAATTGCTGGTTCTCAGTCCTTTTTAATGGATCCCCAACTGGTTTCTTCAAATCCTCTAGAGGTGTTAGGCAAGGTGATCCCTTGGCCCCGGCCCTTTTTATCATTGCTGAAGAAGCTCTTAGCAGAGGGATATCCAGATTGTTTACAAGTGGACAGGTTCAGGCTTTTCAGGTACCTCGAGGTTGCAAACAGATCACTCACCTTTTGTACGCTGACAACACCTTGGTGTTTCTTAATGGAATGGCAAAGAATCTCAATAGACTTCTACAATTCATCAAGGAGTATGAAGAATCCTCTGGTCAGAAAGTAAACTGTAATAAGAGCAGCTACATTGTATCACATAAAGCAGGCCCTTCAGTCATCAAAAGAATTGCAGATGCTACTGGGTTCCAACATAAGATGGGCCTTCAATCATATCTTGGGGTCCCACTGTTCGAAGGTAGGAAAAGAATATCACATTATAAATACTTGCTGGACAAAATCTGTACTAGACTAGAAAGCTGGCAGTCCAAGCACCTGTCACAAGTAGGCAGAAGGTGTCTTATTAACTCAGTGCTTCAATCTATCCCGATATATACTGCCAGTGCTTCTTGTCTTCCAGCTACCATAATTGGAACAATTAACAAGATTTGTGCTAATTTCTTCTGGAGTGGCAATGTAGGCTATAAGCGCCACTGGGTCTCTTGGGCCAACATTACTAAACCTATTGAGAAAGGTGGACTTGGGATAAAAAGCCTGAATCATATCCAAATCACTATGGTGGCAAAACAGCTATGGAGAATATTAAATGGCAACTCTTTGTGGTCTCAATATGCTACTTCGAAATATGTTAAAGGGCATCTCAGAACTATTGTGAAGCCTTTTCCCACTGGTGTTCGAAAAGATGTTTTCAATATAGCAAAGCATACTGTGATATCCAATACTCGGTGGATCCCAATGGATGGAAACACCATTGATTTTTTGAGAGACAATTGGTGTGGAATTGTGCTGGCACCTCACGTCAATCTCCCGAAGGTCACCCTTAGGGAAGCTCTTCTCAATCCAAACCATTCAATTTGGTCTCATATCCCCCCTAATTTTGCTGAAAAAGCCAGAACAATTCAGCTTAATCAGAAGGCGGATCTATGTGTCTGGGCCCCTACCACAGATGGAATATTCACCAGCAAATCTGCATACAATGTGGTTAGACATCAAGGGAATAGAAGGCAGCCTCTTAAAAAGATTTGGGGAGTTAACATTCCTCCGAGGATTTCCATGTTTTGCTGGAGGGTTCTGCATATTGCAGTCCCGGTTGACAGTATGGTGAAGAACAGTGGAATAAGTCTCCTATCTAAATGCGTTTGCTGCAGGTCCAATAACCAGGAAGAAACCATGAACCATTTATTCTTAGATAGCCAAATTGCCAAACCTCTGTGGCAATCCTTTAGAACCTTATTCGATTCTCGATGCCGAAGCTCCAGTTCAGTTATAGGGTTCTGTTGGGATGTTATAAACATAGCGGATCACAAATCTCCTATTGGATTTGCAGCCATCTTCACCATGATGCATATTCTATGGGAGATTTGGAAGGCGCGGTGTAAGTTCAAATACGAAGATAAAGGGCCATCTGTAGGTGTCTTACAACAGCAAATTATGAGGCAACTGGATTTTGCCATGAAACATAATTACTTCAACAGGGCCCCTTCGGATAAAGACAGATCTGTCATGCAACAGTTTAACCTTGAATACAGGATTACAGAGAAGCCCCCAAAAATTGTTCAATGGTACTGCCCGAGTACAGGAGTTGCACTAAACGTTGATGGAGCCTCCAAAGGAAATCCAGGTCATTCCAGTGGAGGAGGATGCATTAGAGGGTGCAGAGGTGAGTTCCTATATGGATTTTCCTACTATTATGGTGTGGGAAGCAATATGGTGGCTGAGACAAGAGCTTTACTTGATGGCCTTAGAATTTTAATCAAGAGTGGGTTGCATGTAGCAGTGATATACTCTGACTCCAAAGCCCTCATTTCACTGATTCACTCCAATGACAAGCCTCCATGGAGGATTAGCAAATGGTGGGAGGAAATAAGAGATATTCTTGTAAGGTATGGCTAGAATATTAAACACATATACAGAGAGGGAAATTCGGTAGCAGATGCTTTAGCCTCTATAGCGTGCATCAATAAAACAAACATTGATTATAGCAGCTGGAGGGACCTCCCAAACAGAGCTCGTGGTTGTGCCACGGTGGATGCAGCTGGTCTCTTTAGCTGGAGGAGATAAAATATGTATAGTTCATTGCGTCCTTCTCTATTTCTGTCAGTTCTTTACGAGGGGTATGCCCCGTGGCTCTATTTGTAATTGATTGCGATGGTATCAATAAAATTTAGGGCCAGATACTATTGGCGGAAAAAAAAATGGATTGAGATAATCCTAGCATCCTTTCTGATCTATCTCTGTAGATCCTTATGCCCAGCACATATGATGCTTCTCCCAAATCCTTCATAGAGAAAGTCTTGGACAACCAAGACTTAGTTGATGTCAACATCTCTACATCATTCCCAATGAGTAAGATGTCATCAACATAAAAGACCAAAAAGGTCACAGAGCTCCCACTGACCTTCTTGTAAACACAGGGTTCATCTTCATTCCGAATGAAGTTGAAAGATTTGACAGCCTCATCAAATCTTAAGTTCCAGCTCCGAGATGCTTGCTTCAATCCATAAATGGATCTCTGAAGCTTGCATACCTTATTAGGATGAAGCATGGAGGTGAATCCTTCAGGCTGTACTATGTACACCTCTTCTGACAGATTTCTATTAAGAAAAGCTATCTTCACATCTATTTGCCAAATCTCATAATCCAGATATGCAGCAATGGCAAGGAGGATTCTGATTGACTTAACCATGACCACAGGTGAAAATGTCTCATCATAGTCAATACCTTGTCTTTGACGATACTCTTTCGCCACTAATCTGGCCTTGTATGTGTCAATGTGTCCATCTGCACCGATCTTCCTTTTGAAAATTCACTTGCAGCCGATAGGGACTTTCCCTTCGGTTACATCAACTAAGTTCCAAACTTTGTTGGTGTACATTGACTGGATCTCTGAATCCATTGTCTCTTGCCATTTCTCGGAGTCTGCACTACGGATCGTCTCTTGGTAGGATTGAGGATCTTCATCCTTATCGATGCACACCTTAGTGGACCTCTCTGAGACATGTCTAACATATCTCTCAGGTTCTCTTGGTAGTCTACCAGATCTCCGTAGTGTCTGTGTTTCACTCTGAATAGGATCAACCGATGCAGTCTCATCTAATGAGTCTTTAGGTTGTGGTTCTTGGATCTCGTCCAATTCTATCTAGCTCCCACTATTTTTCTAGAGTGGATATTCTCTTTCTAGAAATATAGCTCTCTTAGTTACTAAGACCCTTTGCTCAGAAGGGTGATAGAAATAATATCCAAAAGTCTCCTTTGGATATCCCACAAACCTACACTTATCAGTTCTTGACTCAAGTTTATCACAATCGTTCTTCTTTACATGGGCATGACACCCCCAAATTTTAATGTGATTAAAATTTAGTTTCCTGCCCTTCCATATCTCATATGGTATAGAAGGAACAGATTTACTTAAGATCATATTCAGTAAATAGGCTACAGTCTCTAAGGCATAGCCTCAAAGAGACAAGGGTAGTCCCGACATCGACATCATGGATCGGACCATGTCTAACAAGGTCATATTTCTCCTTTTGGGTACACCATTGTGCTGTGGTGTATACGGTGGAGTCCACTGAGAAATAATTCTATTATCCTTAAGATAAGAAGTGAATTCATGGCTAAGGTATTCTCCTCCTCGATCTGATCGAAGAGTCTTAATACTCTTACCAGTCTGTTTCTCTACTTCATTCTTGTATTCCTTAAACTTCTCAAAGACTTGTGATTTATACCTCATTAAATACGCATAGCCATATCTCGAGAAGTCATCAATAAAAGAAATGAAATAGAGGTGACCCCCTTCTGCTTCCATGGACATGGGCCCACACACATCCGAGTGTATGAGCTCGAGAAGGTCAACAGCCCTCTCACCATGTCCACTAAAGGGAGCCTTGGTCATCTTCCTCATGAGACACGACTCACATGTATCAAATGGCTTGTATTCGAATGAATTCAAATACCCATTTGAGTGTAGGTGAGAGACTCTTTTCTCACCTACATGACCAAGCCTGTAATGCCATAGATATGTAGAATTCACTTCGTTAGTATTGGAAACCTGCATAACATTAGAACATGTATCTAATACATAAAGACCATTGACTAATGAACCATTGGCTATCACCAAACCATTATTCATTATAGAGCACCCAGTGCTATTAAAAGCCAATGTATATCCAACGTTATACAAGCTAGAGATTGAAATAATGTTCTTAATAATATTAGGAACATAATAACAATCATTTAGCTCCAGAATGACCCCTGAAGGTAAACTGAGGCGTGCAGTCCCGACAGCTTTGACAACAACTAAAGCTCCATTGCCCATTCTCAGTTCAATCTCCTTTTTACCCATCCGCCTTCTATTTGCCAGCACCTGCACAGAGTTGTAGATATGAGATGCACATTCATTATCTAATACCTATGATGTATATTCCATATATGACAAATTAAGGTCTATGACAAACATACCTTCATTTAGAATTGCCTTACAATTCCTTTTCCAATGCCCTGTTTCCCTGCATCGAAAATACTTGTCTTCTTTTTCATTCTTCTTGCCCTTTCCTTTATCAACTTTGGCGATTTCCTTACCCTTCCCTTGGCCTTCTTCTCTCCCTTACCTTTGTCACCTTTGGTAGATATCTGGGTGGCCTTCCTTTTCTTATTGGCCCGGCCAACAATCATTACAGAAGATGGTTTTTTCTTTCTGCATAGTCCCTTCAGCACTTTTCAACATGTTGAGCAGCTCCGTGAGAGTTGCTTCAATCCTATTCATGTTGAAGTTTATGATGAAGGGAGAAAAGGAATCGGACAATGACTGGAGAATAAGATCAATGCACAGTTCAAGATCCAACTTGAACCCCAGTGCATTGAGTCTCTCAATCCACTCCATCATTTTCAGTACATGAGCCTGTACTGAAGCACCCTCTGACATCCGTGTCCTGAAAAGTTTCTTGGAGATATCATACCTCTCAATCTTGCCCTGCTCCCCGAAGAGCTGGCGTAGGTTAAGAAGTATGCTCTACAATCACTCTTTTCAAATTACCTCTGCAGCTCAGGAGCCATAGAGGCCAGCATGCAACATTGGACAAGGGAAGAGTCTTCTGACCATTTGGCATAAGTCATTAAATCACCCTCGTCGGCATCAGGAGCTGGCTCAGAATGAACCGTGTCCAACACGTAAGCTATTTTTTTGGCGGTGAGGACTATGCGTAAATTACGCAGCCAATCCGAGAAGTTGGGTCCGGTCAGCCTGTTGGCATCCAAGATGCCACGGAGGGGGTTGGACGACGACATTGTAATCTGGAATAAGAAATAAAAGATAACTTAGCATATGTTCAAATTCTAACTTAGATGTGATTTTCTATCTTAGTTAGTCTCACTATTTTTAGAACGAACTATATAACCCTCAGTATATAGAACGGGAGATCATCGGGATCATCCTAGTGGGTCGAAATCCCAACGAGACTGAGGTATGACCTTGTGGAAAGCACAACAAGCCATACACTATCTCAAGGACAGTCAGCAAGCACTTGCATCCAATGCAATATCCGATATTCGGCCCCCGAGAAGTCATCCCCTTGTGGAAAGCACACCAAATGATACTCTCGGTGAGATCTAACCATCATTACTACATAGCAATGAGTTTATGATCCGACCCTTGTGGAAAGCACAACAAGATCGAGTTCAATTCCTCACCCCATTGAGGCCTAGCCTTGTGGTTGCATCCTGCCCTCAAACTCATGGACCTTGTGGAAGGCACAACAAATCCATGAGATGAAGACATTCATTCACCCCATAATGATGGAGGGCCATGACGACTCCTAGAGCCACGCTTACCAGATCTAAAATTAAATTACGAGAAAATTTATTTTTATCTTGATCTCACCCTAGGTGGTAATATAAATATATCCAATATATTTACCGTACCTAGTAGTTTGCACAAAGTAAGTGCATCCAATGTAAAATTAAATCGCAAGTGATCATGGACTTTATTCCTAATGCTACTAAGACATCCGGCTCGCTTCCGAAGCAGTTGGATCATCCTCGTCGGGTGTGCTCCGTGCTTTCAAACTCCGACACCGCATCAATTACAACTTTTACACGGCACGCAGGCCGATAAAATTTAAATTACATGTCAATAAAATTCCAGAAGCCGTCAGGGCAAGTACAACTATAAAGGGAGATAGAAGTACATATGAATTTTAACAGAGAGAGAAAGGAGGCTCGCAGACCCCAAATAATTACATTAGTAATGTTCATGATCACTTGCCAACCCATACATGTAAAAATTTAATCAAGGGTTATTTCTGAAAATAATCCTTATATTGGATTGAAAAATGGGATGTGCAAACAAAAACATGCTAGCTTTGTTTAATTTTAAAAATCGAAGTTGGATTAACTAAAATTAAACACATAAGCAAGCCATTTCAAGGTAAATTAAGCAAATCATACATATAACCATCATTTATAACATGGGCATGTATATTTGAATCTAATTCAAATAAATCAGATAATTTAGATAATTATTTAAAATTTAAATTTAAATTTAATTATCCAATAATTAAATTTAAAAATAAATTTAAATAAGATAATTATTCAAATTTAAATTCAAATAAATTATCCAATAATTTCATTTGAAAGTAAATTTAAATAACATAATTATCCTCAATTATTATTTTTCTAAAATTCAAAATTTGAATTTAATAATTAAAAATTCAAATATTTGAAATTTGTATAATTAATTTCAATGAAATTCAAATTCTGAATTTAATAATTATCTAATAATTAATAATTCAAAAATTAAATTTCACAAAATTATCTTCAATTATTACCTTTTTATCTCAAGTTAAATGATAATTATCTCACCTCATTAAATTCAAAAGTTAAATAAAATTTAAGTTTTGAATTTTATTTATTGAGAATAGATAATTATTATTTGAGATAAAAATCAGATTAATTTAATGTGCCCTCAAATATATATTCATATATATTAATGGCCCAATAAATTAACATAAGCAATTTTTTAAATAAAAAACGGTCAATACCTGCGCGGGCGGGCGCAGTGCGCCCTGTGCGGCGCAGTGTGCCTAGAGCACCAATTTATATATATATATATATATATATATATTTTACTTCATAACAGAGATGCCCAGCATCTAGGAAGAACATAGATGCTCAGCATCCCCTTCTATCCATAATAATTGAAGGTTATATAATTGCCCCTAAAATATGGTTCTATGCGGAGAAAATGCATCGATCAGGGCGCAACCTGGCTCTGATACCACTGTAAGGATTCGTTCAGCCCTGCTCAGGCAACACAGCAGATAATAAAAATTTATTTACCTGAACCCGACTTGTTGGAATCCTAGAACCGTACTCTAATCGATGCATTAAAATTCTCAACCCCTAACTACGGGTTGCGGATTTCACCTTGCGGGGAACGACGTTGTCCGCAATGCCCGATGCAGATTTCTACGCACGTCGAGCCGCACAGATGTACGGCCTCTAGAGCTGATTCACACGGATCCTCGCGCAGTGATGGTATCCTCCCAACATGATCTTCCCTAAACTTTCCCCTTTAAGAGAGAGAGAGAGCTTCTAGGGAGATAGAGAGAGCAAGAGGGAGGAAGGGGGAGGAGAGAAAACCTCTCCTTTCTTTCTGTAATGCTTGGCTTAAAGAAAGGAAGATGTTTTCACGTAGGATACACATATATATAGGATTTTAGCCTTTTCTAAAAGAGCCTCTAAGGACCGATATTATATATGTATCCCTTCTATTATTGTACATATATATTAAGCCCTTCTTAAATTCCTTTCCAAAAAAACTTTAAGGGATTCAATATATACATTTGCACAATAATACTTCATCACCCGAGAATCCAGTGTGTGTGATCCTCTAGACCCATAGTCACTCTAGTTTAAGGTCCATTAACTTCTAATTCCCAATTAGAAGTAAATTAAACTTATTATTCGCTTCTACTAGAGCCGAATAACAGTTTAATTTATTCCAAACCTTTGATCATATTGGGTCAAGTAAATCCGCGTGATCTCAGAGGACGCCGGGTTCAAACCACCCTGTCTAGTACATGTAAGTTTACAGTTGCCGTATCGCTATAATCCCTCACTCTTTCTATGAGTCTAGTTCGATCGAGAGTATGGTAAATGTCAAACCCTATGATTGTGCCATTTGACCATGACCTCCTTAAAGTGTATGACGTCCGTTCTAAATGAACTCACACGACCCTGGCCAGGGATTTAATGGAGCGTCAGTGAGCGATCCCCTCTTGGCCATTGATGATCTTCACACGTATCCTGAAATGGTTAATGACTTGGCAATTCATGACTTATGGTTAAAGTCACTTAGCCAAGTAATTAAACCATTCTAGTCCTCGTGTAAGATCCGATCAATGTCTCAGGTCAAAGGAGCAACGATGCTACTGAGATAATGAGATCTTCAGTTGACATTAGGTATAATCAACCATCTAAAGATCCAATAGCGGATCAGTTCAGTGTACATCCTCCAAAGACATACACCTACACATATGTATCGGTGTCTCGCACCAGTGACCATGAGACTGCTCACCCATACATCATGTGTACTGGTTTACTAGATAATCAAAGTCTCCGAGTGATTACCCTCTAATCAGGAACAGTTTAAGGTATGTGTCCATGTAAAGTTAGTCTCATGATCGAGATCCCATCTCGAGTTGACTTTACAACCACATATCCTAGGGACATCGTAAAGTAATATGCACTTACATATTTACGCTCAAATACCACCTCATTAATAATGAACAAGATTGTACATCCATCAGGCCTACTCGACCCTAAATTGGCCTGTAGCACACCAATACTGACACGCACCAGCCACCTCTGGAAGAATTGTGCATAGGAAGAGCAAAGGTTAGGAGGCTGGGATTGGAATCCTAGGGAAAACCCTCCAACGGTTAAGTCAGTGTGGGTAAGAGCTGAATGCAAGGAAATATGAGAAAACTGGGGGCATGGGATCGCTCTTCACCAGTTGAGGGGCTAGGATTTCTTACCTTCTGTTGGGGGGGGATCTCTCGGATTAAATAGTGGCGAACTCCTTTAACCAATCCACAGAGGTTATGGAGGGATCATTGAGCTGGGGGAGTTACATCCTTTGGCATGTATTCTTACCATTAAAGGACTCCTACCCTTCTCATAGCCCTTCCACCTTCTCTACTCTCATGCTCTAATAGGAGATCCGCCTTCAGTTACGTTGGATAAGTGCCAGGCTGGGATTGGCTTTCCCCGAGTTAAGAGGGTGTCATGTTGTGAGCCCATCTGCCTTTAGACGTGGGCTATCCCTTCATGGGGGCCAAGACAGCCATGTATTTCCCTGACCTCAGCCCCCTTCCGAGATAGTTCTCTCGGCAACTTTCCGATAACTTGGGCGAGTGGAGCGTCAGGATTTCTCCTGAGCTAGGGGATTTTTTCGCTCGGTCGACCGGGTTGGGGTTGGATGGCAGTTCCATGGCCCTTTATTGGTTGGGGTTCCGGTGAGTGGGCCTTGTTTGTTGAGTTTGGACTATCATTTATTGCGCCGAATGTGTCCCGTCGGACTTTGGGCCTTAACTATGCCTTGATGGGATTTAGGACGTAACTATAATGGGCCGTGGATTGGGTCACAAATTTCTCCCTCTCCACCTACTAATTATAAAATATGTTTGATACAAACATAAATGGGTAGCCCATGGAGAAAATAATTGAGAGTTAACTACTAGATCTATATTTTTGTATCCAGCGGGTCCCATCTTAGGGCGCGTTTAGAACAGATTAAGAGTGGAGAGATTTTTTTCAAAATCCCTTAGAGAGAGAAGAAGCACTTTTTAGAGATTTTCTAATTCTCTTTCCTTTCTCTCGATCTCTCTCTAAACCTCGAAATCTGCTATAAAGTAAAAGATGATGGGATATTGAGACATTTAAAAAAAAATTAGAAGAAGAAGGATTCTAATGATTGGAAAACTCAAATCCCTCTCCTCGATCTTTTCCAAATGCGCCCCTAGTAAGAGGACGAAGAAAATGGTAGACAGACGACGAAAACAAAAAGAGACGTCGCTATCCAAGTCTGGCGTCCATCTATGAGAGATATTTCTGACGATTCGGAACTTGTCAAATTAAGGGCGCGTTTGAGAACTAAATAGGCTATAGATTATGGCCAAAAAATCTTCACTCATTTAAAACTTCACCAAATATCTAAATGTCATGTCAGATTATTCAAAAATCATAATCTAACTTTTTAGAGAGAGAGAGAGAGTGAAAAATCTTCACTTTTTATAATATCTCAAAAAATCTTTTTCATTAAATTATTCTCACTTTAAAGAATTATGAAAAAAGTCATAATCTTGTAGAGTTTTCAAACGAGGCCTAAATAAGTTACTCGTATGCAGCAATGTCTCTCTGATAAGTAGGAAAATGGGCGTCTCAAAACCTGACAAGAACGTGTTGGCTTGCCTGAAGATATGTATTTTTAAAATGGAAAAGATTTATTGACTCCATGGTGTGCAAAAAATCTTGTTGGCGCAATCACATTGCAATTTGCCAATTTTCTTGTACACCAATATGTGGAGCAACATAAAGTACTTTTCTAGAAGTCCCAGAGTCTATCCCAAACACATCACGGTGGCAACATCATCGCATATTTTTTTTTTATGACCAAGAGCCTAAAAATACTTAGTAAATCTAAGACTCATATCTCTTTAAAATCAAATGTGAGTCACATAAAATCCCTTAGAACTCAACATCGCGTACTTATATATATATGTACTGTGAAAACCTTGTTCGTTCTAGTCAGCATACACATCGAACAAGTTGAAATAGGGTTGACGTACGGTTACTGTTTGACTAGAAAAGAAAAGGACGCATAAATAGAAAGAGAACCCCGTCACGTCATGCAAGTGTCCTCCACTTAGGCGTGTCATCGTTGATATTCATATATTAGAGACAAACTACTTATAAATAAACAATGATCAATACTAATGGGTCATCCGTGGTTGATGTTCCTCTATATTGTTACTCTAATTTCTTTAACTTTCCACCAAATCTTCTCCTACCTAGATCTTCTTTAGGATGTCCTAGCATTTCCTTACCGAAGAAGCACGTAGACGTCTACATGCCACCAATTTCTCCAATTTCTTCCACCTTGCTCAAACGGAACCCGTCGACCAAGCAGCTGCAAGCGTATCACGAACTGCCTATAAAATGAAGGCCACTCCTCCAAATGCAGAGGCATCCAGAGATTTGGATAACGAGCAGACGTACGCTAGCATTAGGAAGCCTTGTTTGAGGGAGATCGGAGAATCATGGGGAGGCTTGTGGTTAGTTTCTTGTGTGGGTCTCTTCTTATGGTCCTTAAGGCGGTCAGTGGAGCCCCTATAACCTCATGCAGCCAGACACCCTACCCTCAAGTCTGCTACTCTGCCCTTAACGGCGATCCCTTCGTTTCCCAATCCATGACCCGGTTAGGGTTCGGCCAGCTTAACCTCCAAGCCACCATGGACAGAGCCCGAAGGGTGCAGCAGCTGGCATCATCGGCTGTCAACGTGAGCTCGCTCGATGCTCGGGGTAGGGCAGCACGGGCCGACTGTCTGGAGCTCTACCAAACCACGCTCGACCACCTTGACCGCCTGTCAGGCTCGGCGAGCACAATGTCCTCCGACGACGCACAGACATGGCTGAGCGCTGCAATCGCCAACCAGCACACCTGCCGGAATGGGTTTCTAGAGTCCAACCGGGCCTCCCAGTTGCCGTCACTGCCCTTCACGTCGAACAACGTCTCGGAGTTGCTCAGCAACTCGCTTGCCATAACCAAAGCGGGCGCTACCTCTAAACCAGGTGGTGCCCGGCGGTTGCTCTCCCGTGGCTTCCCCACCTGGGTCTCTGCTGCCGATCGCAACCTCCTCCAGAGCTCGACGGTGAACGCAGACCTCGTGGTGGCGAAGGATGGGTCGGGAAACTATAAAACGATCTCAGAGGCCGTGACGGCTGCAGTGAACTTGAGAAGCGGCACCAAGAGATTCGTCATCTACGTGAAAACAGGTGTTTACAGTGAAATCGTCGACGTCACCAGCTCGATGAAGAATTTAATGTTCGTAGGTGACGGGATTGACAAAACTGTCGTGACGGGGAGCAAAAACGTGCAAGACGGCTCTACCACCTTCCGGTCGGCCACCTTCGGTAAGTGACCTTGACAAATCCTCTGTGCATGACCTTTTACATTTGAGTACCCTGAAACTCTAGGGCTAAGCTAATTTCCACGAGAGGTGTGGACGGCTCTCTTGAAAAATAACAAATATATATATCCCCGAAAATAGCTGTGGGTTATACTTTGTTTTCAGTAGGATGAAAAGATGTAATGCCATTCTTTTACCGTCTTGGTAGAGAAATACCAGTTAAATGGAAGTGGTGACAATAGGCTGTTTGAGATTTGCGCCATCATCCTCGTGCAACTCTGCATTAATTCGTGGCCAACGTCTGATTAATGTTGTCCGCAACCCAGTCTTAACGAGACACTGTGCCCGCATTTGACCTTAAATTATACCATCAGCGTGGTTCCTTACGCTGACTAATCTCTGTCTCTTCTCAGCGGCTGTGGGGGATGGGTTCATTGCTCGGGACATGACCTTCGAGAACACCGCTGGCCCGCAAAAGAATCAGGCTGTTGCCCTTCGGTCGGGGTCCGACCTCTCTGTCTTCTACCGTTGCAGTTTCAAAGGCTACCAAGATACCCTCAACGTACACTCACAGCGCCAATTCTATCGTGAATGCGACATCTACGGCACCGTCGACTTCATCTTTGGTGATGCAGTTGCTCTACTCCAGAACTGCAACATCTTTGTCAGGCGACCAATGAGTGGGCAGAAGAACACTGTGACAGCTCAGGGACGGACAGACCCCAACGAGAACACTGGCATCTCCATCCACAACTCGAGGGTGACGGCGGCGTCTGACCTAAAGCCAGTCCAGGGGTTATTCAAAACTTACCTCGGCAGGCCATGGCAGCAGTACTCGCGAACTGTTTTCATGCAGTCAAATTTGGATAGCCTGATCGACCCAGCTGGGTGGCTCGAGTGGAGCGGCAACTTCGCTCTGAGCACCCTCTACTATGGAGAGTACCAAAACACAGGCGCCGGGGCTGACACAAGTAATAGGGTAAGCTGGCCTGGGTATCGCGTTATCACGAGTGCCTCTGAGGCCGTGAAATTCACTGTGGGCAGCTTCCTGTCCGGGAATTCGTGGATTCCGGGGACTGGGGCTCCATTCACCTCTGGACTTGTTTGATCGATGTTGTCAATTCACTTACGTGCATCTATATGATCCTTGATGCCTTGTCTTTTGGTAATTTTTTGTAGAAGCAATTGTAAAATAGTTCATCCGGCATTACCGTTGTATCCATTTATTAATTAGATCTTTACAACCTAATTACTCGTGTAATACCATGAAGGGGAACTTTACATGTAAAATAGTTCATCCGGCATATTCCTTTCCGAAAGAAAAAGAAGAGATGTCAACTCCTCGATCTCACGGTCAACGAGCTGGACGGACACGCTACCTCTATGATCAATTGGTCGACGCGCACGAAGGAAATCCAAATACACACTTGGGGGTGTAAACGGGTCGGATCCGGATCGGATCCTTTATGATCCGAATCCGGATCCGTTAATAATAGCTCCGAATATGATCGAGATCCGAAATTACATACTATTTCGGATCCGGATCTGATCTGGATCCGAACTTAAATTTTCGGATCTGGATCATTTTCGAGTCTTATTATATACACTTTTAACCGGTGATAAACACTACCAGAAAAAGCGGGATTTCAGACGGCCCGTATCCGTCTGAAATCCGTCTGAAAATCCGTCACAAATCACGTTTGTGACGGATTTGCGACATATTTAAGACTGAAATCGACCGTCTGAAATTCTTAGTCACAAATTTGTGACAGTTTATGTTTCCGTCGGAAATTCCGTCTGAAAATAAGACAGAATTTAATCGGTCACAAATTCCGTCTGCCTTTCATACGAGACATTTCCATCTGAAATTTGAAATTTTCAGTCTGAAATTTATGATGGATATATTTTCCGTTTGAAATTCCGTCTGAAATTTTAGACGGCTATTACGACGGAATATAGTTACCGTCTTAAAATGAAGCCCAACTCTTAGTCTGAAATCATGTTACCGTATGAAAACTCGTCCGAAATCCGTCGCTATTTCAAACGGATATTACGACGGATAAAATAACCGTCTGAAATTCAACTCATCTCCTGTCCGAAATGTGGTTTGAAATCCGTCTATATTCCAAACGGATTTTACGACGGATAATAGACGGACAATATTCATCGCACATCCCGTCTGAAAATCCGTCTGAAATCTACGTTTTTTTTTATAAATCTTAAATTATTTTACAAAACCTGTTTAATCATAAATAAACATCAAGAAATTCTACATGTTGAAAAAAAAATATTGGGAACCTGCTAATCAAATAAACACCACCGAAAAATAAAATTCTGATCAAATAAATACCACAAAAAAAAGACATTAACCCTGCTGATCCGTCTGAATATCAAGAAATATCCGGTACATCGTCCATATCCTCATCGTCCGTATCCTCACCGCCCTGCTCATCTCCTCTGTCGCCGCCCGCAGAAGGATCCCCCTATATTAAAAAAATAATAACATTCATTCATAGATAAAAAAATTAGTGCGAAGAAATTAGCATAAATTGAAAGCAAACATATCAAATTGATAACTGCATATTTTATAAATCAACCACTAGCCTGAAACAGTATTTAAACTAAGTGTATTTTAGAAATGAATTTTGATTCCGTCAGTTCTGACAAGTCACTTTCATCTCCCCGGTCGTGTTGGAACGATCGGCACGGGCATCCGGCCGGTATTTCAAGTTTTAGACCCCCGGCCCCGACCTGGCAGTTCATTTGAACCAAGTGT
The DNA here is from genome assembly GCA_022559845.1 of Amorphophallus konjac. NCBI lineage: Eukaryota > Viridiplantae > Streptophyta > Magnoliopsida > Alismatales > Araceae > Amorphophallus > Amorphophallus konjac. The sequence continues at coordinate 59,827 of JAHNEJ010000874.1, read as the reverse complement.
ATTTTAGAAATGAACTTTGAGCGCCGAGCTCAAACCGGGCATCCGATTTGGATTCCGTCAGTTCTGACAAGTCACTTTCATCTCCCCGGTCGTGTTGGAACGATCGGCACGGGCATCCGGCCGGTATTTCAAGTTTTAGACCCCCGGCCCGACCTGGCAGTTCATTTGAACCAAGTGTATTTTAGAAATGAACTTTGAGCGCCGAGCTCAAACCGGGCATCCGATTTGGATTCCGTCAGTTCTGACAAGTCACTTTCATCTCCCCGGTCGTGTTGGAACGATCGGCACGGCCATCCGGCCGGTATTTCAAGTTTTAGACCCCCGGCCCCGACCTGGCAGTTCATTTGAACTAAGTGTATTTTAGAAATGAAGTTTGAGCGCCGAGCTCAAACCGGACATCCGATTTGGATTCCGTCAGTTCTGACAAGTCACTTTCATCTCCCCGGTCGTGTTGGAACGATCGGCACGGGCATCCGACCGGTATTTCAAGTTTTAGACCCCCGGCCCCGACCTGGCAGTTCATTTGAACCAAGTGTATTTTAGAAATGAACTTTGAGCGCCGAGCTCAAACCGGGCATCCGATTTGATTCCGTCAGTTCTGACAAGTCACTTTCATCTCCCCGGTCGTGTTGGAACGATCGGCACGGGCATCCGGCCGGTATTTCAAGTTTTAGACCCCCGGCCCCGACCTGGCAGTTCATTTGAACCAAGTGTATTTTAGAAATGAACTTTGAGCGCCGAGCTCAAACCGGGCATCCGATTTGGATTCCGTCAGTTCTGACAAGTCACTTTCATCTCCCCGGTCGTGTTGGAACGATCGGCACGGCCATCCGGCCGGTATTTCAAGTTTTAGACCCCCGGCCCCGACCTGGCAGTTCATTTGAACTAAGTGTATTTTAGAAATGAAGTTTGAGCGCCGAGCTCAAACCGGGCATCCGATTTGGATTCCGTCAGTTCTGACAAGTCACTTTCATCTCCCCGGTCGTGTTGGAATGATCGGCACGGGCATCCGGCCGGTATTTCAAGTTTTAGACCCCCGGCCCCGACCTGGCAGTTCATTTGAACCAAGTGTATTTTAGAAATGAACTTTGAGCGCCGAGCTCAAACCGGGCATCCGATTTGGATTCCGTCAGTTCTGACAAGTCACTTTCATCTCCCCGGTCGTGTTGGAATGATCGGCACGGCCATCCGGCCGGTATTTCAAGTTTTAGACCCCCGGCCCCGACCTGGCAGTTCATTTGAACCAAGTGTATTTTAGAAATGAACTTTGAGCGCCGAGCTCAAACCGGGCATCCGATTTGGATTCCGTCAGTTCTGACAAGTCACTTTCATCTCCCCGGTCGTGTTGGAATGATCGGCACGGCCATCCGGCCGGTATTTCAAGTTTTAGACCCCCGGCCCCGACCTGGCAGTTCATTTGAACCAAGTGTATTTTAGAAATGAAGTTTGAGCGCCGAGCTCAAACCGGGCATCCGATTTGGATTCCGTCAGTTCTGACAAGTCACTTTCATCTCCCCGGTCGTGTTGGAATGATCGGCACGGGCATCCGGCCGGTATTTCAAGTTTTAGACCCCCGGCCCCGACCTGGCAGTTCATTTGAACCAAGTGTATTTTAGAAATGAACTTTGAGCGCCGAGCTCAAACCGGGCATCCGATTTGGATTCCGTCAGTTCTGACAAGTCACTTTCATCTCCCCGGTCGTGTTGGAATGATCGGCACGGCCATCCGGCCGGTATTTCAAGTTTTAGACCCCCGGCCCCGACCTGGCAGTTCATTTGAACCAAGTGTATTTTAGAAATGAAGTTTGAGCGCCGAGCTCAAACCGGGCATCCGATTTGGATTCCGTCAGTTCTGACAAGTCACTTTCATCTCCCGGTCGTGTTGGAACGATCGGCACGGCCATCGGGCCGGTATTTCATGTTTTAGACCCCCGGCCCCGACCTGGCAGTTCATTTGAACCAAGTGTATTTTAGAAATGAACTTTGAGCGCCGAGCTCAAACCGGGCATCCGATTTGGATTCCGTCAGTTCTGACAAGTCACTTTCATCTCCCCGGTCGTGTTGGAACGATCGGCACGGCATCCGGCCGGTATTTCAAGTTTTAGACCCCCGGCCCCGACCTGGCAGTTCATTTGAACCAAGTGTATTTTAGAAATGAACTTTGAGCGCCGAGCTCAAACCGGGCATCCGATTTGGATTCCGTCAGTTCTGACAAGTCACTTTCATCTCCCCGGTCGTGTTGGAATGATCGGCACGGCCATCCGGCCGGTATTTCAAGTTTTAGACCCCCGGCCCCGACCTGGCAGTTCATTTGAACCAAGTGTATTTTAGAAATGAACTTTGAGCGCCGAGCTCAAACCGGGCATCCGATTTGGATTCCGTCAGTTCTGACAAGTCACTTTCATCTCCCCGGTCGTGTTGGAACGATCGGCACAGCCATCCGACCGGTATTTCAAGTTTTAGACCCCCGGCCCCGACCTGGCAGTTCATTTGAACTAAGTGTATTTTAGAAATGAAGTTTGAGCGCCGAGCTCAAACCGGGCATCCGATTTGGATTCCGTCAGTTCTGACAAGTCACTTTCATCTCCCCGGTCGTGTTGGAACGATCGGCACGGCCATCCGGCCGGTATTTCAAGTTTTAGACCCCCGGCCCCCGGATTTTCTCAATTCTTCTAAAGTAAATGAGTTTTAAAATTAATAATGAACATAATTGAGTAATTCCATCAAAATAAAAACATAGTAAACACTCACCTGTGCGGCCTGTGCTGTGGTGGTGGTGGATTGCTGAGGGACCATTCCGCTCTGGGAGAGGAGGCCACTGATTGCCTGCAAGAATACTGACACTTGGCTAGAGATCTCTTGCTGGAAATGCTGCTGCTGCCGCTGCATATCAGAAATCTGCGATCGGACCATGTCCATCATGTCGCTGGCAGAAGCGCTGGGGGCAACGGAAGGTATAGTGAAGGCACTGCCACTGGAAGAAGTATAGCTAGAACTCGCACACGCTGATGTCACCGCGCTTGCGTCTAGGCTCTCCCCAAAACCATATAGTCGGCCTTTCTTCGGTACGCCAGCTGCTGCCACCCACTCCACCGGATCGAACTCCGGCTGCTGCGTGTCTCCCTCCCCGTACTTCTCTGTCACTGCTTTGCTATATGTTTCCTACAAATTGAATAAAATAACTAGTCAATTTCATATGAATTACATGCCGATTTAAATGAACGGTACAAGTTACATATGTAGATAAACTTACCGCTGCTGACTTAGCTGTGTCACTCACAAAATCATTAGTCCCCTTCTTTTTGTGTGTTCTGTCGAACACCTCGAGGAACGACGGAGGTCGATTAAGCTCCACAGCCTGTTATACAATTCATAGTAAAAAAAAGTCAAATATTGGGATAAATTGTAAGAAGATAAATTGGTATATTACTTACCAATTTTTGTTTATGAGCCGCATAAGAGATGGACCCACTCGTATGTAAATTTGAACCTGGTTTTGACGCCCTGTTTGCTTTGGCTTTTTCAGACTTTTCTATCCACTTGGGGTCGGCAAAATGGTCACAAGATATCTCCCAATCCTCCTGCCTCATCCATAGAGGGCGATGCGCCTTCCACAATTGTCGGTCTTCACTCCCCCCACTCAATTTTTTAGCGTGTGCTCGGGCCTCATGTATTTTCCTCTTGTAACTTGAGAGCATAGTAGACTCCCAAGCACGACGACATCTCGCCGCGTCATGTCCACATGTGAATTGAAAAGACCGCTGTAAATCAATTACTTTTCACACTTAGTATAAAGTTGTAAATTGACTTTGGAAAATACTTGAATTAAATGACGTAATTACTTACTAAGAACATGTTGTACAATGAATCGCGGACGGACATCGAAAAATCTCTGAAAGTGGAAGCTGCCCCGGACACATGTGCCAACATGAGTTCGGTGGAATGATGGACAGCGCTGTGGGGTTCAAATTTCATACTGCAATTGCAAATGTCAAAATATTCATATTAGACAGTTGAGGGCTAATTAATGTAATATAACCTTATAGATTTACCCGGATACCCAACACGGGCGACGTCTATCATGGGTCGTGCCTCCCTCGTGACAACTGCCGACATAGTCAAGGGGCTGACTGGTGGGGGTGGGCCCTGTACAAGTGGGAGGTGGTGGGAGGGCACTGAGACCTGCAAGAATTTATTGTCATGTGGAGTGATACATATACTGCGAACATATAATTAAAATATACATACCTGCAGCGGGAGGTGGTGGGGGTGGCGTCTGCACAAAAGGTGGGAGGGCACTGAGACCTGCAAGAATTTATTGTCATGTGGAGTGATACATATACTGCGAACATATAATTAAAATATACATACCTGCAGCGGGAGGTGGTGGGGGTGGCGTATGCACAACAGGTGGGAGGCCACTGAGACCTGCAAGAATTTATTGTCATAAGTAGAACAAATATTGAAGAATTTAAATTAAAATATACATACATGATCCTCGAGGTGGGAGGCCACTGAGACCTGCAAGAATTTATTATCATGTGGAGTGATATAAATATTGTGAACATATAATTAAAATATACATACCTGCAGCGGGAGGTGGTGGGAGTGGCGTATGCACAACAGGTGGGAGGCCACTGAGACCTGCAAGAACTTATTTTCATAAGTAGAACAAATGTTCAAGAATTTAAATTAAAATATACATACCTGTAGCGGGAGCTGGTGGCGTATGTACAAGTGGTGGTGAGCCGACACTTGCACCTATAAATAAATTCTTTTAAGTTTGTAAATAATTAAAATATTTATATAGCTAACTTATTGATCAAATATACCTGTGTCTGAAGAAGATGGTAGCGAGGAGGGAGTAGCGCCCCTCTCACTGCTAGATCTCCTCCCACCCCTAGTACGACCTCCTCGCACCATTTCCTTATTAATAACAAAACAATTAATACATATTAATCCACAATTATATAAGGCTAGACAAATGTTATTTAAAATTATGCTTAAAAGTAAGAATCTTCTTACTAAATTATCAAAACATGCCTCCCTCATGTTGATATATCTAGCTCAACTTCATCATCTTCGTCATCCATAGTAGTCTCATGAGATTCAAAATCTTCGTCTTCATCTGATTCTTCCTCCCCTCTAACATCAACATTTAGCTCCGTCGGATCGACTTCTTCCACTCCATCTCGCGTACGTAATGACAGTGGCTCATCAGATTCGTCCAGATTAAACCTAGAGGAACCGACAATGCCAACTTCGTCTGATTGATAATATTCAGCACGAGCAACCTCTGAGACATCTCCACTCATAGTTAACTCATAAGTGGGAAAGAGTTTTGAATTAACCCTGCAAACTGCCCACCAATCTCTATTCTTGGATGATGGATAGCTTGAATAGTACACTTGCTGGGCTTGTGCGGCTAAAATGAACGGTTCATAGGTCTTAAGTTTAGACCTATGCTTGACATTGACAATCCCATAATTTGTGTCATGTAGAACAGAATTAGGATCAAACCATTGACACTTAAATATGTATACATGATTGTCTTGTCCCAAATACTGAAGTTCTAAGACTTCTTCAAGAATACCATAGTAGTCCAATTCCATTTCATTGTATAAACTTCCCTTCACACATACGCCGCTGTTCATCATAGACTTATTTCGCCCATAATCCCTTGTATGAAATTTGTATCCATTCACAATATATCCCGGATAGGCACGTGTCTGGTTCGAGGGACCATAACTTATCTGTTGTACTCTTTGATCAGTAATGAGACCTTGTTCAACTTATATTCAAATTAGAGTAGTTAAAATAATAACAATTACCTTAACATATGTAAATACAAACATATATATTCAGAGTTCACACTAACTCGGTTTCTTAGCCATTTGGAAAAAAACTTCTCGCGTTCTTTTTCAATCTCCACATCCTGGATATTTGGACATTTTTCAGCTAATTCTGAATCAAATTATCTGCAATATAAATGTAGCACCCCGTAAAAAAATGATTAAAAAATTTGATAAAGCCAATGTATAGACTTTGTGAAGTCAATGTTGTATAGACTTTGAGGAAGCCAATGTATAAACTTTGAGGAAGTCAATGTATAGACTTTGAGGAAGCCAATGTATAGACTTTGAGGATGTATAGACTTTGAGGAAGCCAGTGTATAGACTTTGTGAAGTCAATGTTATATAGACTTTGAGGAAGCCAATGTATAGACTTTGAGGAAGTCAATGTATAGACTTTGAGGAAGCCAATGTATAGACTTTGAGGAAGTATAGACTTTGAGGAAGTCAATGTATAGACTTTGAGGAAGCCAATGTATAGACTTTGAGGATGTATAGACTTTGAGGAAGTCAATGTATAGACTTTGTGAAGTCAATGTTGTATAGACTTTGAGGAAGCCAATGTATAGACTTTGAGAAAGTGAATGTATAGACTTTGAGGAAGCCAATGTATAGACTTTGTGAAGTCAATGTTGTATAGACTTTGAGGAAGCCAATGTATAGACTTTGAGGAAGTGAATGTATAGACTTTGAGGAAGCCAATGTATAGACTTTGAGGAAGCCAATGTATAGACTTTGAGGATGTATAGACTTTGAGGAAGCCAATGTATAGACTTTGTGAAGTCAATGTTGTATAGACTTTGAGGATGTATAGACTTATGGAGTTGCTGGAAATGTGAATTAAGATCTTACTCAACATAAGGTTCAATCTCGAGGCAATTCAAAAGAATATATATCTCAGCGGCGTGCAACTCTCTATCTTCGAGCGTGCGAGTCAAGCAACGTCCGAACGCACGTCCAGGATGTTTAAATATGGAGAGCCGATCGGACGATTCATCCACTCCCCCATCATCATTACGTGGAGGTCGAGTACGACGAGTTTGAATCTCTGGCTCAAAGTACATAGAACAGAAGTTCAAAATTTCTTCAAGAATGTATGCCTCAGCAATCGAACCCTCCACCTGTGCCTTGTTGCGAACTTTCATTTTTAATTCATGCATGCACCTACAACAACAAGTCAGATGGCAACAATATGTAGCGGCTATGGACGACTTATAAGTTAACAAAAATTGTCACATACCTCTCAAATGGATACATCCATCGAAATTGTACTGGACCTCCGACGATAGCCTCATATGGCAAATGAACGACCAGGTGCTCCATCGAATCAAAGAATGCCGGAGGAAATATCTTCTCTAGCTTGCAAATGGTTGTGACAACTTCTTGTTCGATAGTTTGTACATCCCGAAGTCTGAGTTCAGATGCACATAAAATCTTGAAAAATTGACTCATCTCAGCTAGTGCTCCCCATATCTGCTTTGGCAACAAATCACGAAATGTAATGGGCAGTAGCCTCTCCATGAACACATGACAGTCGTGACTTTTCATACCATATATTTTCCCCTCATTAACATTCACACAACGGGCTATGTTGGATGCATATCCATCTGGGAATCTCAGCTGTTTCAACCACTGGCATACTTCCTTGATCTGTGTATCATGAAGCACATAAGTTGCTTTAGGCTGCACAGTTTTGCCATTGACACTTTGTAGTTCCAGTTCTGGACGTCTACAAAGCATCTTTAAATCCATACGTGCTTTGGCGTTGTCCTTTGTTTTCCCTTTAACATTCATGATCGTATTGAACACATTATCAAAAAAATTCTTCTCGGTATGCATGACATCCAGATTGTGTCGTACAAGAAGAGTTGACCAATAAGGTAATTCCCAAAAAATACTTTTCTTGACCCAGTTGTGATCCTTTCCAAAATTAGGGAGTTGCCGTGTGCTACCAGACAATTGAACTACATCTGGTAAATTGTGCACCCGTGACGCCATATGTAGACCCGACACCCGTTGCAAGTCAGCTTCATCCATTTCAACAGTATTTTTTTTAAACGAGTCTTTTTGCCTTCGAAAAGGATGGTCACTTGGTAGCAACCGCCGATGGCAATCAAACCAGCAGCTTTTCCCCCCATGTTTCAATACAAATGATTTGGTATCTTCCATACAGTAAGGACATGCTAGCCTCCCATGTGTGCTCCAACCAGATAGCATTCCATATGCAGGGAAGTCACTTATTGTCCACATCAGTGCAGCCTTCATAATAAAATTTTTCTTTCTATATGCATCATAAGTAACAACTCCATCAGTCCATAAAAATTTGAGCTCATCAATCAACAGCCTGAGATATATGTCCAAATTTTTTCCGGGACTTTTTGGACCAGGAATTACTAGGGACAAAAATAGATTTTCTCGCTTCATGCACATGTGCGGCGGAAGGTTGTACGGTGTCATGAACACTGGCCAACAAGAATAAGCTGCCACTGAACCACCGAATGGATTAAAGCCATCTGTGCATAAACCCAATCGAACATTACGTGACTCCCTTGAAAAGGTAAGATGAGTACGACTAAAGTGAGTCCAAGCTTCACCATCGACAGGATGACTGATTATATCATCGGCATGACGTACTCTTTCGGTGTGCCATGTCATATGTCGAGCCGTCTTTGAGGACATATACAGTCGCTGCAGCCTAGGCACAAGAGGGAAGTATCGCAACGCCTTGTAAGGTACATCTTTTACCTTTGAATTGACCCCCCCCTTAGGTTTGAATCTGTCATGGCCACAAATGGAACATGATATCTTATCTGCATCATCTTTGTAATATAACATATAATGATTCGGACATGCATCTATTTTCACATATCCAAGTCCTAAGTCATTGACCATCTTTTTTGCACGGTAAAAAGTTTCTGGCAACTTCTCGTCTCGAGACAACATACTCTTGATCAAGAGGAGGAGACGGTCAAAACAAGTCTCACTGATGTGAAATTCAGATTTCAAGTTCAACAACTGTGACACTGCAGACAATCGAGTGTGATTTTCACAACCATCCCACAGCGGCTCATCAGCATCCCTAAGTAGTTTATAAAATCTTCCGGCTGTCTTATTCGGCGCTTCATCGTGAATATTAAAACTAGGACCAGCAGCATCTATAACCATATCCACGTACCCACTTGTGCCTGCAATATTGTCGGGCTCATACCTCAAGAATTGCTCACCATGACACGTCCAATTTGTATAACCATCCACGAACCCTTTCGTGTACAAATGATGTTGCACATCCCATGTTGAACACCACCTCAAGTTTCTACAACTTGAACAAGGGCATCGAATGTGACCGTCGCGATCTATTGCTGCATTTGGATTCCCCAATGTAAATTGAATGAAACTCTCAACCCCAAGCTTAAAGTCATCTGACATCACCCGGTCAACTATTCTACAATACATCCATGAACGATCTGTCGACATTTTGCCTGCACCCAATAAATGACAATACACATCCTAACTTTCAAATCATTACTCATAATATTACACCCGACCCTTTCCTCACATCGTTCATCATAGACCATTTGCAGTTGAAAGAGGAATATTGATTAGATTATCACTTTTTAACCCATCCATGAAGGTTTGATCGCACAATCACTTACTATATGTGCTGCACGATTTGCTAAAAATTTCGGCATCATCTCCCCACACTTCTCCGATATACCAAATATATTTATTGATTTTAAAATTTTCTTAAACACTTACAAGTAAGTGGTTAAGAAAACACTCAAAATCAATAATGGTATATCAGAGAAGAGTGAGGAGACGCAACCGAAATTCTCAACAAACCATACAAACATATATAGTAAATGACTGCCTAAGTGCGATCAAACATTCACAGACTGTCCAAACGGGACAATTCAAGACTTTGAGGTAGATATATACATTCTCATAAACCAATGAGAACATACACATCAATCCCAAAGTCTTGAACGGGAAGGCACATTGACACGGTTTTAACGCGCTCTCCTGAGGTGCGTGTAATGTTAGGTCGCACCCACGCACCTCAACTCACAGGGAATACCCCATGCATTTATATAACATAAAATTAAATAACAACGCAATTATCATTATGCACATATCAAATTAAATAACACCCAAATTACAAAAGTTTTCAAATGAAGAACATCGAAGCTAAACAATCTACATTTTTGAGTCAAATTAACATCAAATTTCTATTAAAATCAGATTTAAAAATATATTTACATGCAATTAAAATCCACAAAGTTTTAAATCACAAAATGAATTTTTTGGGTATTTACCTATTGCTATAGAGAATTCTGATTTCTTTGTATTTATCCACATCTTTGTATATATGTACTACTTAAGATATGTGGTCATTCTATTTCTCTATATCTTCTTATCATCATAAGACAAGGTTCAAATGGGATCACTTTCAACCTCAGTGGAGCATCTACGGCCTCAAGAATGGTAGGACGGCCTTTTTGCATGAGAATTGCTCCCTTGCCAGTTCCACTAGCATCACACTCGACTACAAAAGTCTCTGAAAAATCAGGCAAGGCAAGAACTGGGGCAGTTGACATAGCCTCTTTAAGCTGTAAGAAGGCTTGATGAGAAGATGGGCTCCAACTATAACTGTCCTTCTTAAGAAGACTGGTCAGAGGTGCAGCAATAAGACCATAGTTTTTAATAAATTTTCTGTAGTATCCTGTAAGCCCTAAGAATCCTCTCAAAGCCCTCACAGACCGGGGTACAGGCCAAGTAGAAATGGCTTGTAGTTTAGACATGTCCATAGCAATCCCTTTTTCTAAAATAATGTGGCCAAGATACTCAATTTCTCTGACCCCAAACACACATTTAGACATTTTAGCATACAATTGGTTGTCTGCTAGGATCTGCAGAACCTGTCACAAGTGCACTAAATGGAGGTCCCAGTCAACATTGTAAACTAAGATATCATCAAAGAAAACCAAGACAGACTTCCTCATACAGCCTTTGAATATGTCATTCATCAAGTTCTGAAAGGTAGAGGGTGCATTTTTGTAAGCCCAAATGGTAGGACTAAAAACTCATAGTGTCCCTCATGTGTTCTAAAGGCAGTTTTGTAAACATCATCAGGATGCATTCTAATTTGATGATAACCCGATCTCAAATCCAGCTTGGAAAAGTACTTGGACCCATGTAATTCATCCAACAAATCGTCTACTAAGGGTATGGGATATTTGTCTTTAACAGTGTTTTGATTCAGAGCTCGGTAGTCTACACACATTCTCCATGAGCCATCCCTTTTCTGAACTAATAACACTGGAGCAGAAAAAGGGCATGTGCTTGATTGCACATGAGAGAGGGAGAGTAGGTCCTTGACTTGATGCTCAATAACTGTCTTCTGTAGAGGTGAATGTCTATAAGAAGGTTGACAAACTGGCTTTGTTTCATCTAGTAGTTGAATCCGATGGTCATAAGGTCTGGATGGGGGTAAGCCATGAGGTTCAGAAAAAACTGCTGAGTACTGGTCTAGAATGCTGGAAATGTCTTGAGAATAAGAAGTCCCAGTAAACCCACAAGAAGTAGATGAAATATCCGAAGCTTCCAAGGAAAACAAGTGTAAAGAATAGATGCTTCGGGATTTAGGAAGGTTAGCAGATATTGTTTTAGCAGAAACAATACTTATGGAAGGGTTAGGAAGCCCTTGTAATATGAAATCCTGACCATTCAAGGAAAACTTCATGGACATTTGAGAAACGTTTAGGGTTATATCTCCAAGTAACTAGAGCCAAGTATTCCCCAAGACCACATCAACACTACCAAGAGGAAGAATTAAAAAGTCTAAAGTAAATGACATGCCAAGCATCTTAAGGGTAACTCTAGGACACCAACCCTGTGAAGAGATTTGGAGACCTGCAGCTATTTTGACAGGGTGGGAATCAAAGTTTGTCACAGATAATCCCAACTTCTTTACAACATGGGGGTCCAAAAAATTATGGGTGCTCCCATTGTCAATCAAAACCAGGACAGACATGGTACCCATTTTTCCTAATACTTTCAATGTGCCCGGTGATGCTAAGTGAGTAACATATTGAGCTGACAGAGAGGGTTGTATGTCAGGAGAGAATTCAATGAAGGGTTCCGGATCCACACTGTCTGAAGGAGCAAAATCACTATCATCGGGAATAAGATGCAGTAAAAAAAGTTTATGAGGTTGGCATGTGTGGCCTGGAAGCCATTTATCATCACAATTATAACATAGGCCTTTAGCCTTTCGTTCCTGCAACTGTTGTGTAGATAACTTTTTAACTGGTGGGTTTACTCCTTTAGGGGAGAATGCTGGCTGAGAGTTTGGAGTAAAAGGTTTCAGTGTCTGAGGTGTTGAAAAGATAAAGTGTGGTGAAGCTCGGCGTCTGGCAGTAAACATTTGTTCTTGAATTCTTGCCAACTCCATAGCATGTGATAAGGAATGGGGCATGAAGGAGCGAACTTCACAGGCAAGATCCTCTCGTAAACCACTGAGAAAAACACCCAGCAAATGCTTCTCAGAAAGTCCAGTTATTCTATTGCACATGGTCTCAAATTGCCATTGATACGCAGCTACTGTACCCACTTGTCTGAGTTTACTTAGTTGCCCATGAGAATCCACAGAAGAAACTGCACCAAACCGTGACTCTAACCCAGCTAAAAACTCATGCCAAGAAACAGATTCTTTAGAGCTAGAGAAATGCCAAAACCACTGTAAGGCCTCTCCATCCAAATAATAAGATGCTATAGTAACTCGTTGCGTATCCGGAACATTATTACAGTAAAAATAGCGATTAGCTTTGAATCGCCATTCAGCTGGGTCAGAACTCCCATCAAATTTAGGGAACTCGTGTAACTTATCGCGAAAAGAACCAGGAATATCAGCCACAGCAGACAGAGAATTTTGGGATTCAAATTTCTCGAAGTTGGACTCCAAAGATTGCATCCGATTAGACATGACTCCAGCTAATCCATCAACCACTAACTAACAACTAATCCATCAGCCACTAACTAATAAAATGCAATAGGGATAACTAATTTAACTAACCCCGCTCAGAACTGAGTTATAGCTTCCGAGCTGGTTCAACGGTCTGCGACTCGGCCTGTCGAGCCACTCGAGACATGACACCCCCCTCCCACAAAGCTCCCCCTCCTCCCCCCCTCCCACCCGCCCTCCTGCTCCCACTGAGCTCCCCCCCCACTGGAACCCTCTCGGATGCCCCTCCCCCCTCCCACCGAGCTCCCCGTCCCACCAAGCTCCACCCCCCTCCCACAGAGCTCCCCCCTCCTGCTCCCACTGAGCTCCCCTCCCCCCACGGGAACCCTCTCGGATGCCCCTCTCCTCTCCCAACGAGCTCCCCATCCCAGCGAGCTACACCCCCCTCCCCCCCTTGCTGCCCCCTCCCCCTCCCAGACAAACCTCCCCCGCCACCCCCTGCCACCAAAACCCCCCTCACCGGAACCCCTCCAGGATGAAAAAAAAAGACAATAGCACCATGACCGATGGCCGGCGACCTTTGGCGAAGAGTGAGAGGGAGAGGGAGAGGGGGAGGGAGAGAGAGAGAGGACTTACTGGACCGACGAGGGCGACGACGAGGACAGCGTGGATCGACGAGGTCGACGGCGAGGATGGTGCGAGACTGGCGGGGAGAGCGAGCTCCGGCGATGAGGGCTACGGCGGGGACAACCAGCTCCGACGCGCGACGGTGAGGATAGTGCGGGACTGGCAGGGTGAGCGAGCTCCGGCGACGGCGAGGATGGCGCGGAACTGGCAGGGAGAGCGAGCTCCGGCGACGGCGAGGATGGCGCGGGAATGGCGGGGACTGCGAGCTCTGGTGACTTGGAAGGGGGGAAAAGAGTGAGAGGGAGATGGAGGGAAGGGGGGAAGGGTTTCTCGAGGGGGGAAAAGACCGTCTCAGACGGATTTCAAACGAAAACTTTTTCCGTCTGAAATTACAGACTGATTTCAGACGGAATTTATTACCATCTGAATTTCAGACTTATATTCAGACAATAAACATATCCGTCGCATAGTTGTCATCCGTCTGTAATTTCAGACTTATATTCAGACGGATAAATTCCGTCTGAAAAATCCGTCTCTAATCCCGCCTTTTCTAGTAGTGAAATAAGAGGATCGGAGGATCCGAATTTTCGGATCCAATAAACTTGTTTGAACTTAATGCAGAGTGATGGATGTATAAGTGATCTACTCGAATGGGTGCTCATATGACTGAACAGCACAATCAATTTGCACACTGCTGCATATACATAAGTAAACCCATGAACCCATTAAACAAAAGGAGGGTAACTCTTTTTCCAGAGATAACGCTAACGCGAAGCCCATCTAGCAGCACCCAAAGACCCTTGCATATGAAAATCTTCCAGTTACAAAGCAGGGATGCACTGGTCAAATCCATGTCTAAACATACTATTCACCTGAAATGGAAATAGACGGCAAAAAAGGGCAAACCTCTAATAAGTTACATGATTATCCAAGCTACCAATACAATCAGCATGACAGGTGAAAACACTGATCCATTGACACCCTGATGTAGGAGAATGCATAATGATAAAACATGCTCTCACATAGCTGAAAATTTATATGCTGGTGGCCATTTTATCTTCTCTGGACATAATTCCCTCATAAGAGTGCTTTCAAGCATCCCTATACACATAGATCAACACGGGAGATTAAGCTAAAGAGAATGAACAGGTCTGGAGCTATAGCAGCAGGAGCAGTGAGTCTGAGTTAGATACTCATATCACTTCCAAACAGCATGCCTCCTTTCTCAATCCAATATGAACATGCTAATTGGAAAACAAAATGCACCAAATAACCAAAATTCAACAAAGAGGCCAAAAGAAAGCACCAGCGTCTACCAATAGGTGTTGGCTTGTTACATTACCATGTACAATCAATGAAATGGCTAATTTGCCTATAGTTTGCAGTTTGTCATTGGTGGCCAATCGGACTAACTTAAATCACCAAAATCTCTTACACTTGTCAAATTCACCACAAATCAGTTTACAAAACCCCTAAACTCTGTTGAACCATACATGGGACAACAAGGGAAAAAATTACAGCTGCTGCTCATTAACATAAAAAATGGTGGCACTTTCCTACTAGCCAAAAAAAAGAGTCCAGAAGGTGAAAGCCCCCATATGATCAAAACTAGAACCTTGTCCTTGAAACAGAAAAATCGTATTCAAAAATCCATTAAACTGCATAAGAAAAATCATAAGCTCGGAATGAGTTGATTACAACAGAGATGATATTCTTTTGCTTAGGGAAGCTAAAACATCACCAAGTTTTATTGGTTTTGCTCCGAAATCATCAGCTGCACCTATTTCTTCAAAATCAGTTGTCTGTTTTCTAGTGTTCCTGGGACTCTTGAGGATGGTTATATGACTCCAAGATTGCGAGGCAGATCAGCCATATAGAAAATGGCTTGTTCTCCCTATTTTAAGGGAAAGCCAGCCGTTATGCTGAAGGAGGGTGAACCTATGAAGTGTGTTTATCCTAGTCCTTCTATGTTAACTCAGACACCCACAAAGATTGCATTTTCTAGTGGCAAACAGATACTGAGACGGAGTTGTTCTGCCTTAGAAAGTGACCTTGGATATATTGGCACCATACGGAGGATTAGACAAAAGTCTAATTTAGTGTCCCCGTCAGAAGATGAAGTCTCAAAGTTTCCTCGGAAGCTTCTCCCTACAGCAAATGCTTCTGCACCTCTTCACTCCATAGAAATGGCAAAAAAAAATATTGCAACAGCTTGATAAATTAGTTCATTCTCCAAAAGGGGAATCAGCCGAGGCTAAAAGAATTTCCAGTGATGAGTCACCACATAAGTTGTCACCTGACATGTTACATGGAATGGCTTCAAAAAATACAGCAAAATTAGATGCATCACAGTTATTCAATATAGAGTCTAATGGTAAATTGGGAGGTTCAAGCATCTTCCATGCTGTAGGACCTAGAAGTTTAGTTTAGACTGATACCAATATAAACATGTATGCATTAACAAAGCAGAGATCTGATACCAATTTAGACATGTATGCATGAGTTTAGACTGAAGAAAGGAATGCAAGAACCTAGACACACAATTGACCCATGGTACTTGGCAAAGGACTAGTCTCTACGCATGATGTGGGTTTCCAGACAGACATAATCTATCCTTCTCCCAGCATATCATTTCATATACCACTGGGTCATGCATGGCAATGTCGTACAAAAAACAACTAATCATCAAGGTCTGAAACTGACATAACATAAATAATGGTAAAAGAGATAATAATATGCAACAATATCATGGAATGGAATGATCATGTGGGTCTTCTCATCATGTGGATCTATAGTTGCTGCATTTATGTATAGAGAAGAGGACATTGAATATAGCTAATGACCCAAGGGATCAGATAGTATATGCCAAAGGAACCAATAAAAACACATCATTCTTCTAAACATGTACGTACAGAAATCTGACTTTAACAGAGGAATGACATTAGCATGGTCAACTAAGTTTCCTAGTTCTACATATAAAACAGAGGAAAGACAAATGAATAGAGGACTTTTGTTTAGACCTGCTCAAATTTCAGCTTATACTATATTGTAATAGTCCACGAACAGTGGAGGAGCTGGATAATCAGTGATGCCAAACTATGATCATGTTGAAATTATTGGACCCCTTAACCAATATCTAACCATTCTAACACATTTCCCCTCAAATAAATCAATTTAAGTTCAATCACAAGGATGTATAACTAAAGACATCATGTTAAAATTTATTAAGTCCGGTTACATATCACACACTAAGGAACATCAGAGGTGGGCATTAGCATAATCATGAAATGGTCTTTAACTGAAAAATAAAATTGCCATCATGCTCTGTTACATATCACACACAAATATACAAATGACAAATATTGTGCAACATTTAAGCATTTCTTGGGCCATAGAAAAGGTGGAAGAGATATTAAGGATGCTGCAAGATTACACTATTTTTTAACTACATTTAGTTGTGAAAGTTTTATTGTAAGGAAGAAGGAACCTACTGGAAAGTTTGTGGCTATAGTTGGACTCCAATATTTCAAAGTTGCCAGATCATACACTCTAGATGCTTTCTCTTCTTTGTCATATCCACCTAAACACCCACAAAGATGCATTATCAGGACGTTAAACAAATATTAATTCGAAAAATAGGAGTACCCACAAAGACGCTCTAGCTGAAAAATAAATACTCTAGGCACTTGAAGAAGAAGAAAAATAAGGTACCTGATATATGTACCCTTCTCCATACATGCAGAAGAAATCCAAATAGTAAGTGTCTATATAGTAAGAAATCAAATCTGAACTGTACTGAACTTGATACACAGACAAATACACAATAGTGTAGTAGGAAACAAAAACATCGATCATCACCATCAAGGGTACAACACAGTAGTAGTTAATTAGTAACCTTTGTCTCATTTTGGAATCAACTAGACATGCAGTAAGCTTAATTGGTGAAAAGTTATGTATCAGAGAACTATATAATTAACTACAACTATAGCTAGAAGAAGGATGTTATTGTTAACAAACTAATCGCTAGATGAAAATTGTGGAGAAGTGAGCTAGTAAGCTAATATCAATATATATATATATATATATGTATATATATGTTCAGTCTAATTTCTTTTAACCCAAACAATTAAATTCTCGGACACATGTTATTTACAAGTTCAAAGGATGGCACAGAGACAAACCAGAGACAGACCATATCAAAAAATGCAAAACAAAAACATGAACAAACGCGCGTCGGACAAGCACTCAACGTCACCGATGGAAGAAAATAAAAGAAAGGAACTTGGGTCTCATCTAAATACCTTTGCCGCCCTGGTGAGCCGATCTCCACTTTCCCCGACGCAAATGTTCAGGACGAGCTTCTACACCTTGATATCCCGGATCGGATGCGAGAGCTTCTTCTCCGATGCCTGCGAAGCGCCACAAAGAATAACTACCAGTCAGGCGCGACGACGAGAGGAAAGAAGAAGAAGAAAAAAGAAAAAAGGGGAAGAACGTCCGAAGGGGTTTAGGGAAGGCGCCGACCATCGCTCCCTATTTGATGCAAGGGGGTTGGAGGAAGAGGAGTGTGGGGGAGATCAACATACCCTAAAGGCACCGATCATGTCCTCGTCTCTGAGATCAACATACCCTAGAGGCAACAGTAGGAGCAAACGCCAAATACCATAGCTTTACCTGTAGCAGGTGCCGCCTTGCTATGTATAGAGATTAAGAAGGAGATTAGGAGGAAAGCGAGGTCGTGGCCGTCGTGAGCAGCCGAAGGAGATGTCGTCGCCGTTGTGAGCAGTCGAAGGAGAGCGAGGTACCATCGCCGCCACAGCCCACAGGTGATGTCGCCGCCGCAGGTGGCCGATCGCTGTTGTGAGAGGCCACTGGTGGCCGGCCGCCACAGCGTTGCGGAAGACGGGAGCAACCCTAGAGGGAGGCCGCGACACGAAGCGGCGATGATGGATGGAGTGGCCAGCGGGGTTGCTCGCCCCAAAAGGAGAGGGGCTTTATGGCGCCCCGAGACCGATCCAAAATCTGGAATTTCGGATCAAAAATGCTTCGCCCCGAATACTATCATGGGAATCAAATACGTATTTACGGATTAGAATTTCGGATCCGAATCGGATCCGGATCGGATCAGATTTTCGGATCCGAAGGATCCATTGACACTCCTATACACACCGACAACCTACGTCAGATTGGACCCGAGCTGTCCGTGAAGAATTCACGCCTGACACTGATTGGACAATGAATCCAGTCTAATAGGAGATCGTTAGCCTCCATCTCAGCCGTGGGACAACATCTTAATTAGTTTATATCTCACATACTATACCACTAGTCCATATTCCTTTCATTCCCAACCACATACATATGCCCGCCCAAGGGATGGCATCCCTTTCGGACACCAACCACTCCTACATCCTCTCAGTAACATTATCATCATAATCAATATCCTGCCACTCCTAAACTCGTTCCCTATCTCCAACGATCACCACACCCTCCTAGCTGTTCTCCACCCCCACGTACTCTCCGTACCATATCCTTTTCGCAACTTTGAACAGCCACTTTGTATTCTTTTTGCTCTTTCAAACCTTCTATATATCAAAAATATATGTATCTTTTTAATCTCTATTTGTCCTTTAATTAAGTCTAAAAAAATACATTCTTCTATTGGAATTTTTGTATATACATATCAAGGGTACCACACTGACCCAATGAGTGCCAGCCATGCCGGATCATGTCAGCGAAAAATCAGCACGTTGGTACATCGATCCAGACTCAATCTAGTATCAAGTCATTGACGGCTTGGCGGCGGCAGCAACCGACGGAGACGCCGGCTGAAGGTAGGTGTAGTAAGGGAAGGTTTGAGGAGAGGGCATAGGGAAAGGAAAGGAGGGATTCTCAGTCGAGAATCAATATACCTGTAAAGGCATCGGCGGAGGGTAGAGGAGGAGGTCGCGGCTGAGGCTGAGCAAAAATTAGGAGGTGGTCGTAGTTGTGCGCTCCACTCTCTCTGGTAGCCTCTGATGGGTAACGGTAGAGGCTACAGAGGAGGGAGGAGGAGGAGGCCGCGACTGAAGCAGAGGAGGCGGCCGTGGTCATGAAGGAGGGCAGAGGGCGGAGGCGACTGTAGCAGTGAGTTCCCCTCTCTCTCCAACTGCCCCCAGCAGATTCCCCCTCTCTCCACCCGAACAAGGCAAAAAAAGGGGGGAAGTTGTGGCAAGGTACCGTATCGCACTATGTCGGATCACACCACCAGAGGACCACACGGTTCGTATCGACAGTACCACGAACCTTGATACATATTCCTATAAACTTCATACCCTTGACATCATCAATAATTGTAGTTATATCCTTCCATCAAAGTGATGTGAACTCTAACAAAATATGCAAAAAGATTCCATGAGTTATGACAAAGATGGAGATATATATGCAAAATGCTACTTAATTTAAGAGTATATTATAGACACCTAATTTTAAAAATCCCGCGGACCATAATTTAGTTATCGTAAGAGTGGCACTATCCCTTGATGCTCGGATCCCCAAGTGTCGATTTCCAATCCAATAACTCAACCAGACTGAAAACACGTCAAAAATTAGGTTAAGTCCATGGTCTGGGTGGCCAGATCGATGGCCGCTCACTAGCCTGAAAAATGCCAGAAAACTAGCCACTAAAGGCAGAAGGAGGCTAGATACCTGGCCGCCCATGTGCCTGGAAGGCCAGGTATCTAGCCACCCATCTGATCAAAATGACTAGTAATCTGGCCGCCTTCTAGTCGCTCTATCAACCACCCGTCAAATGCCACGTCCCACGTTCCCATCCACTCCGAGAGTGCCTTCCACGACACATCCCACTATGGGGAGTTGCTACGTGCGCAAGCATGCATGTACTCAACCGAAGATTGGTTCAAAGCCCCTTTACGTAGATCCAAGCTCATTTTTGAATAAATTTCGAGGGAGGGAAAGCCCCTATGTATAAAATAGATCCCTAGGGCTCTAGGTCCAAAGTTGTGAATTTCAAATCCCTAGAGTTAATCATAGTTGCTAAGGTTTCTGAGACTCTCAAGAGCCTTCCCCCTTCCTTCTGCTATCCCAAATGCAAGCCGAGGATGAGGGAAGCTCGAACAATGCATGAAGGAGGCCCTACATCTGACGGTCGAAGGACAAGCATCATCCACAGAGGGCGGCCATCGATTTGGTTGCCCAACTCCCCTGAACCTTGCTGGCCGACGAGTAGCCCCATCTCTTTACCCCCTCTTGCTACTATGTTTCAGTCCATTTCACTGCATTTTTCTCCATTTTCCTTGCGTTGCATGCATAATAGAACATCCTAGATCCCTATCTTAAGAGGTTTTAACCTCAAAACAGAGGGAAGGAAGGTGGTCGAAAGTCTCGACCATCCCCCCTTCCCAACCCCCTTCCCCGTAAACTTAACCCCCAATTGCATGCATGTTCTCCAACTTTTGAACATTTACCACACTTTTATACCTCTAATGGGTGTTCTTTATTTGTCTATTGATTGACTTGTAGGGATTTCTAAGCAAACCCGTAGTGGCGGGAAGTCCCTCGCCAGTGGCGGAGTGGACACCCGTCCTGGGTTCAATACCCGGTTCCCCCTCCCCGTTTAAAATCAAAAAACACAATTACCTACCAGGAAAAAAAACTCGTAGTGTAACGCCCCAAATTTTTTTTTCTTTTTCTCGGGCCTGAATCCGTGGGCTTCGGAGCGCATTTGCGAGTCCCGGAACGTGTTTCGTGCTTTATGCGGATTTTTGCCTGTCGATTCTTCGGAACCCTCCGTAGGGTGAACCGATATGTTGTCGGGTTCCGGGATGTTGTAGGCATGTTGTGCATCTTTCGAGGATCATGGGAAGTATTTTTCTCTATTTTTATATTTTTTGAATTTTAAAACCCCAAATATTTTCCTATAAATAACCCCCCACCCCTCTCTCTCCCTCATTTCTCATCTCTCCCTCTCTCTCTTCTCACACTCTCCCTTTCTCTCCCTCTCTTCTTCGGCTGCTGAGGGAGGAAGGCGGGGGCAAGGCGGCGAGACTCATGGGGAGAGGAGCACGAGGATGGGACGAGGATCGAGGCGTGGTGGCATGGCGTTCGTCGTTCGCGAGTTCAGGGTGCCGACGTGGTTCAAACAGCATTTTCATGACGGAACGGTAATCTCGGTGCGCGTAATATTCGATGGAGGTAGGGGGATGGTTCCCTAACCTGTGCCCTTCATTTCCCATGGATTTCGTAGGCCGAGGTGAGTCGAGCGGGGTTTATTTCATGCCGGGGGTTAAAATCATGTTTTTAGGGCATGTGACGGTTTCGTCGGATTGATCGACGTTTTTCCATTTATTTCCTCCCATTTTTGTGTTTTGGGACCCGGGGGATGGTCCCCATTGTTTTCCCCCTCAACCGGAGTTGAGTGGGCCTGGAAATCGGACCCCTATGTGGGGCTCTGAGGGTTCTCTGCCGTTTTCGGTCGACCAACGTCAGCAGTTCGGTCGACCGACGGCGTTCGCCACGGGAGGAGAGTCTGCCCTAGTTCGGTCGACCGACCAGCCTGGTTCGATCGACCAACCAGGGCAGTGTTTCCCCCTGCTGTGGGCCGGTCGACTGTCTAGGATGGGTTGGTCGACCGACCCTTGTTGGTCGAACGACCCATGAGGATTGGTCGACCAACCAGCAGCCCCTTGGCTCGTTTTGGCCCCCGGTCGACCCAGTTGAGATCCAATGGTTGACCTATGGCCCCGTGGTTGTCCCGGACACCCCGTGGGGACCATGAACATATTTTTGGACGTCTGGAGGTACCGTTTTACCTCGATTAGCATGCCCGTGGGTTTTAAGGGTCCGGGCGATCCTCTTGTGTTCCGGACTTTCGTGTTATGCTTAATCGAGTCACTGTGTACCTACATGAGTGCGAAGGGCTATTCCCGCATAATGTTATATCTATTGGAAAGCGGTTTCTATGTGGGCCATGCGTATTGCCTGTGAGCTGTGAGTTTAGTCATCCAGCCTAGGGCTGGAGGTTTCTCGAGGATCCCTTAAAAAGGAGATGAACTCAGCAGCTTGTGAACCGCCCTAATAACTATTTTACCGTGATTTCTGACCTAGGGATAGGCTAGATTGACGACATGGAGTTGTCCCTGTGCAACAGCGTTGACCTGAGTCCTGTGACTCAAGGGCCGTTGGGTTTAGTAGGTCTAGTGGACTGTCCAGAGTCCGGTGCATGGCATCGTGCCACCCATTTTCTAGCTAATTATGACGGGCTTGTGAGTAGCCTATCTGTATTTTAGTGGTTTCCGTCGAGTGTCATCTGCTTAGTGGCCCCCACTAGTCATAACTGACGGGGCACCCGTGTGCCGACCCACCTGGGATTAGGTCGAGAGCTACACCCGAGAGAGAGATGATTTTTAGGCTAGTTGCCGTAGGGCCTCCCTTGTAGCGGCTCAAGTCCGGGCCTGGAGGAAAACTAGCTAGAGGGTCTGACATAGTGCAGTCAGTCAGTGTGTGCACACATGGTCGGGTAATACGGATGCGTGCTGATGAGCACGACCCCGACTACACTTGTTTCGTGGTTACTAGTACGGTGTCTCAGTTTTGTCTGGGATGAGGGAGGCACCTGAGGCGCGGACTAAGCCGTTAGTGGACGCATCCGGCCTTGCTTCTAGTAGGCAATACTCATGTCACATGAGACGAGCTTCTTCGTGGTTCCCTGGGTAGTTTCTAAGTGTTTTCCCAACATCGAGGTCGAGGGTTCCGGGTAGGCTTACCGAGGTTTCACCCATGCTTTGTGTAGGGTTGTGCTTCCCCAGACCGCGTGGTCTTGGGCTGGGCCTTAGTCAGCGAGGACAGGCCTCCATGACAGAGGTGTCGTGGTGTTTCTTCTGGCGGCATAGCTAGAGTTTTCCCGTTAGTCCGGTGGTTCCCTAACTGTGAGATTGGGACATGTTTCCAGTACAGTAGGAGTAGCCTTAAAGCCAAGGATTTATGGGCCACCATGGTTGTTGTTCTTGCTGTTGTTGCTGCTTTCTTTAGCGTCGTTTACCGCTGTTGTTTTACGGTTGGGGTTCCGCGGGACCCCTGCTGAGCCAGTGAGACGAGGCTCACCCCCTACTTTTCAGGTGTAGCGGTTCCTCCTAGAGGCTCGGAGGTGCGGCGCGGAGGTTCTTAGCTGCCAGCTTGCTGGAGCCGAGTGTTCACTCAGTGTTGGGTACATTTCTTTCACTTTAGATTGTACTTTATTTTGACTGGACTCTGTAGTTAGATTGTTTAATTGTTATTATAATTGTTATTCTGACTTTATTTCATATTTCTATGCACCCCCCCCACACACATCTTAATTTTAGCCCTTCCGAGCCCTCCGGCTCATGGGCGGCGGGTCAGGATTCGAATGGTATCGGGCTATTCCCGGTATCCGGATCTTGGGTCATTACAGATGGTATCAGAGCAGTGGTGTGGATGTACATGAAAATTTGAGATATTGCAGTGATCAGAGTCCATAAGGTCCAGTATAGTCAGTAGCTGGCATAGGGTTTTGCATTTATTTACCGCTTGTTTATCGCTTGAGCGCTTGAGTGCGCTGTGTTGGCACTGTGAAGGCGGTTGCTGCTTCATCGGAGTGCCGGCGTGGGGCCTGAGATACGAGATAGAGAGCTTTCTCCCCTAAAGTAGTGACCCCAATCGTGCTGCATTGGGCAGAGTTGTCGGTAGGCGTGAGTTCGCGGTGCTACGTTCGAGGAATTTGGAGCGAGGTCAGGTGGCTGGTGAGGATTATTGCATGTGATTTAGTGGCCATAAGTGTGCTCTGAGGGAGTTAATGTCGTTTAGGCCATCACAGTTTGTGGTTTTTCCAGCGCCTGAGGTGTTAAGGTCGTGGTTTGAGGCAGCAGAATGGATGTTCTGGTCCAGAAATGTGCTCGGACGAGCAAGGGATCTTCTGGATGAGCTGCTGATTGTCAAGCCCGACGTTCTCGTCATGCTCTTTGGCATCGGAAATGACGTGTCGATCCTGATTATTTTTGTAGATTTCGAGGCAGGATTAGGTAGAGTTGTCCCAGTGAGCTCTAAGTCCTACGCTTCTGAATGTGAATGAGTTATGTTAGCTCTAGATTTGGCTCGAGATTGTGGCGGTGGCTTGGTTTTTGGCCCAGATTGTGGAATTTGAGGTCATTGTGCATTGCCTTGGATGCGCTGTCACGCCCCGAGCGCGGAAGGAACCCGGAGTGCGTGACGAGTTTATATCGATCATGTCAATCAGAGCGTTAGTGTATTCAACACAAAGATAGAGTGCGCAAAAGTAAAGATAACCCAATCCTTTATTCAATCACAACCTCAAAAGTACTTCTATTATAATTCACTTAATGAAAGTGCTAAGACTCAATAAAGGGAAAAGTACAACAATTGACTCAAGAATATAGAAGGACATGACTAATTGACGCATTGATAGATGGAGTAGCTCTAATCTCTTCACTCTTGACCTTCCTCATCTGACTGAGTCTCGTCATCGGACTTACCTGAAAAATAGGGGAAAACACTGAATGAGCGAACGCTCAGTAGGAATTATATCTCAAGTGCTAGCTTGCTTTAAGTAGATTACAAGTTACATGAAATGCAATATAGCTATGCATGTTCGCATGAAACGATAATCGTGAGTGTATATCAAGAGATAGTGGAATGAACTAGCATGTCTTTCAAGAACTCATGTCAATAATATCAAGATATTCAAGCAAGTATATTCATCATGTCATGTCGAGAATTGGCTATCATGTTTCAAGCAAGTATATAATAAATACCCTTTTCAGGTCACACAAGTCATGTCATGTCAAGTCGAGTCAAGTACGAGATTGTGGAATGTCATCGAGAACATCAAGTACTTCGGTGCAATGCCACACCGTGATCATTACAACTCCCATGGGCACTAGTACTTTCGGGTGCTTCTCTCAAGACTAGATCGGGCCCTATATGCGCAGGCATTGATCATGTATTTTTCGACATCCACTATAGTTATAGCCAATATAGAATTCTAAAGAAACCAAGCTTGTAGGAACTTTTAAGGTAGATCATAGAGAATAGAATTTCCCGGACTGAACATGATATGTAAGGATGATAATAATGGCATAATCATGATTAACGATAAAACTAGGTGGAATCAGCTCCCTAGATGGGTGCCATGACATTAAGAATGAGCGCTCTAGATATGGTTGCTCGTTCTTGTACATGATAAAGTAGATAGAATTAGTGTCCACAAGTACGACACATAATTCTTACGGAAGATAAATGGCATGGTTTCCCCATTCCATTTTATTCAAGAATATTCTCATGACATCCACATAGCATGTCACGAGGGCCGGTATACCATGTTTCTTTAGAGTGACATGACAATTTAATCGTGTCATGGGTTTTTATGGTACAACCAGCTCAATCGGCCTTGAGGGAATCTAAGACATCGAGGAGGCTTACGGAGGTCTCTATGACTAACTCACCAGTCCGAAGGAACGGAATGTCCAACGAAGGGCTTGTATGTCACGAGAAAATATAGGACATGCGATAAATCACAGAGAAAACGTGGGACTATACTCACGGCTGGAATATAGTGCCTTGTGTGTAACCCATTGGAAGGGTGTACATGAAATTAACGGAAATCTCATATGATAGAAAAATGGCGCCTGGGTCATGGACTCTATTTCTTAAATAGCGCCTAGGGTACAGCCACTATTTCATAAATCACGCCTGTGACCCAGCCATCAATTTTAAATTCCGTTTCCAGTTTCAGTGTAAATAAATCCTGGAATTCTATAGCCTTTTAACAAATTGTTTGGTTCTATTTTAATTCGAATTAGCGTCGCCATGTTTCAGAAATTAGCATCCAGACCTTGGGTGCTTGTTTAGATATAGCGACTGGATGATGGTCGATGTTCAATTCAGAGTATAAAAGGTATGAACAGTGTCATTTTTCCCATTCAAATAATTTTCTAAGGACAAGAACATGAATAGATAGAGAAAAATACCAGGAATCTAGCAATGCACGCATGTAATTGATTAGATATCCACATTTCAAGTTATTAAATTTTAAACATGTTGGTTTAATAATTAATCATGAAAGTAGCGACTGTTATACGGTCGCAAATTTAGAATAGCGCCCATGACTGGGTCGCTATTTCACTGTAACTCCAAAATTGAAACAGAAAGCCATGATTCGGGGTGAAACTATACCAACATGCATGCATGAATTATACATTTATTAACTTAGGCTTATACACTTGAGAACACCTACCTTTGAATGTTGATTTTTGGTTGAAGAACTTGAAGAACGATGAAGAATACTATATGGTTTACTGTAGCTTCAAACATAGATGGAGAATAGAGGCTTCGATTTAAGAAGCAGAGGAACTTTGTAGCTTCCACAGTAAGGGAGGTAGAAGATGGAAGTGCAGCTACTCTAGCAACGCCAACAGAAGGGCAATAGAGGATGCTTCCTCCTTTACACTCAAAATGAATAAGAACAGAACGTGGTAACTGTAGCAAAACTTCTTTCAGCAATAGGGAACCAGCAGCAGGTCAAGGAGATATAGGGGCTTTTCCTTATATGCGAACAGTAGCAACTCCGTTTTGGTAGCAGGGAGAAGAAGCTTTACACACATATATTGTAGCAGTAGCAACTCCTTCGTCAACAGGAAAAGAAGGGAGGCTTCTTCACGCTTTGGCTTGCAGGGAGGAAGCAATTCGTGGGTTGAGGGGTTTGGCAGGGAGAAAGCAGTTCATGGGTTTGACGAAGCTAATAACATGGAGTTCTAAGGGTGGTATTTATAGGGTTTTGAGAACCCAATGGGTGTTGAATTCGATTGGGAATAATATTTCCCAAAAAGAGTCCTATTGTTATTAGCATTTCCCCCCATTAACCCTTCTAAAACACAAATCCTTCCTAGTTACACGGTTGTGTTCACGAAATTCTCGTTATAATAGTTTATTTTATAGTGTTACAATCTTTATAGATTTTTAGCCTTTTTATTTGATGGGGTATTGACATAAATTTTGTGGGTAATGTTTTTCAATTTTTCTCTATTTTTCATATAATTATTTTTATAAAATTTTTTTAATTTAAAAAGTGGCACTATTCACCCTTTTAGGAAATGGCGACTGAGCATCTGTCTTTTTATGTAAATAGCGCGCCACTACGTTGGGTGCTATTTACTTTGTCTTCCCATTGCCGTGGATGCTTCAAAAGACCGAATTTATATATATACCCATTCTTTTATCCTTTATTTATCTTTAATGTATTTAAATCTTATTTATATATCATTCTTCCTTTAAATAAAATTATATTGTAACAAATAGGAAATATAAAATTTTTAATTTATTAATAAAATATAAATTGACATTTTCTTTAAGGTTTATTCATTATTAATTCAAATAAAAATATAGTATGACTTTAAATGGCTACTTAAAATGATGCTAAATTCATAATCCCTTAGAATTTAAGGGTAGGGCCTATGAGTTCTTTTTGTAAGACTTTTTAGGACGTTGTGTACAAGGTCTGAACCTTGGTTATTTACTGGTTTTAATTTATTTAGACTTTCTAGTCCTTTAATTTACCAGGGTTGCTACACCCTCCCCCACTTAAAAGAATTTGGTCCCCAAATTCAATCACATGTCAACGTGGAGGGTGCAGAGTACATACCACTTAGAATAAGTATGGGAATCATTTCTTCATAGACTTCTCGGTCTCCCATGTGACTTTGTGTTCTGAGCATTTACTCCATTGCACTTTGACCATGGGAATGGTTTTGTTCTTTAGTGTACGTACCTCACGATCGGGGATCTTCATAGGTTTTTGTTCATATGTGAGATCCTTTTGAATCACCAAGTCTCCATGATCGATGATATGTGACGGATCGTGTACATACTTCTTTAACATGGATATGTGGAACACGTTATGTACTTTGAACAATTGAGGAGGTAAGGCGACGCGGTAAGCCACCTTGCCAACCCTTTCTAATATCTCAAATGATCCGATAAACCTTGATGTAAGCATGCCTTTAACACCAAATCTCTTTATTCCACGTCCGGGTGATATCTTGAGAAATATGTGATCTCTGACTTGGAATTCGAGATCTCTTCTTCTTGTATCAGCATATTAAGCCTTATGTCTAGACTGAGCCACTTGAAGTCTTTCTCTAATGAGCTGAATCTTTTCGGTGTTATCCCTTACCATGTCTGGGCCTAATAGTTGCTTCTCGCCAACTTCATCCCAGCACAAGGGTGATCGGCAACTCCTTCCGTATAAGGCTTCGAAAGGTGCCATTTATATGCTTGCCTGGTAACTATTATTGTATGCAAACTCGACCAACGGCAAGTGATCATGCCAGCTTCCACCAAAATCAATAATGCAAGCTCTAAGTATATCTTCTACCACCTGATTGGTTCTTTCGGTCTGACCATCCGTTTGAGGATGAAAAGCTGTACTAAAGTTAAGTCTCGTCCCTAACGAATGTTGTAGATCCTTCCAAAAGTGAGAAGTAAAGCGCGGGTCTCGGTCAGACACGATTGAGATAGGTACTCCATGTAACCTGACAATCTCCTTGATGTACAAAGCAGCAAGAACATCAGCTGACCAGCGGCTCTTGGTAGGCAAGAAGTGTGCCGACTTGGTCAAACGGTCGATGATGACCCATATCCCATCATGTCCTCCTTTCGATTTAGACGGACCCATAATGAAGTCCATACCTATATCTTCCCACTTCCACTTGGGAATATCTAGAGGATGTAGCTTACCGGTATACTTTTGGTGTTCTGCCTTGACTTGTTGGCACGTGAGATAGCGAGACACAAAGTCCGCTACTTCTTTTTCATGTTGGGCCACCAGAAGATCCTTTTCAAATCCTGGTACATTTTAGTAGATCCTGGATGGATCGTGTACCTCGATCTATGAGCTTCATCTAATATTTTCTTCTTCAGTTCTGGACAATCCGGTATACAAGTTCTATCTCTGAATAACAATCTTCCATCCGATGTTATCTTGAAGTCAGACTGCTCTTCTAACTTGCCCTTGATTTCCACTAATATTGGGTTGTTATTTTGAAGTCCTTATATTTCTGAGAGTAGATCTGGCTGTTGGGTTCGATGCGTTCGATTCAGAGGGGGGGTGAATGAATCAGCCCTTTAAAAATTAATTTCGCTCAATTAAAAATTCTTTCTAATACAAACAGAAGACTAATGAGCAATTACGGAATAACAATGTCAAGGGACACTCAACACCACAGTCAAACACCCGGTGTGCAATCAAGTCAAATCTCCCCTATGCATTCATCTAGCGCTAATCAGATAGAGAAATCAAACCACAATGTAAGAGGGGTTTTTAGGTGGTTCGGTCCTCCAGACCTACGTCCACCCCACACTCAACCCGAGTGTGGCTTACTGCTGACTCATAGCTTGAACCGCTGGGCATCACAGCTTGCCTACAAACTCTGAGCCTCACAGCTTGCTGTCCGAGGAATCCACCTCGCCCGCTGAGCAACACAGCTTGCTGTCCATAGGAATCCTCCTCTGCAAAATCGCTGACTAACAGCTTGATAAAAGGTTCAAAAAGAAAAACAAAAGCAAGAACAACAGCGACTGAAAGCTGGAAAAGATAAAGCACAATGTGGCTCTCAAAAGAGCTGACTGGAGTGGATCTGATCCAACTTCCAGTAGGAGCGATCTTCAGGTACGCTTCTCTTCCTCTCTTTATCTGTCTTTCTCTTTCTTCTTCTCAACTCACGCTCTCTCCTCTTTCTTTTTCTTCTTCTTCCCTGCTCTCGATCTCTCACTCTCTTTTTCTTTCTTCTTCCCTGCTTCTTCTTCTTCTTCTCTGCTCTCTGGATCGTTCAGGCTATCTTCTCTCAGTTTCTGCTCCTTCTATTTCGATCAGTCTTCTTCAGACAAAGGAGTCTTCCTTATATAGCAGTTCCAGCAGGAGCATCACTGGGCGCGTGTCTTCCACAGTTCCCGCCCAATTGTTTTGGCCACGTGTCATCTTCCTGTCAGCCCTTCCAGCCTCGGATCACGTGCCCTTCATAAGCTTCACGAACAGTACCTGTCAGACAGAGAGAAACTTATCAGTTTAATGTCGACACCTTGTACAGACTTTATAGTATGTAATGTGTAGACTTTGCAATGTAAAGACTTTGCAATGCGACAACAATGTATAGACTCTGCATTGTTTAGACTTCATATATGCAGTGCTATGGCATGTGCAGACTTCGTGGATGCAAAGCTAAGGTGTGTACAGACTTAGTGAATGCAACACTGAGGCATGTACAGACTTCACTTATGCAAGCGAAGCAGTGCATGGCTGTACAGACTTTGTGTAATGTATGGACTTAGTGTGTGCGAGCATGCTAACATGCAATGTGTAGACATTGAATCAAAAGGATGCACAGGCTGTACAGAGATTCTGTGTTTAACACTTAAGCCTGAATGCATGATGTGTAGACGTTGTATAGACTTGCTGAAGTGTGCACAAGGTGAAGTATGCACAACAGAACTGAATGCACTAACATGCCGTCGACCATTGTACAGACCTCATGTTCACTATGCAGACGTTGTATAGACTTGCTAATGCATTGTGTGCAGACTCTGCGTGCGATGTGCAGACTTTCATGCAATGCATGAAGCAATGTACAGACTTGCTGACAATGAGTGTGCAGACTCTGCTTTGAGCAATGCACAATGTATAGACTTAGTCATGCGTACAGTAAAGACAATGTACAGACTATGCCATGCTCACAGTTAATGCATGTACAGACTTGTATGAGGAACATGCTGTACAGACTTAGACGAATGAACCATAAGCTGCAATGTGTAGACTTGATCTGAATGCATGGACTATGCCCTTGAAGAGTGTATAGACTTGCTCATGGACTATGCACAACGAATGTATAGACTTGCAATGCGTGCAGGACATGCGATGCAATGTACAGACTTTGCCACGTCTACACCAAGATGATGTACAGACTTAATGGGCATGAAGGCAACCGCTGTACAGACTTGCAAGTGCTGCAAGTGGACAATGTATAGACTTCAGCTCGTGCAAGCAAAGCCAATATATAGACTTGGCGTTTGTGCAAGCAGAACGATGTACAGACTTTGTGTTGTGAACACAGGCTGTACAGACTTTGAGTGATGCATGCACAAGACGCAACGAATGTACAGACTTAGAGTTCGTGCATGCTACAGTGCTAATGTATAGACTTAGTGTTCTGCAGCCAGACAAATGAATGCACAGTCAATGTATAGACTTGCTAACATGCATGAACAAGTAGCGATGTATAGACTTGGCCAATGCAGCGATGTATAGACTTTAAGTGATAGCCCAATGTACAGACTTGCTGAACTGAACGTAGGTGAAGATAAGGAGTGTATAGACTTGCTCAGTTCAGAACGTAGGTAAAGATGCAATGTATAGACTTAACATATGATGCAATGTATAGACTCACAAAGACGCTGAATGAGACGATGCACGAGACGATGCAATGTATAGACTTGAGTGCTTTGTGAGACACACCGTGAGACATAACATGAGACGGAAGGCTGTACAGACTTTGGATGAACTGTGCGAGACAATGTATGGACTTGAAATGCTCAAGTGAGACGGACGATATACAGACTTAGTGTATGCTCATGAGACGCTGAATAAGACGGTGCAATGTATAGACTTGAATGATGCATGCACAGTATAGATTTTAAATGAGACTGTACATACAGACTTTGACGATGTACAGACTTCAAGTCAAAGGATGCACGATGTACAGACTTTGCCAACATGCTGTGCAAGACAGTGTATAGACTTGATGTTCGTGCAGCAGTGTATAGACTTGCTCAGCCTGAAGCAGGGCAATGTACATGCTTCTTAACAGATGCATGCAGCAACTGTTATTGCACTGATGCAGTGTATGCAGGAAAACTACAATGCAATCTATATACCAGAACATTCAAACAGAATAATGCATTCAAAACATCATTTCATCATCATTCTTATGTGGAGACTCAATGTGTTGTTCTTAGCAAAACAATATGGTGACTCATTCATGTTGCTATCATTAAAACACCACATTATCATCAAATCACAAGGGGCACAACAATCTCCCCCTTTTTGATGATGGCAACATAATGAGTCACACTGACTCGTCAAACTACTCTCCCCCTTTGACATAAGCAAAAATGAGATGGTTTGAGAGACAAAATTCAGCACACAAATACACAGAATGAAACAAGGTTCACTAAAATGGAGTTCCCCCTTATGACAATAAAGCAGCTCTCCCCCTATCAACATGCATGATTGACTACTCTCCCCATAAAAGCAGATTGCCTATAACTCCCCCTAAACAGAATGAAACAGGTGGAAAATCCACAGAACCAGAACTGGTTGCAAAACAAGATGGAAGATTCCAACCGTGTGGAGAGGAGTACATCTCAGGAAGCAATCTGAAATCCACCACCATAAGGATTTTGAAGTTCAGAAGGTTGCAAGTGAACAAGGTAATAATGGGAGTGGCACCTCACATTTGTATGGTCAAAAAAAAATGCAGATGGAATCAGTCAACTGATAAGAGAGGATTTGTCAATACAGTTACTGTTGATCATGAATGAATCTAATCATGAGGGATTTTAATACTTGTATCACTTCAATAAGTCTTAAGAAGTATAGACTCTTCTATCATAAAGGGTTATGAAGTGGCAACTTAACCAATCTGATTTAATTATGATGTATACCAAATTTGTCAAATTAAACTCAATACGCATATCTGAATCTAAGTTTTAATAAAGGTGAACCAGATAGTCAGATAACACTAAAAAACAATCATCTTTATCTTACACACATGATCTCAATAGCTCCTATGAAAAAATACATAGATTAGTACTGAGGTTAAACACTTTTCTAAGAGCATGAGTTGACAAAATTTTCAAAATATTTTCATTTGAAGCACATTTTATTTTTCCTGAGCAATTTAGGTTGATCAACACCTTTTTACATGAGGCACAACACGTCTCAGGTGAAGTGACCCAGTTACTCAGTGTGATAACTGTCATTACCTCTCAACTTCGAGAACAGAGTTAGCAATATAAGTGTCTTTTTACATGAGAAGACACCTTGATCAGAGGCCAGACTCCCCAGTTACTTAACACAGATATGCCATTGCTCTGTCAGGTTCTCAATGAATTTTTATTTTAAGTGACTATGACACTTCATGACTTGGGTTCACTCCATTTCTTTGATGGAAAATCCAGTTTCTCAGTGAACAAAGTCATTTCAATACTCACTGATTTTATTTCCTGTCAAATTTTTCAAAGTTAATGTTTAACAACAATACTCACTCTATGCATCTTAACCAAAGTAGCCCTGATATCAAATTTTCAGATTTCTGATAAGTGAGTCTAAGGTTTTTATGACACAGATGGTTAAAATTTATTAAAGCTCATCATTTAGATATTTTCAATTCATTTAATTACAAATCTGAGAATACATTAATCTTATATCAGTCTGATTCAGTGGTAATTCTTAAACCTATATGATAGGAATTTCTACACTATTCTCAGATTGAATTGCATGACATGCAGATTAAGTTCCTCAGATCAGATCAAAAATTTAGCTGATCAACTAATCAATAGTAGAACCAAATCAGTCACACCAGCTAAGAGATATATGAAGGATGAGTATAAGCTGGTGGAAGAGTCAATCAGCAAGAGAGAATAAAAGTTTAAAGCCAATAGCATAGATTGAATTTCAGTCAGACAAAATGAAATTCTCCTTCAACAAATTGAGGATTGGCGGCCAAATTCTCAGATTCAAGAAAGTATGAATTCAAAATAGTCAATTGATGATTTGAAAGAGTGTAGACAGTGAGAATTTCAAACAGTGTCAAAAAAATTATAATGCTCCCCCTGTCTATATGCAGTGACACACTTAAGACTCAACAAACTCCCCCTGAATTTATGCAATTTATGCAAGATGATTATTCAAACATCAGCGCATTCTTTATTCAGAGAGCATCATGCGAGAGCAATCAACTTTTCAAGATAAATCAATTTAGCACAGACAGATTATTATGATATGCATTGATCAAAAACAGTTGGACTCCCCCTGACTATATGCATGAAATGTATTGAAAGCACATCACATGATATCAAGTTTTACATTCAGATATGATTCATGCAAATTAGACAGAAGAGAATTACCATAAACATGATTGTGTAATTCACATTTCAGACAGTTTCAGTTTAACATCAACAAATCAACATGATATGTAATCATTTCAAGTTCACAATTTCATATAATGGAATTTAAGATGAATATTCAGAACAAACCTGAGCAGCAGAACCCTGGGGTCTTCCTGTTGAGTGCATTGGTTTATTTACCCCTCTTTTTCATTCCAAGGCACACCTATAGTATGTTAATCAACTTGATCCTGCAGGGACCCAAACAGCCTTGGGTCCCGAGTTAGTTCTGATAGGTGTTCTGAACAGTCTCTTAGCAACATTATCGTCATAGTCCATCAGATGACAGTTAGTCATGGAGTGACCAAATTTACCATAATATCTACATGAAACAACAGATTTTTTGGTCCTATGGTGCATATCAACAACAGCATGAGACCTATGAAACTGAGCATTAAATGTTCTGTTGTTTACATGAATATTTTGTTTCTTATTACCAGATGACCAACATTCAGCATACTTGTGACCTGACTTGCCACAGTTATAACATGAAAAATTCACAGGTCTTTTGGCATAGAATTTAAAAGATTTGTCATTAACATGGCTTCCTTGGGCATGCCAACAGTCCTTGACTGTATGGCCATACTTTCCACACTCATAGCACCTTAGGTGCTTACCTCTTGAGTCATTGTTTCCCCAATGATTTCCTGACCAGCACTCATTTACCTTATGCCCAGGCTTGTTGCAAGTGAAACAAATAATATGCTAGCCTGAAGTAGATCTATATCTCTGTGGGCCATGAGCATGTGTGAAAAATCTAGAATTCACATTGTTGTCTTCTTTCATTGTAAAACATGCATTCATTAGATGACCACGCCTACCACAGTAATAACAAGATGCATTAGATTTCTTAGTGGCATGGTTTCGATCAGATGAATTCCTAGAATGCATTGCTTCACTAGCATGCTCATCTTCAAGCAACAGTCTGCAATCATCCATCATATGCCCTGTTTTGCCACAATAATAACATGAGAATTCCTTCTCAGATGCATGCGAGTGAGTAGATGAATTGTGAGTGGCATGCGTTAATCTATCAGACTCCACACTGCTAGCAGAATTCACAGTACATGCAGGGACAATTTTGACTTTATTCATCTGACCATTTTTTTTTTCAATTTTTTACCCCCTTTCACAATTTTCGTTTGCTTTTCATTTTTCTGGGCTTTGAACTGAAATACAGATCTTGAAGGTGATTTCTAATTTTTCATTTTATTTTGGGGATTGATTTGAGGTACCAGCTACATCAGAGCTTTGCACAAAAGTGGTGTATAGCTGGTTTTTAGTGATTTCCTTAACATCAGAATTGCAACTTATCCCCTCTCTTGAATTGTCATTTTTATCTTTCGTGACAGCTTTCATTTTTCCTTCATTCTTAGCAGACTTGGATGTTGAATTTTCCAGATCATGAATTTTATTTTCCAAGCTAGCAATGTGAAGTTCATAACTGGCTATCTCATGTTCACTGCAATTGACACATTCACTTAGAACTGTATTTACAGTTTTATACTTCTCGATTTCTTGTTCCAAGTTACTCAACTTTTCTGATTCTTTATCACAGATAGCTTTTCCTTTTTCTGTGGTGAGAAGTCTTTCAGACAAGCCAGTATTTAACCGCTTTATTTTTTCAACTTCAGCCTTCAGTTCAGTGTTTTCTTTGGTCAGCTTCTTAACTTCTTCATCACAATTTTCATTACTGGACATCAACTCCAGTTTCTCAATTAGTTCCTCTTCTCTTTCCTCCACTTTAATTTTCTCAATAATCAGATTTTTGTGATCCTCTTTAAACGAGGCAATTTACTTATTCAGCCATTCATTCTCACTAAAAAGATCTTCATTACGTTCTCTTAGAGCTGAGCACATATTGCAGATTGACTCTACAGATGAAATATGCATTGCTTCCTTGTTGATTTTATTCAGACTAGTCTTGAGATCTTCATTGTGCTTTTGAATCTCAACATTTTCAGACTTCAGTTTGTCCATTACAGAATTTATCTCAATCAATTCTTGCATGCCTTTTAGATGCTCATTTTTCATCTTAATAAGCTGATTCTCCAGTTCAGATATCTTGTCCAAACATGTTTGATTTTCAAGTTTTAGAGAACCATTTTGTTCCTTAAAGTTCTGAACATCTAACATACATGCATCATAAGATTGTTTCAGATTTGGACATTTTTTACAGGAAGCTTTCAAACTTATCTGATCACATTTCTTTTTCAATCTTTTATTCTCAGATTTTAATCTTTCACATCTATCATTAAGTTCCTCATTTATATTCCATAGATCATCAATCGAAAGTTCTTCAGATTCAGAGCTTACCTGAGATGAGATTTCATCATCATTATTTCTCCGATCAGCCATCAAGCATTTGCTGTGATTCCTGAGTAGCTTTAGTTTTTCCAAAATTTCTTTGGCAGACCTGCAAGAAGAAATGCATTCGATTAGAGGTCTGTCAATTGATTCTTTTATTAAAACTACTGCTCTAGTGTTGACAGAGTCTTTCAATTTGTCCTTCTCAGTCCATTAAGATTTATCTTTTGATAATTTGTGTGGACTATGAGTTATTACCTTCCAAAGATTAGGATCAGTTGATTTTACATACCGATGAAAATTTTCTAACCAAGAATCAAAATTATTACCTCTGAATATCGGAGGATTAGCCATCGAGATATGATGAATGCACTGAAATCAGATGAACAACTCAAGACACACAACCGATGAAACAAAACACAGAACACAAGAAGCACACTCTGAAATGCACCAAAGACTAGCAGGATCCTCTGCAGATTGTTAGATCTGTTAAGTCAGAGACCCGCTCTGATACCAAGTGTTGGGTTTGATGCGTTCGATTCAGAGGGGGGGTGAATGAATCAGCCCTTTAAAAATTAATTTCGCTCAATTAAAAATTATTTCTAATACAAACAGAAGACTAATGAGCAATTGCGGAATAACAATGTCAAGGGACACTCAATACCACAGTCAAACACCCGGTGTGCAATCAAGCCAAATCGCCCCTATGCATTCATCTAGCGCCAATCAGATAGAGAAATAAAATCACAATGCAAGAGGGGTTTTTAGGTGGTTCGGTCCTCCAGACCTACGTCCACCCCACACTCAACCCGAGTGTGGCTTACTACTAACTCACAGCTTGAACCGCTGGGCATCACAGCTTGCCTACAAACCGCTGAGCCTCACAGCTTGCTGTCCGAGGAATCCACCTCGCCCGCTGAGCAACACAGCTTGTTGTCCAGAGGAATCCTCCTCTGCAAAACAGCTGACTAACAGCTTGATAAAAGGTTCAAAAAGAAAAACAAAAGTAAGAACAACAGCGACTGAAAGCTGGAAAAGATAAAGCACAATGTGGCTCTCAAAAGAGCTGACTGGAGTGGATCTGATCCAACTTCCAGTAGGAGCGATCTTCAGGTATGCTTCTCTTCCTCACTTTATCTGTCTTTCTCTTTCTTCTTCTCAACTCACGCTCTCTCCTTCTTTCTTTTTCTTCTTCTTCCCTGCTCTCGATCTCTCACTCTCTTTTTCTTTCTTCTTCCTTGCTTCTTCTTCTTCTTCTCTGCTCTCTAGATCGTTCAGGCTATCTTCTCTCAGTTTCTGCTCCTTCTATTTCGATCAGTCTTCTTAGACAAAGGAGTCTTTCTTATATAGCAGTTCCAGCATGAGCATCACTGGGCGCGTGTCTTCCATAGTTCCCGCCCAATTGTTTTGGCCACGTGTCATCTTCCTGTCAGCCCTTCCAGCCTTGGATCACGTGCCCTTCATAAGCTTCACGAACAGTACCTGTCAGACAGAGAGAAACTTATCAGTTTAATGTCGACACCTTGTACAGACTTTCTAATATGTAATGTGTAGACTTTGCAATGTAAAGACTTTGCAATGCGACAGCAATGTATAGACTCTGCATTGTTTAGACTTCATATATACAGTGCTATGGCATGTGCAGACTTCGTGGATGCAAAGCTAAGGTGTGTACAGACTTAGTGAATGCAACACTGAGGCATGTACAGACTTCACTTATGCAGGCGAAGTAGTGCATGGCTGTACAGACTTTGTGTAATGTATGGACTTAGTGTGTGCGAGCATGCTAACATGCAATGTGTAGACATTGAATCAAAAGGATGCACAGGCTGTACAGACATTCTGTGCTTAACACTTAAGCCTGAATGCATGATGTGTAGACGTTGTATAGACTTGCTGAAGTGTGCACAAGGTGAAGTATGCACAACAGAACTGAATGCACTAACATGCCGTCGACCATTGTACAGACCTCATGTTCACTATGCAGACGTTGTATAGACTTGCTAATGCATTGTGTGCAGACTCTGCGTGCGATGTGCAGATTTCATGCAATGCATGAAGCAATGTACAGACTTGCTGACAATGAGTGTGCAGACTCTGTTTTGAGCAATGCACAATGTATAGACTTAGTCATGCGTACAGTAAAGGCAATATACAGACTATGCCATGCTCATAGTTAATGAATGTACAGACTTGTATGAGGAACAGGCTGTACAGACTTAGACGAATGAACCACAAGCTGCAATGTGTAGACTTGATCTGAATGCATGGACTATGCCCTTGAAGAGTGTATAGACTTGCTCATGGACTATGCACAATGAATGTATAGACTTGCAATGCGTGCAGGGCATGCGATGCAATGTACAGACTTTGCCACGCCTACACCAAGACGATGTACAGACTTAATGGGCATGAAGGCAACCGCTGTACAGACTTGCAAGTGCTGCAAGTGGACAATGTATAGACTTCAGCTCGTGCAAGCAAAGCCAATGTATATACTTGGTGTTTGTGTAAGCAGAACGATGTACAGACTTTGTGTTGTGAACACAGGCTATACAGACTTTGAGTGATGCATGCACAAGACGCAACGAATGTACAGACTTAGAGTTCGTGCATGCTACAGTGCTAATGTATAGACTTAGTGTGCTGTAGCCAGACAAATGAATGCACAGTCAATGTATAGACTTGCTAACATGCATGAACAAGTAGCGATGTATAGACTTTAAGTGATAGCCCAATGTACAGACTTGCTGAACTGAACGTAGGTGAAGATAAGGAGTGTATAGACTTGCTCAGTTCAGAACGTAGGTAAAGATGCAATGTATAGACTTAACATATGATGCAATGTATAGACTCACAAAGATGCTGAATGAGACGATGCACGAGACGATGCAATGTATAGACTTGAGTGCTTTGTGAGACACACCGTGAGACGCAACATGAGACGGAAGGCTGTACAGACTTTGGATGAACTGTGCGAGACAATGTATGGACTTGAAATGCTCAAGTGAGACGGACGATGTACAGACTTAGTGTATGCTCATGAGACGCTGAATAAGACGGTGCAATGTATAGAC
The DNA here is from genome assembly GCA_022559845.1 of Amorphophallus konjac. Lineage (NCBI taxonomy): Eukaryota > Viridiplantae > Streptophyta > Magnoliopsida > Alismatales > Araceae > Amorphophallus > Amorphophallus konjac. The sequence continues at coordinate 19,761 of JAHNEJ010000874.1, read as the reverse complement.
TTGAATGATGCATGCACAGTATAGACTTTAAATGAGACTGTACATACTTGGTCCGATATACACTGCAATGTATAGACTTTGACGATGTACAGACTTCAAGTCAAAGGATGCACGATGTACAGACTTTGCCAACATGCTGTGCAAGATAGTGTATAGACTTGATGTTCGTGCAGCAGTGTATAGACTTGCTCAGCCTGAAGCAGGGTAATGTACAGGCTTCTTAACAGACGCATGCAGCAACTGTTATTGCACTGATGCAGTGTATGCAGGAAAACAACAATGCAATCTATATACCAGAACATTCAAATAGAATAATGCATTCAAAACATCATTTCATCATCATTCTTATATGGAGACTCAATGTGTTATTCTTAGCAAAACAATATGGTGACTCATTCATGTTGCTATCATTAAAACACCACATTATCATCAAAGCACAAGGGGCACAACACTGGCTGTATACTCATGTGGGATAGTGTAACACACCTGCTCTCCTTGTCCATGCTTATATCAAGCTTAGAGAATTGTTCTAGCAACTTCCACTCCTGAATCATACAATTGGCTAATAGTGCTCTCGGCTTTCGATTGAGGGCATATGCTACAGGATTACCCTTTTCAGGATGATATTGTATTGTGAAGTCGAAGTCCTTGAGATATTCTAGCCAACGTCTTTACCTCATATTCAATTCCTTCTTAGAGAAGAGATACTTGAGACTTTTATGGTCAGAGTATACAGTAAACTACACTCCGTATAGATAATGTCTCCATATCTTCAGCGCAAACACTACCACAGCTAATTCTAAGTCATGGACTGGGTAGTTCTCCTCGTGCTTCTTCAATTGGTGAGAAGAGTAAGCTATAACTCTTCCTTGTTGCATTAAGACACATCCGAGGCCAATGCCAGATGCATCGGTGTATACCTCAAACTTATCTCCTTCAACTGGTAAAGCTAAGACCGGGGCAGTAGTTAGGTGATCCTTGAGAGCTTGGAAGCTTCTTTCACAATCCTTGCTCCCTTCATAACGGATCTCCTTGTGAGTTAGCCTAGTGAGTGGTACGGCGATCTTGGAGAAATCCTTGATGAATCTCCTATAATAGCCGGCAAGACCCAAGAAACTACGGATCTCGCTAGCATTGGTTAGTCTTTCCCAATTCTTTACAGCTTCAACCTTTTATGGATCTACGGATAAACCGTCCTTTGAAATCACATGTCCTAGGAAAGATACTTCTTCCAGCCAGAATTCACATTTACTGAGCTTCGCATATAGCTGATTTGTCCTCAATATCTGTAATGAAATCCTCAAATGCTCCTCATGCTCTTCCTTGGTCTTTGAATAGATCAGTATATCATCAATGAAAACCACAATGAACTGATCTAGATGAGGCCTGAATATACTATTCATCAACTGCATAAAGGCTGCAGGAGCATTCGTTAGTCCAAAAGGCATAACAACAAATTCATAGTGCCCATATCTGCTCCTGAACGCGATCTTATGAATGTCCTCATCTTTGATCCTTAGTTGGTGATATCCCGACCTGAGATCAATCTTTGAGAAATACTTGGATCTAGATATTTGATCAAATAATTCATCGATTCTCGGTAGTGGATACTTGTTCTTGATAGTGAGATGATTCAACTGTCGATAGTCGATGCATAACCTCATGGATCCATCCTTCTTCTTTACAAACAGCACAGGTGCTCCCCACGGGGAAGTGCTTGGTCTGATAAATCCTTTCTTCAGAAGCTCCATTAGTTGCTCCTTCAGCTCCTTGAGTTCGGCAGGGGACATCCTATAAGGTGCCTTAGAAACTGGGCCAGCACCAGGGATCAAATCGATGGTGAAGGTCACTTCTCTTTGTGGAGGTAATCCAGGTAAATCTTCTGGAAACACGCCCAGAAATTCTTGCACAACAGGGATGTCTTCTAGCTTAGTCTCCTTAGTCTCCTTAATGGTGACAAAAGTAAGGAAAGATACACATCCTTTCCTTATTAGCTTGCTAGCTCGAAGAGCCGAAATAAGAGGTGACTTGCTCCGACTCTTAGGGCTAGTATAGACCAGTTCTGGGAATTCCTTGAAAGTAACTTTGCTGTTACGGTAATCCACAGTTGCCTGGTACTTGGACAACCAATCTGCTCCTAATATGATATCATATTCCTTCAAATCTAGGCATATTAGGTTGATAGGAAAGTTTCTATCCTCGACCAAGACTTCACAGTTTTGGTAATGATGAGTAATATCGGCTTCGCTTCCGAGAGGAGTAGACAAAACTAATTTTATCCATTCCGGTTCTATAGGTAATGGATCAGCAAACCTCTTGGAAATAAAAGAATGCGATGCACCAGTATCAAATAAGACATGTGCAGACTTGGAACAAACTTTCAGTGTACCTTCCACTAGTCCACCTTCGTCTTGATCCGCCTCCTTTATAGCCTAGAGACGTGCATTCTTCGTTGCCGGGCGCTTCACTTCACCGGCTTGTTCAGTAAGCAACAGACAGTCGGGAATCCGATGATCACGGCTCCCACAACGTAGACAAACTCCAAGTTTTCTCCAACATTCTTCGGCCTTATGTCCGGCCTTGTCACAATGTTTACACACCACTTTATAAGGTGGGGTGGTGATGGAGAATGGCTTGTTATTCTTCTTGACCTTCTTCTCCTGAGAAGACTCCCCTTCATTACTTGACCTTTTCTTGTTGAAGTTAGGTTTGAAAGTGCCGGAGCTAGTAACATGCTCCTTCTTATCCTTCCCACGAATCCTATCAGATAGCTCAGTGACATCTTCAAGTAATTGGGCTCGGTGTACTATCTCCGAATAGACATGTATGCCCATTGGCGCCAGTTGTGTGATATATTGGGGCATGAGCCCATTTAGGAATCTCCTAGCTTTCATCTTCTTGGTACTGACTAGGTGTTTAGCATACCGAGATAGTCTGGAAAATTGAGCCTCGTACTCGGTCACCGATAAAGATCGTTGCTTGAGTGTGGCGAATTCGGTGGCCTTTTTCTCCTGGACTCGATCTGAGAAATATTTATTATTGAAATATTCAACAAATTCTTCCCATGTGACCTGAGCCTGGTCTAGAGTGGCTTCTACTGACTCCCACCAGCATCGGGCGTCCCTTTCCAGTTGAAATGTTGCTAATAAGACCTTCTCTTGGTCTGTGCATTGCATAACTCTAAAGATACGTTCAGTCTCTCAGATCTAGTGCTCGACGTCATCCGGATCAGTGGATCCCATGAACTTAGGAGGGTTCATGTTTCTGAAACTTTGGTAGAGGTTTCCCGCTCCACGGTGTGCACCTCCTTGTGCTACCTGTTGAAGTACTTGAGTAAGACCTTGCACAGTCCTTTGCATGTCGCGGCACTGAGCACGTTCTGCGGCCATGGTCCTACAATTACAATAACTATATTAATATGTGATTATGTTCAAAGGTATTAGTTTCTAAGTTAACTCAACCCTCGGTTCTACCCAATCTCACCGGGTAAAGGTTTAAACCTATCCTTGGACTTGGGTTTCCTAAGAATTGAATATCCTGGACTCTGATACCACAAACACTGTCACGTCCCGAGCGCGGAAGGAACCTGGAGTGCGTGACGAGTTTATATCGATCATGTCAATCAGAGCGTTAGTGTATTCAACACAAAGACAGAGTGCACAAATGTAAAGATAACCCAATCCTTTACTCAATCGCAACCGCAAAAGTACTTCTATTACAATTCACTTAATGAAAGTGCTAAGACTCAATAAAGGGAAAAGTACAACGATTCACTCAAGAATATAGAAGGACAGGACTAATTGACGCATTGATAAATGGAGTAGCTCTCATCTCTTCACTCTTGACCTTCCCCATCCGACTGAGTCTCGTCATCGGACTTACCTGAAAAATAGGGGAAAACACTGAATGAGCGAACGCTCAGTAGGAATTATATCTCAAGTGCTAGCTTGCTTTAAGTAGATTACAAGTTACATGAAATGCAATATAGCTATGCATGTTCGCATGAAACGACAATCGTGAGTGTATATCAAGAGATAGTGGAATGAACTAGCATGTCTTTCAAGAACTCATGTCAATAATATCAAGATATTCAAGCAAGTATATTCATCATGTCATGTCGAGAATTGGCTATCATGTTTCAAGCAAGTATATAATAAATACCCTTTTCGGGTCACGCAAGTCATGTCATGTCAAGTCGAGTCAAGTACGAGATTGTGGAATGTCATCGAGAACGTCAAGTACTTCGGTGCAATGCCACACCGTGATCATTACAACTCCCATGGACACTAGTACATTCGGGTGCTTCTCTCAGGACCAGATCGGGCCCTATATGCGCAGGCATTGATCATGTATTTTTCGACATCCACTATAGTTATAGCCAATATAGAATTCCAAAGGAACCAAGCTTGTAGGAACTTTTAAGGTAGATCATAGAGAATAGAATTTCCAGGACTGGACATGATATGTAAGGACGATAATAACGGTATAATCACGATTAACGATAAAATTAGGTGGAATTGACTCCCTAGACGGGTGCCATGACATTAAGAATGAGCGCTCATATAGATATGGTCGCTCGTTCTTGTACATGATAAGGTAGATAGAATTAGTGTCCACAAGTACGGAACATAATTCTTACGGAATATAAATGGCATGGTTTCCCCATTCCATTTTATTCAAGAATATTCTCATGACATCCACATAGCATGTCACGAGGGCCGGTATACCATATTTCTTTAGAGTGACATGGCAATTTAATCGTGTCATGGGTTTATATGGTACAACCAGCTCAATCGGCCTTGAGGGAATCTAAGACATCGAGGAGGCTTACGGAGGTCTCTATGACTAACTCACCAGTCCGAAGGAACGGAATGTCCAACAAAGGGCTTGTATGTCACGAGAAAATATAGGACATGCGATAAATCACAGAGAAAACGTGGGACTATACTCACGGCTGGAATATAGTGCCTTGTGTGTAACCCATTGGAAGGGTGTACATGAAATTAACGGAAATCTCATATGATAGAAAAATGGCGCCTGGGTCATGGACTCTATTTCTTAAATAGCGCCTAGGGTACAGCCACTATTTCATAAATCACGCCTGTGACCCAGCCATCAATTTTAAATTCCGTTTCCAGTTTCAGTGTAAATAAATCCTGGAATTCTATAGCCTTTTAACACATTGTTTGGTTCTGTTTTAATTCGCGCCCATGGCGTAGCCATGTTTCAGAAATTAGCGTCCAGACCTTGGGCGCTTGTTTAGATATAGCAACTGGATGATGGTCGCTGTTCAATTCAGAGTATAACAGGCATGAACAGTGTCATTTTTCCCATTCTAATAATTTTCTAAGGACAAGAACATGAATAGATAAAGAAAAATACCAGGAATCTAGCAATGCACGTATGTAATTGATTAGATGTCCACATTTCATGTTATTAAATTTTAAACATGTTGGTTTAATAATTAATCATGAAAGTAGCGACTGTTATACGGTTGCAAATTCAGAATAGCGCCCATGATTGGGTCGCTATTTCACTGTAACTCTAAAATTGAAACAGAAAGCCATGATTCAGGGTGAAACTATACCAACATGCATGCATGAATTATACATTTATTAACTTAGGCTTATACACTTGAGAACACCTACCTTTGAATGTTGATTTTTGGTTGAAGAACTTGAAGAACGATGAAGAATACTATATGATTTACTGCAGCTTCAAACAAAGATGGAGAATAGAGGCTTCGGTTTAAGAAGCAGAGGAACTTTGTAGCTTCCACAGTAAGGGAGGTAGAAGATGGAAGTGCAGCTACTCTAGCAACGCCAACAGAAGGGTAATAGAGGATTCTTCCTCCTTCACACTCAGGATGAATAAGAACAGAACGTGGTAACGGTAGCAAAACTTCTTTCAACAACAGGGAACCAACAGCAGGTCAAGGAGATATAGGGGCTTTTCCTTGTATGCGAGCAGTAGCAACTCTGTTTTGGTGGCAGAGAGAATAAGCTTTACGCACATATATTGTAGCAGTAGCAACTCCTTCATCTACAGGAAAAGAAGGGAGACTTCTTCACGCTTTGGCTTGCAGGGAGGAAGCAATTCGTGGGTTGAGGGGTTTGGCAGGGAGAAAGTAGTTCGTGGGTTTGACGAAGCTAATAACATGGAGTTCTAAGGGTGGTATTTAAAGGGTTTTGGGAATCCAATGGGTGTTGAATTCGATTGGGAATAGTATTCCACAGAAAGAGTCCTATTGCTATTAGAATTTCCCCCCATTAACCCTTCTAAAACACAAATCCTTCCTAGTTACACGGCTGTGTTCATGAAATTCTCGTTATAATAGTTTATTTTATAGTGTTACAATCTTTATAGATTTTTATCTTTTTTATTTGATGGGTTATTGACATGAAATTATGTGGGTAATATTTTTCTATTTTTCTCTATTTTTCCATGTAATTAGTTTTATAAAATTCCTTTAATTTAAAAAGTGGCACTATTCACCCTTTTGGGAAATGGCGACTGAGCATCTATCTTTTTATGTAAATAGCACGCCACTACGTTGGGCGCTATTTACTTTGTCTTCTCATTGCCGTGGATGCTTCAAAAGATCGAATTTATATATATGTCCATTCTTTTATCCTTTATTTATCTTTAATGTATTTAAATCTTATTTATATATCCTTATTCCTTTAAATAAAATTATATTGTAACAAATAGGAAATATAAAATTTTATAATTTATTAATAAAATATAAATTTACATTTTCTTTAAGGTTTATTCATTATTAATTCAAATAAAAATATAGTATGACTTTAAATGGCTACTTAAAATGATGCTAAATTCATAATCCCTTAGAATTTAAGGGTAGGGCCTATGAGTTCTTTTTGTAAGACTTTTTAGGATGTAAGAGGGTTGTGTACAAGGTCTGGGCCTTGGTTATTTACTGGTTTTAATTTATTTAGACTTTCTAGTCCTTTAATTTACCAGGGTTGCTACATGCGCCATGTCAGCCGACATGTGAGATGTGAAGGTTCTGCAGCAGATTCGGGATTTGAGGATGAGCATTGGCAGGTGCCGATCGTGGGTTCGTGTTGTGGCTCTTGGCGTGGTGGTCTGTGCGGTGACAGCTTAGGAATGGATTGGTGTTAGCAAGGACAGATTCCAGATAATGATGTCCGGTGGCTAGAGATGTAGTAGCCCTTGAGCCTAGCGCCTTTTGTGGTTTCTTCACTCCTCGATAAGTGGTTTGGCATGTTAATGGTTCTGAGATCAAAGGCGGGCATAGGAGAGCAGCATGTGGTAGCGGCTAGCTCAACTGTTGCGGCAGTATGGCTAGAGATCAGCAGAGTCGGTGCTCGAGGCGTGGCTAGTTGTAGTTCGAGGAATTACAGCAGTGGTGTATCGGGAGATGCTGTGAGTGTGGTCCGACGGAACACTTGGCAAGTGTTGTCGGATGAGCTGACTTAATGGTGGCAATGATTTTCCTGGTGCTAGAAGGTGCGGTTCCCAGCGTGCATGAGGTTCAAGATCAGGTCAAGCGTGGAGACCTTCTACTTTGTAAGAGGTATGCTGGTTTCTCTTTTGTTCGGAGAGATTGCATTTTTTGTTAAGCTCCATCGTCTTGCATCGTGTGTTCAGATTGATTGACCTCTTGTGTGCCATGGAGCCGTGCAAGACGTGATCAGTGTTTTGGGCAATGTGGCTGCCCGTGAGAAGCTGTGATACCCAGGATCCTTCGGATAGGAATCTGAGAGCTTTCGGAGCGCTTTCGTGGGTCCCGGATTATGTTTTACAATCCACTCGGGCTCTTCTGCTGTGTAACTTGCAGAACTCTGTGGAGGGTGAACCGATGATATATCGGACTCTGGGACGCTACAGGTGTATTATGCTCTCTCCGAGGATCGCGAAGGTTATTTTTCAATATTTTTCTGAATTTATGAAATTTCAGGCCAAAAATCAGATTTTAGAAATATTCGTAATTTCTTTTTTTCTTTTTAACCCTCACCTCACCCCTCTCTCTCCTCTCACCGCCACTCACTCTCTCTCCCTCCGTTCTCTCTCTCCTCTCTTCCCCTCTCCCCGGGCGACCGACCGTGGCGGAGGTGGATGAGGCGGGGACACCGTGGAGATGACGAGGTACGTGATGGCACGAGGAACGAGGCATGGCGTAGGCGCGACCCCGTTTCATGGATTTGAAGCCTTGGCGGGGTTCGTGTGAAGTTTTTGGCATGGATTTGTCATTTTTGGCGTGTGAGATCATCGGTGGAGGTAGGGGGATGGATACTCTTCCTTTGTCCAGCATTCCCTCGCGATTTCGTGCCGATTAGCGCTAGTTTCAGTGGGTTTTTACAAGTTTTGGCAAAATGCATGTTTTGGGGGTGTGAGATGAAATCACCGTTCCAGGTGATGGTTTCTGGTTTATGTTGTATAAATGATGTTTTGATGATGTCACACCATAAGTCATTGGCCAATTAATTTAGAATCTCATGCAACATCTTATAATTGGCTAGGTATGAAGAAGACCAACAGAGCTTAAAGGCTGTGTCGACACCACCACAGCATGCGTTAACGCATCTGTTCGCAAGAAAAAGAAAAAGTCCAAACGAGTCTAGGCGGCGACGACCCCACTATCTGTTGCGTCGACACACAACAAGCCCCTCGTCAACAAGAGTCAACTCCTTTTCGTAGACCTTCTGTCGTGCCATGCTGCCTCGACCTCACCTGCATAGTGCATCGAAGCAGGGGGTTTCCAGAAGCCGTTTGATAGGCCACAATTCAATTGCTGCTTTGACACATAGGTGGTGCTGCGTCGACGCACCAGAAGCCTTCCAAACCTTCTCTGTTAAACCTTCACAGCTGCTTCGACCTCACAGCAATGGTGCATCAACCTGATCAGCTCTAGCAGCTGTCAGATAGGCAAGCATCAAAGGGTGCCTCGACGCAGTGACCTTGCTGCATCGACGCACCAGAAGGTTATCTATTATAAAACTATCTTTTTTTTCTGCTATAGTTCTGAGGACATCCAGAGGGCAAAAAGGTCTAACGTAAACCTTGGAAAACTTAGTTTTTGAGGGCTAAAAGAGTTTCCTAGGAACTCTCAAACGTTCCTATCATCATAAGTGTCCAGATGAACACTTTACTCCAGATATCAATCAGTACAACACCTTGGAAAAGCCTCACTCTCTGCCAGTCCAGTTGGGATTCTATCTAAAAGGAGAAATATCTCTAGAAAAAGGACGTCCTCTCTGCTAACAGAAATTAAGGTTCTGCAGGCCTCTTTGGTCAAACCACCTTTTGTTTATTTCAGCTATTCAAATTACATGAGAAATGGAGGGAAAATCTTCTGCCTCTTGAGGGCTATATATTGGACGGCCCTCCCTTGCATGAAGCTGCTGCTAGAGTTAAAAAGTTGGCCTACAGGAAGAGCAGAACGTGGGAAAGAGAGAGAGAAGAAAAGAGAAAAGAGAGCATATTCAGACTTCCATCGGAGAGGAAGGTGAAAGAAGGGAGAAGGATTCACAGCCAGCCATCCAGCCAGCCCTGGTTCCCTGCCTCATTGGTTTAGCCCCGTCGTTCGTAGTGCTTTTTCGTTCGGGACTGCTGTAGTTGCAGCTTCTTGTTTTGATTTCTTGAGTTGTCTTTATTTTTCTACAACAAATCACCGTGTTTGTGGAGTGTTGTCATCGTGTAAGCTATTGTGCAGCGTGTGTGTGTTTGTCTTTCTTGCTTTGTGTTGTTTCTTCCTTGTGCGATTTCTTTCTCGTGTGCTTTGAGGACTTATCTTTGTGTGTGTGTGTGTGTGTTGGGGCTAGTCCCCGTGTTCAGCTGGTTTCCAGCGTATGTGTGTGTGTGTGTGTTTCTTTTGGCCAAAAAGTTGAAGCCTCACCGAGTTGGTGAGGGGTGGACGTAGGTGTGCCAAGGCGTAGCCGAACCGCCTTAAAAGTTCTATGTTGTGGTCTGCTTTCCATATCTTCTATCCCCTCTTCACAGGTGGCTTGTTTTGTCTAAGTGTATCTCTTATCTTTTCGCTCCGTTATTCTGCCGTTTGACATTGCTTGTGATGCCCGCAGTATTATCTTCCATAGCTTGTTTGTAGAAGTCAAAATTTTGGCATAGGATCTATTCACCCCCCCTCTAGATCCTCTCATACCGTCCAACAGTTGGTATCAGAGCGGGATCCCTAGAGATGTGGTCTAACGACCCAGGGAGATCCGATGGGAACATCCCTCGCAGCTACATAGCTGAGGGTCTTGCCATCAATCCACCGCCGTTTTTCGATGGAACTAATTATCTGTACTGGAAGAATCGAATGGAACTTTTTATGCGTGCACATGATCACATGATCTGATGTGTTGTGAGTAGAGGCCCATTTGTTTTACCAGATTTAGATGACACTTGGACACCGGATCAGGTCAAAAAATCCACAACCAATTGGAGCGCCATGAACATCATGCAATGCGCTATCCACCCCACTAAATACTCAAGAGTATCCACTTGTAAATCTGCAAAAGAAATGTGGGATAGGCTTGAGCTAATCTATGAGGGTACATCTGAAGTCAGGGCCACCAAGGCCAACATGCTAACTACTGACTATGAAATGATCAAAATGAGACCTAATGAATCTATTTTTGAGATTATTGCTAGGCTCATATAGCTAACTAATTTCTTAAAATCATTGGGAAAAGAATACCCTGACAGTGAATTGATTAGGAAGATTCTTAGATCTCTCACCCCAGCATGGCACACTAAGGCCATTGTGATTGAGGACTCAAAGGACTTGTCTGCCATGACAGTAGACGGTTAGATTGGTTCACTCATGACATATGAGCTGAACATTAAGAGGAATGAGGAAGACACAAGGCAAAAGAAGACGGTGGCTCTCAAAGTTTCTGAGAGCATAGATGAATCTGAAGATGAAAAGCAAAGCATCTCAGAGGTAGATCTAGCTGACCATGCACTCCTCACCCGACAGTTCAAAAAATTCTTAAGAGGCAAAGGTACATTTCGGAGAAGGAAGAAAATTCCACAGGTAAGTAGAAACTCCAACTTCAGACCTGCACAATTTAAGAAATATGGCAATGTCATTTTCTATCAATGTAAGAAAGCATGACATATGCGAGGAGAATGTCCTGAACTGATCAAGCAAGTGTCCAAGGCCAAGGGAAAAAAGCCCAAAGCCATGGTCTCCACCTAGAGTGATGATGAAGAAGAAAATGAGAGTCCCTTTGCCGATGAAGATGAGGATGACTTCTGTCTCATGGTTGACGGGAGTGAGGATCATGTAAGCAACCTTTTTGAAACCTTTTCAATTGAGGATTGGGAAGATGCATATGTTGATCTACTTGAGAAGTATGGAATGTATAAAAAGGAGAACAAGCATTTGAAGAAGAAGATCAACGCTCTTGCTCAGATAATCCTGCCAACAAGGAGTTAGAAACTTTAAAAACTGAAACTAAAGAACTGAAAAAACAAGCTAAAACTCTTGAAACCACCCGCTCAGATCTGATAGGATTAAAGGAAGAAAATGATGATCTTAGAAATTAGCTAAGCCAGACCAACCTGAAATGTGAAGAATGGGAGAAAGAGAACAAACTAAATCTTGAAAAATATGAGGCTGTTAACGTTGTTAATATTGAGATGCACAAAAATTTGAAAAGAGTTGAAGAAGAGCTAAAGAACAAATAGTCCACCCTAGAGAGAATGACACAGGGTAAATCTAACTTAGATGCTATCTTAGGTACCTAGGTTAATTTCAAAAAGGAAGGGTTGGGTTTCAATCCCATTGAGAAGAGGCCCTTTGAATTCAAGACTATATCCTTCTATCCTGAGAAGGGAAAAGGGAAGCTGATTGTTGAAGAACCAATAGAAGAGAATCCTAGCAAACATGCTACTCAATCAGGTCGAGGCACCAACCTACAAAGTCGAGGCAATTCTGCTAAGCCACAAGCTTAGCGCAGGCATGCCAGACGGCAAGGTCGACACCATGGCCAGACAGGTCGACACTTCAGTGCACAACAGGGTTCTTCAGGTCGATGCACCAGGGATATGCCTCGACGCAGCTCATTCTCCCACTTTGGAAAGAAAAACCATTCCAATGACACAAGAAGGTTCAACGGCTAGCCCAACTTGGGTACCTTCCAGACCCAATTCAACCCTTTTGGAAACCAAAAAACCAGACCTCAACCCAACTTACACTCCATGAAATTCATGAAATCTGCTTGTCGTACATGCAACCAACAGGGACATACCAACAACCAGTGCTGGTTCAATCATAGAGTGAAGGATTTTAAGCAAGTTTGGATTCTGAATAATTTATTGCATGCTTTGAACTGTGACTGTGGACCCAAATTTGTTTGGGTTCCAAAGACTTTTGCTTAATGTCTTCTATGCAGGATTGCCTAGCAGCCCATCACAACCGTTGGTACTTGGACAGCGGTTGCTCACGGCACATGACGGGAGACAAGAAAAAATTCAGCCATTTAATCAAGAAGGAAGGAGGCCAAGTAAGGTTTGGAGGCAAGGATAAAGGAAAGTTAATTGGCACAAGCACCGTGGGTAAGAATTCCTCCAACTCTATTGATAATGTGATGCTCGTTGAAGGCCTTGAGCACAATCTACTTAGCATAATCCAGCTGTGCGACAAAAGCCATAAGGTAATGTTTGATGCTAGTGAATGTAGGATCTTTGAGAGAAACTCTGAATCTGTGCTCTTCATAAGTCATAGAGTTAATAATGTTTATATGGTAGACCTTGATGCATCTAATTCTGAAAGCCTGTGCTTGACTGCCAACCAACTCAGTGATGCAGGCCTGTGGCACCGACGGTTGGGACATGTCAGCTATAGCACTCTGCATAAACAGACCAAACATGGGATGGTTAAAGGTTCGCCAAAATTGGACTACACAAAGGTTGACCAGGTTTGTAAAGCTTGCTCCCTAGGTAAGCAAACTAGAAAATCTTTCAAATCTAGAAGTTAGGGCTTGTCATCCATGCCTTTTGAATTCCTGCATATGGACCTATTCGGTCCAACAAGAACAACTAGCTTTAATGGGAAAAGGTTTGAATATGTGATAGTTGATGATTTCTCAAGCTTTACAGGGATTTTCTTCCTCACTAATAAGAATGATGCCTTTCTTGTGTTTCAGAAATTTTTTAGAAAAGTAAAGCAAGAAGAAAATCTCCACCATCTTGTCTGATAATGGAGGAGAATTCAAACATTCATCATTTTCTGAACTATGTGATCAAGAAGGCCTAACACATAGATTTTCTTCTCCCAGGACCCCAGAGCAAAACGGCATTGTGGAGAGGAGGAATCAGGCAATTGTGGAGATTACCCGGACCATGTTGATTGAGAGCCAACTCCCAAGAAAGTTCTGAGCTGAAGTAGCAAACACAGCATGCTACATAGTCAATCGGGCCATGATAAGGCCAAAGTGTAAGAAAACCCCTTATGAGATATTGAAAGGTAAGAAACTCAATTTGGCTTACTTTAAAGCATTTGGATCCAAGTGTTATGTGCATAATAATGACAAATCAGATTTGTACAAATTTAAAGCCAAGAGTGACATTGGAGTATTCTTAGGTTATGCTGAAACATCAAGAGCATATAGGATTTTTAACGTTAATAATCAAACCGTGGAGGAAACTCCACATGTTGTGTTTGCATAAATTAATGAGAAATCTGACAAGGACATTTCTGACAGGGAAAAGAAGGAAGATGATGGAAGATTTCTGGAATCTAAAGAAGATTAGGAAGATGACAGCCAACCACAGTTCAAAGAGCAAGAGATCGGTCGGTCGATCGAAAGCCCTGCACACACAATGTTGCCTGGTGAGTCTTCCACCAATCTGCGCACCCTAAAGGATCATCCTATACAAAACACCATAGGTAACTTGCATGACCCCCTTAGGACCAGGTCATTTCTTAAAGATGTTCATAATGATGGCCTCATTGCATTAGTCTCTTAATTTGAACCCAAAAGCATTGAAGATGCATTGCAAGATGAAAATTGGGTTAATGCCATGCATGATGAACTCAACCAATTAATTTGAAAGAAACCATGTTTGGAACCTAGTTCCCAGACCAACTGACCAGCATGTCATTGGGGCTAAATGGGTCTTTAAGAACAAGCTTAATGAAGAAGGGGCTATCATTAGAAACAAGGCAAGGTTGGTAGCTAGCCAAGAGGTATAATCAAGAAATTGTCATTGACTTTCAAGAATATTATGCCCCCGTTGCTAGACTAGAAGCCATCAGAATCCTGCTAGCCTTTGCATGCTCCCTAGGCATTAAACTATACCAAATGGATGTCAAGAGTGCTTTTTTGAATGGCCTGATAAAAGAAGAGGTATTTGTAGAATAGTCCCCTGGTTTTGAATTAATTAATTTGTCTAACCATGTTTACAAATTGAATAAGGCACTGTATGGATTAAAGCAGGCTCTACGGGCCTAGTATGACAGACTAAGTGCACATCTCACCGGGGAAGGTTACATCAGAGGTAAGATTGATCAAACACTTTTTACAAAGGTAATGAATGGGCACATCATCATTATACAGGTATATGTGGATGACATTATGTTTGGTTCAACTGATTCTAACATGTGCAAGTAATTTGCTGAACTTATGACAAGAGAGTTTGAGATGAGTATCATGGGAGAACTCTAATTTTTTTTGGACTACAGATCACACAGACAAAGGAATGATCCTTCGTAAACCAATCCAAATATACATTGGAGGTCCTAAAAAGATTTGGAATGAATTAAAGCCAAGCACATATCCACGTCCATGGTAACAAATGCATCTCTACATGCGGATGAGAATGGTAAATCTGTAGATTCCAAAACATACCGAGGTATGATCGGGTCTCTTTTATATCTCACTGCTTCTAGGCCTGATATCCAGTTCAGTGTGTGTATGTGTGCTCGATTTCAAGCTAATCCTAAAGAATCTCATTTCATTGCTGTGAAAAGGATCTTAAGATACATTGCTAGCACACATGACTTAGGGCTGTGGTATCCTGCATCATGTTGTTTTGATTTAATTTCATATACTGATGCTAATTATGCTGGATGCAAACTTGATAGAAAAAGTACTGGTGGCTATTGCCAATACTTGGGTGGATGCTTAGTTTCCTGGGCTTCCAAGAAGCAGCACTCTGTTACACTTTTCACTGCAGAAGCTGAGTACATTGCTGCATGTAACTATGGAACCCAAGTGCTATGGATAAAGCACCAACTCCAGGACTACGGAGTAGATCTTGGATGCACACCCATCTTGTGCGATAATACCAGTGTCATTAACTTAACCAAGAATCCCATTCAGCATTCCCACACAAAACACATTGAAATAAGGCCTCACTTCCTCCGGGATGGGGTAAGCAAGAAATTTTTTGAATTACAT
This sequence comes from Amorphophallus konjac, assembly GCA_022559845.1. NCBI lineage: Eukaryota > Viridiplantae > Streptophyta > Magnoliopsida > Alismatales > Araceae > Amorphophallus > Amorphophallus konjac. Next base: position 4,366 of record JAHNEJ010000874.1, on the reverse strand, counting down.
TTTGTTGAATCTAAAAAATAGATTGCAGCTATTTTTACAAAACCTCTGGGTAATGACAGATTCTCCACCTTGAGAAGAGAATTGGGTATGTGTAAACCCCCCACTTGATCATTCATGTATGGTTTTGCTCATCTAAGTCCAAGGGATCACTGGTTACAATAGTCAGGGGGAGTCTATCATGCATGACTAATTGGCTGCATTGTTCATAAATTATATGTTGTTTCATTCCATAGCATGACCTTATGGTATATTAAATGATGTTAGGAGAAGGGCAGATTATATATGTCTGAAAACCCACACTATGCGTGAGATGATCCAAGGATCCAAGTTCTCTGCCGGGTACCATGGGTCTTAGTCATACTCCATTACATGCTTTTAAGTGTCTAGCTTACATACTAAGTGCATTGCATCTTAGTGTCCATGTGTTGAGGGGGAGATGGCTGTCTTTCCTTGAGACAGGTTCATAACAAGTCTGCTGCATTAGAAGCTTTTTCATCTGTTTGACTCTAGTGCATCAATGCACTACCCAGTATGCGTCGACGCCACAGTTCAATTTGCCTAATCTTTACGCTCTGTGAGTCCATTCTGCATCGATGCCCTACAAAAGATAGGTCGACGCCATCCTTCGGTTGTTCAAACCTCTCACAGCCTTCTCATTTCCTATGTTTATCTGGGCTATCTCATTCTTCACTTCCTTGTGGAATGCTTCAAGGGGAGATTCCCTTCTAAGACTGTTCTTATTGACTGACCTCTCTAACAACACTCTCCTGCATGTTACTTTATCATGGTTATTTAAATATAATGAGGCTTAAGGTCAACAACTTTGTGTTCTGAAAACTAGTAACTTAGAAGAGAGACTCCATAGGCTTACTAATGATGATGCTTTTCATGATATAAGTTCTAATGCTCCATGGTCTGCTTATGCTTTTCAGTGACATTTTTGGTTGATGTACTTCTATTGAGTATTGTAATCAAACGACTATATCTAGTGAGTTTTATCCAAAGCACTCGTTGCAGAGCAATGGTCATGATCTACTGAGTAACTGGATGCACTTCACCTGAGACGTGAGGTGGTTCGCGTCAAAAGGTAATGTCTTGACTAACTCTGATCTGATAGAGTTTATTTATCAAAAAAAATGGCTAGAAGGGCTTAACAGAGCAATGGCTCATGCCCGCTGAGAAATTGTCACTCTTCACCAATGAAGTGATAATGTGACAGGCATGAAGTGGCAAGAGCTATCTCTGATCAAATGAGACATGATAGATAACTGCACTGAGTAACTGGGGCATTTGCATCTAACACATGTGACTCCTCACGTAAAAAGGTGTAAGTAGAACTTGACTGTCAGCTCGGCCAGTGTGAAAATCAGAGGTGTAAGTTCAAAAAAGTTCTCACAATACCAGCTTGTTTGACTTCAATATTCATGGTAGTTAATCCTGAAAGGTCACTAGATCTCATAAGTTAAACTGCATGGGGATTATCCAGGACTTCTGTTCTCTTGTGTGCATCAGCTTTAGTAATCTTGTCTTAAGTACTCCTTTGTTAATTGCTTAAATTATGACAAGTTTTTGACTTTAATCCTTCTATTCATACTCTACTACCATGGCATGCTTATGTGCTGGGAGATATCTATTTTGAGGGTTACTCCAGTCATTTCCTAAAATATGTCTTAATTCTGAATCTCTCTTTTGAGTTTTTCACCACATCTCATCACGTACTCTTCTCTGCTATATCTACAGTACCCCTCATATTTTTGCTGATGACAAAGGGGGAGAGAGAGTTAGTATATCATAAAGGGGAGAGAGAGAGATAGTTAATATGTCAAAGGGGGAGAGAAAGTTTTGCTGATATGTCATGTATTCATTGCATATCATGTTGCTATGCTTAAATTTGCATGAGTTTATGTGTACATTGCATATCATGTTGTTATACTCAAATTTGCATGATTTACCTGCCCAAATTTGCTGTCAAAACTGTGACCTCAATGACTCATAGTTGCCATCATCAAAAAGGGGGAGAATGTTGTATAAATGATGTTTTGATGGTGTCACACCATAAGTCATTGGCCAATTAATTTAGAATCTCATTCAACATCTTCTAATTGGCTAGGTATGAAGAAGACCAACAGAGCTTAAAGGCTGCGTCGACACCACCACAACATGCGTCAACGCATCTGTTCGCAAGAAGAAGAAAAAGTCCAAACGAGTCTAGGTTGCTTCGACCCCATTATCTACTGCGTCGACGAACAACAAGCCCCTCGTCAAGAAGAGTCGACCCCAAGTGTCGACTCCTTTTCGCAGACCTTCTGTCGTGCCATGCTACCTTGACCTCACCTACTCAATGCATCGAAGCAGGGGGTTTCTAGAAGCCGTTTGATAGGCCATGATTCAATTGCTGCTTCGACACATAGGTGGTGCTGCATCAACGCACTAGAAGCCTTCCAAGCCTTATCTGTTAAACCTTCATAGCTGCTTCGACCTCACAGCAATGCTGCATCGACCAGATCAGCTCTAGCAGCAGTCAAACAGGCTAGCATCAAAGGGTGCCTTGATGCAGTGACCTTGCTGCATCGACGCACCAGAAGGTTGTCTATTATAAAACTATCTTTTTTTTCTGCTACAATTCTGAGGACATCCAGAGGGCAAAAAGGTCCGACGTAAACCTCTAAAAAGTTGGTTTTTGAGGGCTGAAAGAGTTTCCTAGGAACTCCCAAACATCCCTATCATCATAAGTGTCTAAAGGAACACTTTACTCCAGATATCTATCAGTACAACACCTTGGAAAAGCCTCACTCTCTGCCAGTCTTGTCCTCTATGCTAGCCAGCTAAGATTCTGTCTGAAAGGAGAAATATCTCTGGAAAAAGGATGTCACCTCTGCTAACAGAAATTAAGGTTCTACCGGCCTCTTTGGTCAAACCACCTTTTGTTTATTTCAGCTATTCAAATTGCAAGAGAAATGGAGGGAAAATCTCCTGCCTCTTGAGGGCTATATATTGGACGGCCCTCCCTTGAATGAAGTTACTACTGGAGTTAAAAAGTTGGCCTACAGGAAGAGCAGAACGTGAGAAAGAGAGAAAGAAGAAAAGAGAAATGAGAGCATGTTCAGACCTCCATCGGAGAGGAAGGTGAAGGAAGGGAGAAGGATTCACAGCCAGCCATGGTTCCCTGCCTCATTGGTTTAGCCCCACCGTTTGTAGTGCTTCTTCGTTCGGGACTACTGCAATTGCAGCTTCTTGTTTTGATTTCTTGAGTTGTCTTTGTTTTTCTACAACAAATCACCGTGTGTGTAGCAACCCTGATAAATGAATATTTGAAATGAATTAAAACATATATATTACAGAAGTAATACAGATAATAAGAATAGGGTTAATTGGATGAAATAAAACACATTATAAATAACGCCTGTTAGTAAGGCGTTAATTTAAAAAGAAACGCCCCTAGATAAGGCGTTATTCAACAAAGGACGCCCTCACCTAACGGCGTCAAATCCCAACGCCAAAAAAAGGTAAGGACAAGAAACGCCCCTACCTTGGGCGTGTTTCAAAAATAAGGAACGCCCTTATATAAGGTGCTTCTTAAGAAACGACCTGAACAAGGTCGTCAATTCAAGAATCGACGCCCTGACCAAAGGCGTTAATTCTATTCGTGAACCGTTCGAACCCAGAGCTTATCCCGGGAAAGATCAACCTAATCTAGTAAGTGTCTATTAGAGTAAGGACTCTATTAGGGATATACTACCCTCACACAATCACTAACTCTAATAGGACTTCCAAAATCTTATAAATAAACCTGTTCGGCCAACCCTAGAACCATTTGATCGAGCGTCTGCTGCTAGGTACGTGAAGAACAAACAGTTCTTCTATTCCTTTTATTTTCTGCTTCTATTACATGAAGAACTAATGTTCTTCCTCTTCTTTTCCTCTAATACAGGTGAGGAATAAAACCGCGTATGTGAAGAACAAGGTAACGTTCTTCAATCTTTTCCCTATCTTCGGTTCTATTCTCAATATCCCTACTTTCTTTCCCCTACAGGCTGATTGAAGGCCATCATCTCCATCATATTCATCAACTAAATTTTTCTCCTTCCTGTCCAAGGTGTTCTTATCAAGTTATTCACCCGGTCATCTCCAAATCCATTATTAAGGTAGGTTTTCTCAAGTTGCTGTAGCCCAAATGAAATTAATGCAAGATATATATATATAAGCATGTCATGCATACGGGTTATATATAGTTTCGGTGTGTTTTCTGAAATATTTTGAAAGAGACGCCCTTGTCAAGGGCGCTACTTTATACGACACGACCCTTTCCAGGTCGTCAATTTAATATTTGACGCCATGTACTCAGGCGTTAATTTCACTTAATCAT